>CM033623.1:1570000-2004384 GCA_019453435.1 Rhinogobius similis
TCCTCATTTCTCCAAGGAGGTGTAGGTTTGGTTGGAATGTTTTTTTTTTTGTTTTAAGAGGGACAACAAGATGAAGTGCTAACTGTAGTAATAAAATCGCAAGGCGCAGGTAAAACAATTGGTTCAGTTCAGTTCAGTTATGATTGTAGTTCTTTATTTAGAACAGCAAGACAGCAAGCCTTATGCCCATTTAAAACAATGGGCATGAGGCTGAATACAGGTGAACCTGCAGGAGAAGCATCATCAGAGGAGCCGTCTGCACCAGGAGCAGAGAGTCGCCCACAGCCACAGGGCACAGGGTCCAGAGCAGAGATGAGGCACACACCAAACCTCCACCAGGGGCCCATGAGCCGGGGCCAGCAGCCACTGCTGACCACCGCTTTTATATTTTCTATATTGTACGCTGCCACTGTATCAAAGGTGTGGTGTTGTGTTAAATATGACCACCGCCTTGCCACAACAGCAACAGCAGTTTGAGTTCATGGGGGAGGGGCATGATGCTAAGTGACTGTGAGGGGACAGTGGACCCCAGAGTGAAAATGAAAAAGTGAATGTTCGATACATTTGTGTTTCAGGGTGAGATGTACTTGCATGAGAAGAACGACATCAGCGCAGTGACCAGGGACGAGTCCGACCCCAGGGCCCTGGCCTACGTCCACAGACACATGGACAATTACTACCTGTTCTACCTGCGCATGGCCAACCTGGTACTCAGTCTGGTGAACTTTAGCTAGTCAGACGTCGTTGTGCACAGAGCTTATGTCAGTGCCCGATTTGGCACTGTTTATCGAACTGACTATGGCCAAGCAAGTGCCGATGTTGCTGTAGTAACCGTACCTAGGACCAACCTTGTTTTTTAGATTAATTTGATCAAACTTACTCTTGGAATTTAAACTGTTTTACTGATAAATACTTGCTTGAAGTTCATGAACATTATGTTTGATGATCTGATGACCATCTTTTTATTTCTAAACTCAATGAAATCGCCTATAGACTGTGTTTAGACAGAGCACTATGAGGAACTGGGGCCACAGCGACAGAACACAGAAGAAACACATTTGAACACATACCAGTTTAAAATTGAATGAAATAGGGGCCAAATTGGACAAAGGTGCCAAACCGGCATCTCTTAACAGTCAATGTCCACTTTATAACAACAACACCTTATGGACCAATCATGATGAGGGAGAGTGCTCTGTGTTACACACATGGAAGCCGTCAGACAGTAGGGGGCGTAAGCGGCCCGTACAGTCTGTCAAAGCCTAGACACTCACACCAACATCCTGTGACACTTCTGAAGAAGGAACTAGAAGGAGCTGAAACGTGTAAAGCAAGTAAACAAACTAGTCTTTCTGACAGAAAAAAAGATAATTTAGAAAAAACAATGAATAAACTATTTCAATATCATTATAAATGACATATTCGTTCATTCTTTATTAAGTCTAATTAAGTGGAGCCTAAAACTGTTCAGGGACAGTTTGAGCTTCTGTTCTCATTCATTCTAATGGAGAAAAGATCTTTTTTTAGAACAAAGGGACACGCTATATTGTTGGAATTTTCTGCATTCGTTTCATGCCACAGTGTAAGCCATAAGAGCAGTACAGGGCAATAAAAGAATAGCACAAAAAAGCATTAAATTTTAGGCTATGGGTGTCCAATCATGGGCTGATTGGTCTAGGTTTGTCCCAGAAAATATATGAATATATTCTCACTCAAGACTCAAGAAGAAAAGAAATAAAGTGTAAAATGTAATAGTACTACTAATAGTACTACTAAATGTAATAGTACTACTACTACAACTACTATTACTACTAGTGCTACTACTACTACTACTACTGCTACTAAAAATACTACTACTACTAGTACCAATAATAATATTATTAATAGCAATACAATTATAGATTTTTTATTTACTTTTAACTGTTTAACTGTCATCTCAGGCCGAACCTGTCCTGAATGACATCAGAGAAGTGTGCCAAGCAGTGGACCAGGAGCCAGCCCAGGAGCCCCCAAGTGAGGCCCCACAAGTCAGTCACAGGCTTTTCTACACACACACACATGCGCACACGCACACATACACACACACACACACACACAGAGACACACACACACTCACACACACAGAGACACACACACACACACACACACGCACACAGAGACACACACACAGACACACACACACACACACACACACACACTCACACACACACACACACACACACACACAGACACACACACACTCACACACACACACACACACACACTCACACACACACACACACACACACACACACACACACACACACACACACACACACACACACACACACACACACACACACACACACACACACACACACACACACACACACACACACACACACACACACACACACACTTTTCACATCTGAGTCTGAGTGGTTTGTCTTTCAGAGCAGTGCCTTGCTGGTCGTAGAAGAAGCCTCCACACTTCCACCTGAGGTACAGAGTCGACCACAGATCTTCTCACTCGTACACTTAAGATACTGAGTAATGTTTCCGTTCTTATCAGGAGCAAGCTCTGGAGAACGTCTTTAGCCCTCGTCCTGACACAAATATCAATTCCAAACAGGTACAGTGAGATGTTCTGAGGAGATGCAGCAGAATGAGATGTTCTGAGGAGATGATGGGGGAGAGTGACATGTTCTGAGGAGATGCAGGAGAGTGAGATGTCCTAAGGAGTTTGTGGAATGTTAAAATGTTGTAAATGGCATTCATTTGAGCTGTCTTTGTAGACCTTGGCCGCCTCAGAGCTGGTGGAGGTCTTCTCAATTCCTCTGAAGGATCCCATTGAACCAAACATGTGTCATACTGCTGGCTCCGCCCCTGAACCAGGTTGGTCCTTTATTGTCAGGATGTTCAAATGTGAGGAATGACACAACTGATAACTGATCCATCATCAGATGATTTAACCTCACATTAACTGGAGCGTGTAGTCAAACCCACGAGGAAAGGGGGAAGCACATTTAATTCTACTGTCATTTAAATGAAGAACCCCCCATGTCCTCAATTAAACGTTTCAGGGATGAACTGAACGATTTGGGAAATAATATCAAATTGTTTTTACAAAGACATGTGACTTCAAGAAGTTCACGTTTTAATTAGGTCTAGATGAATTGACAAAAAGACTCAAACATGAAACAAACTAACACAAGGGGTGCACGGTGGCAGAGCGGTTAGAGCTTCTGCCTCCCAATAAGGAGATCGTGGGTTCGAATCCCGGACCACCCCAACATCGTGGGTTTGAATCACCTCACACAATCTCTCTGGGTGGAGTCTGCATGTCCTCCCCGTGTTACCGTGGGTTCTCTCCGGGTTCTCCGGCTTCCTCCCACCGTCCAAAGACATGACTGTGTAGGTTAATTGACAACTCTAAATTGCCCGTAGTGGATGAATGTGAGAGTGAATGGTTGTTTGTCCTTGTCTGTCTGTGTGTGAATTAATGAGAGTGAATGTGGGACAACAGATGGAAATTAGCCCAAGGCTACAATCTGGTGTGTTTACAGCATGTATATCATGTATGTTCATTAACATGCACTGTCCCAACCAAAAATAAATAAATAAATAAAATAAAGACTCACATTTCAGATCATGTTAGATGGATCTAAACTACAGGGTTAGCGGTTTTTATGCGGTAAATCACAGGGTGTGGAAGTTATCGTGGCACTTCAAAAATGCAGCTGTTGAGATTTGATATTGCATTCATTCATCTTACAGCCTTATTTCTCAGGATCAATAAAAAAAAATGTCCACTGTAAAAAGTCAAAGGAGTATGTTAAATAAATAGGTTTTCCCACTCTGGCTCTGGAAAACGAAAGATTATTGGTGTAATTGAACATTCTTTTATATTTTATTCACCTTATTCTGGAGGTTGTCGGTTGTCTTTCTCCGTTGTAGTTTACATGGGACAGACTAACTCAACAGAAAATAAGTTCTACTCTAACTACTAATTAGTTCTACTAAAAAGCCGTTTTCAGGCCGCCCAGGAAATCGGAGCGTTGTTGACTTGTTGTTGCTCGTGTTCATTAAACATTTTAGACAAAGCAGTCTACTTTATATAATGTTTTAGCAAGAGTCGTTTCCCTTGATCGCCATTTGTGCAAACACTGTTAGCGTCAAAGCGGAAGTCCCTTTACTACAAGAGTGCGGATCATAGACACAAAAAGAGGCAAAAGTGGGCGGGGCAGAGTAAGGTGAATGAAATGAGCTGAAACCAGGAAGGTAAAGTAATCTACAAAATGTGTCTCAGTCAGCCACACTGGTTTTCCCACACCTCTGAAACAAACAACAGGGTCGACTGTTGTTGTGTACATGGGCAAGACACCACACCTTGTCTTGTAGTAGGTGCTGTTCTGTCAGTCTGTGCTGCTGCTGTGGCTACAGAAGCAACGAGGCTGAATGAACAGACCCTTCTAGTCTTTGTAAAGAAACAAAACACTATATTCTATTCACCTTATTCCGGAAGTTGATGTGGGCGCCGCCATCTTGTTTCCGTTGTATTAGTTTACATGGAGCAAAAGTGGGCGGGGCAGAATAAGGTGACTTAGCTGGAATCATTCCATGAGTTACCACTAATGCATTTTCAAAGGGAGCGCTAGTGTTAGCCTCCAAACATCACGACCTATGAAAATCCAGAGCTCATTTGGTGACTGACAACCGCTCAACCACACACGAGTAACACCAGAGCCTCGGTAGAAAATACTACCATGAGTGGAAGTGTTTTGTATGTAGATTGTTACCATTACCGGCAAAATTTGCATACATGCTAATAAACATTTCTTAAATCCAACATTATTCTGAACAAAAATGCACCAAAAACATAGTGGGCCACAACAGGTTGACAAGATCATTTATTGTTTTTGTTTCACCAAACACCACAAATCCTACAGTAATAAATGAACTTTAGAAACTAGAGGACTTACTTGTCGACAAATGTTATGAATACACAAGCAAGAACCTGATGGCACTGTCTACAAACAACAATGTTACAGTGTTTTGTTTGTTGCTTCATTAAAATGAATGGGAGAGAGTTTACACACACACCAGGCTGAGCGCATGGCAAAGTCCAGCACTATTAATGGGATTATTAAGTGTGACGTCACCTCTCACTTCCGGGGTCTGAGCTGCTGCCAGATTCACCGCTGATTTAGTTTTGTTTTCGATACTACGCCACAGTCTGGCTTCAGTTTTGCTCAAATATATCAGTAATCAATACAAACAGGACAGAGAGCGTTCCCTTATTTGATTTCCGTGGGATAAGAATAAAAAAATAATTGGCTTGAATTGATAAGGTGAGTTTATGTTTGGCTCACAGCTGTTCAGTTAATCTTTGGTAACGTTAAAAACTCTTTATACTCTGCTGTTGGAAGACCTGGATGGAGTGTTGTAGATATGGTACTGTTAAGTGAAAGACATTCGACGGACGACACAGATGTGTGTCCTGACAGATGCAGCCTGACAGGTGCGTCCTGACAGGTGCGTCCTGACTGGTGCAGCCTGACAGGTGCGTCCTGACAGGTGCATTACAATGCTACTGTTTAGGAGCTAAAACATGAAAACCAGAGCTAGTTCAACATAAAGTGTTCAGTGCTCCAGTGTTGTTGCTCATTCACCTCTTTCAGTCTGACATCCAAATGATTCACTGTGATGAGTTTGTTAGTGCCACAACTTTCAAAGCAGAGTTTACCATTACAGTAAAGCTAACAACAACTAGCATGCTAACGGCTCACAATGTTTTGTTTTTTTCCGGACAATAATTTGAAGTAAACGTGACACAACGGTCTGAAAAAGAGCTGCTGTGCTGGAACAACACAGATTTGACTTTATTGACTTTAGACGTCATCACTTAACAATCCCACGGGGAAAAGTGGTCCTTGCCGACCATCTGAGGTTATGACATCATCACGTTCTAGAGCGTGAACAGAACCTCCACGATCTAAACCCTCGGTGGTGTTAATGTGTCTGTGTTCTCTTTTCAGGTCCAGAGCCTCCCAAACCCGCTCTGTCCAACTCTCAGATCCTGTCCATGTTCTCCCCACAGCCAGGGGGCGCTTCGTACCCCTCGTCTCCCTGGACGCAGCAGGGGATTGTGGGTCCTCAGTGGGCGGGTCCTGTGGGTGGGGTGGCTCCCTGGCCGTCTTTGCCTGATCAAATGACAGCATGGCCGTCAGCAGCGCCCCCTTCAGCACATGTGATGAACAACACATTTCATTATCGTGTCAATGCCCTGCCGACCTCGCCTAACCCGCCAGCCCCGCCCAGCCCATCCACCCCGCCCACCATGCCCAACCCACCGGCCCCAAACACAGCAGCACAGGGACCTCACCTGCTGCTGTGAGCACAAACAGCTGCAGAGACATGCTATATATTGCTTTTTTCACAAAACATTTGTTGCATTCTTGCCACAGTGTAACCCAAAAGAGTAATACATTTAATTGTGCACAATTGCGTTCTTGCATTTATTGAGGTGACAGGTGTCCAATGTCAATGGGTTGGTTGATCTTGTTTTGTCCCAAATAAATTCAGATTTCAAGAATATGCAAACATATTTTCCTTCAAGAACTACCTGTTTCCATAAAACTAAAATGGACATTTATGATAAAAGCATGAAGTATTTTTCTAACAATATAAAGCTGAGCAACATCCAAAGTGTCAAAGTGTCATTTGACATAAAACTTCACTGGAATCATATAGTGCTCCCTCTAAGCTTCACAAAGATGTGTCACACTCCCAGGTAAAGCCTCCAGGGGGCGCAGGGGAAGCTGTGCACAATGGAGCAGCTAATTCATATGCTAATTAGCTTCATTAATATTTTAGCACCTACAGGGTGCTAAAATCATCTTTTTCTGTTTACATGGGGCAGACGAGCTCAATAGAGAATAAGTTCTACACGCTCTGAAAAGCTGTTTTCAGGCCGCCCAGGAAATCGGTGCGTTGTGACTTGTTGTTGCTCAAATGTTTGTTGCTTAAACATTTTAGACAAATCATTCTATTTTATATAATGTTTTAGCAAGAGATTGTTCCCTCATTTGCCATTTGGTTGAACAGAGTTCTCGTCAAACCGCAAGTGCGTTCACTACAGGAGTGCGGCTCTGTGGCAAAAGTGGGCGGAGGTGACTACACGTCATTGGACAGTGAGTAGAACACACCAACCTGCTGGTTGTTCGATTCTCGCTCAGACCAAGTTTGAAATTTATTGTTCAGTTTACTCAGACGTGGTCCGCCGGTAAAGGAGGCACGTCGAACCTTGGTCGGGTGAAGAAAGCCATCTTCTCTGTCAACACGAACACATTACATAACCTCCTTTTCTAGATTTCAGACGACTTCACCTCATTCATTACGCCTGCATTACTTAATTATATGCTTCCTGTACATACATGATGTATCTCGGGATCACACCTGAAGGTCTGGACGGGCTGTGGCTGCACCTCTCTCCTCCTGTCGCGGGTCTTGTTTGCTTTGGCTCGCCTAAAAATGTGGGGATGGATTTGAGAACAAAACATGTTCTACTATTAATCTTAACTGCTGTGTCTGAGGGTGAGAATGCTTGCTTGGTTATGCTTGGTTAACAATGAAAATAATGCCCCGTTGCCAAATTCAAATAGAGCAGTGGTTGTCCAACAAGAAATAACTGGCATTCAAGTACTACCACCAGACCAAACCATGTCTACAACAGGACTAAAGAAACTAGACCTACAACAGATCTCAAACAGGATTAAACCATGACTAAATTATTTCTAAACAAAGACTAACTCAAAGCAGATAAAATACAATGCACAAACAAGTCAAGAACTAGAGAGCGATGTGGAACTCTAACTTTGTCCTCTATAGAGTTAGTTGTTAGGAGGTGGTTTCATGGGAGTCATACCTGTCTGTGGGCCTCTCAGCAGCTGTCAAGCGCTCGTCACGTAGCGCCCAACGCAGCAGCTCTGACGTGTCCCGGCTCTGAGGCTCCTCCAGCCGCAGCTTGAGCTCTCGCAGCCTCTGCAGGCCTGGAGATCCAGCTCCAAGTCCAAAGAGGTGCGAGTGGGCTGCTCTGCCAGGAATCAGCGCTGTGACTGCTGCTGACATGAAGGCATTAATAGTCTCAAAATATGTCATTATGGCTAGGGTTTAAACTTCACTTTACCTGCTAATATCGTAATGTTCTCCTCTCCACCGTGTTTCGGACAAAAGGAGTTTTCTTTGGTAAAGTTGAGCTGTCACTATCGCTGCGATACAACTGTGAGACCAAACAATTTAGTAAAATAGACATACAATGGGCTGCAACTAACGATTATTTTGGTAATCGATTTATTATTTCGATTAATCGATTAGTTGTTTAGAACGCGAAAGGTGAGATTTTTACTCACTTTTACCTAGGTAAAGCTGACGAGAAGCCATTTGAGGACGTCATGGTGGAGAATATTTATAGAGGAACAAGTATTTTTATCAAAACACACAATTTATATGTAATTTTTCTTTCATTCTTTTCGTTTTATGTCATATGTCATTCTGTGTATAGACAAGGTAACGATTATTCAATTACTTAATTAGTAGACAACTATTTCTATAATCAATTAGTTGCGATTAATTGATTAACTAGTTGCAGCCCTAAAACATAAACATAAATATTTTTGATCGAGTCCATACCCAGCAGACATCTTGGCTGCGGCCCCTGGAGAGAAGGCCCCTCATGAACGGGGAGTGGCTCCAGCGCCCCCCTCTGTCTTTGGCTCTGGAAATGGTCCCTCAGTCACAGTCGCCTTCTCCACCTGACAGCAGCAGTCAGGAAAAATGATAGTTTTTAGTTTTTTTTTAAACTATGATACAGAAAGATGCTCTGGAAATGATGATAAACCTCTCTCCATTGGCCTGTGGTTCTTTGGATATTTGAACGTTTTCATTTAGTTAGACTTCAAAAAATCAGTTGACATAAAAAAAAAAAAAAAAAATAACCTGGACAAACTCAGACTAGTACCTTGACTGCAGGCAGTTTGGTGGGGGTGATGTCACAGCGCCCCCCGGTGGTGAGATATATCCCATCTGCACAGAGCCCCTCAGAGCACAGGGCAGTGAAGGCTGTGTTATTACTGCAGCCACTGACCACAGACTCAGCCTGCAGCTCCTGCTCAACACCCGTCTGCTCTCCATAAAGAAGTAAGGCGACTTTTAATTTCAACATTTAAATATTAAAGCTCACCTCTCAGTCTGTCCCTTCTTTTTGTGCCGGCGTGTCTCCAGGTCACTGCTTCCCTGGTGTGAGTGCGTCCGGGACAGCAGACCACACCTTGTCCTGAAATGCCACAAAGATCCTTAGTTCCACATATCAAAATAGTCTACCGGTCATGTGTTTAACTGAGATGGCAGCAGACAAAATTATTATTGGCAGTCTTCAGATTTGGATTATTTTAAAATGTTTAAAGTTATTAGGTTTGTGGATTATTTGTGGTTTAAATTGTCACATACTTTATGGAATATTTTTGCTTTATTTAATAATGCAATGCTGCACAATAGAAGATTTTTTTTTACTTTGGCTAGTTCTTTTAAAAAGTACAACACACATGCAACAGGAATCCTGACCGCTGATATGATGGACAGACAAAGGCACAGTGTCACTGTTGTGTTAACTCTGCACAGCTGCACTTTGAGCTCTGTGCTTTATGACACTTTAAACTGTCCAGGAGCTAAACATTTTTACACACATTCATACATTATGAGGAAGCAATTAGAGGGGGAAAAACTCAAGTGAGTAATGAGTATTTAACATGTCTTAAATTTACCACAATATTGTTACTGATCTATTAGCTACTATTGCCAGCAGGGGGTCAGAAACACAAAACTCATTCTGATTAAATTCTAAGATATAATTGTAAGAGATAAAAATCTTAAACACTGTATAGAGCAATATGTATAGACCCTAAAATGCTCTGTCATCAGAATGTTCAAAATTCCATAATGGAGACGACTGGAGGCAAAATGTAATGCAAACGATAATACAAAACAAACAACAGACCTAAATGTTGATGGTCTTCATAACAAAAACAAGCAAATATATTGAATTTCCAGAGCAGAAATATTGAGTTTGAATTTCTATTACATATTTTGGAATAAAAAACTATAGGCCTATTAGTTTCAGCCTCAAAATTGTATTTGACCGTTGCAAAAAGTAAAACTTGTGCTAAAGTATGTAAAAACCTAATAAGAAAGAGTAATATATAAAATGAAAAACTATTTACTCTGGGTCAACATTTTTGCCAGTATTCATTTGAAACTCATGATTAAGGCTTAATCAAAAATAATGTTAAACACATTTATAAATGTCTAACATGCATCTTGAGTCAATTCATTTGACAAAATCCCCTTGATCTTTCATATTTTGTGATATTTTGAGGTTAATAGTTTCTCTACTGAAATCCCATTATGTTTCACTTCATAATAGAATTTAGAATGTAAGCATTCAAGCTAAGCCGTCACGTGTTGGAGTTTATCCCGGTGAACGAGAGGATCGCGTCCCTACGCCTTCGGGTCGGGGACAGGTCTCTCACTGTTGTGGCGGCCTATGGGCCGTGCAGTACCTGGCCTTCGTGGAGTCCCTGGGAGGGGTACTGGACGGTGCACCGACTGGACACTCCATTGTTCTACTGGGGGACTTCAACGCCCACGTGGGCAATGACAGTAACACCTGGAGGAATCAGGAGGAACGGCCCCTGATCTGAACCCGAGTGGTGTTCAGTTATTGGACTTCTGTGTCAGTCACAGTTTGTCCATAACGAACACCATGTTCAAGCACAAGGGTGTCCATCAGTGCACGTGGCACCAGGACACCCTAGGCCGGAGGTCGATGATTGACTTTGTTGTCGTGTCATCTGACCTTCGGCCGTGTGTCTTGGACACTCGGGTGAAAAGAGGGGCGGAGCTGTCAACCGATCACCACCTGGTGGTGAGTTGGATCCGCTGGTGGGGGAGGAAGCCGGACAGACTTGGCAGGCTCAAGCATATCGTGAGGGTCTGCTGGGAACGTCTGGCAGAGCCCTCTGTCAGCAGGGTCTTCAACTCGCACCTCCGGGAGAACTTCTCCCAGATCCCGGGGGAGGCTGCTGGGGACATGGAGTCCGAATGGACCATGTTCTCCACCTCCATTGTCGATGCGGCGGCTCATAGCTGTGGTCGCAAGGTCTCTGGTGCCTGTCGTGGCAGCAATCCCCAAACCCAGTGGTGGATGCCGGAAGTAAGGCATGCCGTCAGGCTGAAGAAGAAGTCCTACCAGGCCTTGTTGACTTGTGGGATTCCTGAAGCAGCTGACAGGTACCGGCTGGCCAAGCGTACTGCAGCCCGTGTTGTTACAGAGGCAAAAAATTGGGATTGGGAGGAGTTTGGGGTGGCCATGGAGGAGCACTATCGGTCTGCCTCGAAGAAATTCTGGCAAACCGTCCGACGCCTCAGGAGGGGGAAGCAGTGCTTCACCAACACTGTGTACGTTGCGGGTGGAGAGCTGTTGACCTCGACTGGGGATGTGGTCGGACAGTGGAAGGAATACTTTGAGGATCTTCTCAATCTCGCTGTCATGTCTTCCGAGGAAGAAGCAGAGACTGAGGACTTGGAGGCGGACTTGTCCATCACCCTGGCTGAAGTCACTGAGGTTGTTGGCAAGCTCATTGGTGGCAAGGCCTCGGGGGTTGATGAGACCCGCCCTGAGTATCTTAAAGGGCCCCTGACAGGTTGGACGACTCATTTGACAAAAATACAGTCAAGATCAATATATTTAAATTTCTACTAAAATCTTTACACATTTTACCGCGTTCTAGCTATTCTTTTAGGTTTATAATTTTACTTCCTGGTTGTAAAGTATGACATCACACTAGGAAATCACCATAGCAACCGCACTGTACACTGGTCAAAACTCATCTAATGTCACAGATTTTGTTCATTTGACAAAGAGAAACACATGTGAAGGCCTTTATTTTGTTGAATCAGTGTTTAAAGGGTCAAAAAAGTCGTCTCTTTTGTGTAAATTATGCGTAACTTTTGTCTCCCCAGTGTGATGTCATCAGTTTGTTTACTTCCTGTCATTTTCAACAGATTTTTCAGCTTTTCTCCACAAACAGTGAACTGATTGGGGTAAATTGAGAATTGAGAGATCCTTTAATTGTCCCACAATGGGGAAATTCCAGAAGAAGCAGCCGTTTCCAGCGCTAACAAAACTCTCAGAAAAAGAAAAACAAGAACAGTATAGCAAGCAAACATTAATACACAGTATACAACAGATATTGTGAATACGGTACACGTGGTCACGTGATGGAATTTTTTCAGTGGATAAAGGACAGGGTCACAAACAAGAAGATAGAGGGAAGAGCGCGGGCGGTGTGTGCAAATGTTATCTCATGTTTATGTTGCTGGGTCGGTCTGACTCGGTTCTTCCAGCCACCTGCCTCTCAAGGTCCGGGATAAGGGGAAAACCAAGGGAGGGAGGGCAGAAAATACATTTTAATACATTTGTTGATCAGGAATTTATACAGATCAATAAACCAATCATTTCTGGTCATTCCGAGTAGCGATTCGTTGTTTCATTGAGTTACTCCGTCTTTAACCGTCTCTCTCTAATTGTCCAACAGCTTTCTGCACCTCCGTGGTCCGAGAGAAGATGTTACGATTCAGATCCATGAGCTGTGCCAGTCTGTGGTCCAGTCTTTGCTCAAGTCTTAACACCCTTTCACTCAGTTCCACAAACTTTGTTTTGTTGTTGTCAGACAGGTTTTGGACGAATTCTCCTGTCTGATAAATATTCCGATAGACAAAGGCAATTCCAAGCCCCAATAGTAGAAAGCCCGCTATCATAAACCCAAATATAAAGAGATCTTCTACATCTTCGACCTGCAAGGGCTCGATGCATAGGATCTGCCAGGTGTTGTACCAATTATCCCGTACGAATCCAGCCATGTCTGTTCCGTCGGGGCAGCGTGCCTCTCCGGGGGAGGCTTTGCGTTGGGAAAAAATCTTATCCAATGCGCTCAGAGACCAGTCGATCACATTCATTTTCAGAGATCAGTTGGCGGGCAGATAATCCGAGTTGAAAAAGGTAAAAAGAGTACAAAAATTTGACTAGACAAAGCAAGTAGCAAAAAAGCAGAGCAGGGGCAGAGCAGGAGCAGAGTAAAATAGTAAAACTATAATTTATATTTACAACAGGTGTTAATGCACTGAATAAAGTCAAAATTAGAAAATCCTAAAACCCTGTCATACGCACTTTAAGTCTCTGGATGTTGTGGGACTGTCTTGGCTGACACGTCTCTGCAACATCACGTGGCGGTCTGGGACGGTACCTCTGGACTGGCAGACCGGGGTGGTGGTCCCCAGTGTCTGCGTACACTGGTGTATGAATGTGTGAGTGGATGGGTGACTGGTTCCTTGATGTAAAGCGCTTTGAGTGCCTTAAAAAAGGTAGAAAAGCGCTATATAAATGTGACCATTTACCATTTACCATTTTATAAGAGGGGGGACCGGAAGGTGCGTTCCAACCACAGGGGGATCACACTCCTCAGCCTCCCCGGTAAGGTCTATTCCAGGGTACTGGAGAGGAGAATCCAACCAATAGTCGAACCTCAGATTCAGGAGGAGCCCGTGGTTTTCGTCCCAGTCGTGGGACACTGGACCAGCTCTATACTCTCCATCGGGTGCTTGAGGGTTCATGGGAGTTTGTCCAACCAGTCCACATGTGCTTTGTGGATCTGGAGAAGGCATTCAACCATGTGCTCTGGGGCGCCTTGTGGGGAGTTCTCCGGGAGCATTGCCGGCAGTAAGTCAGACCTGTTCCCGGTGCATGTTGGACTCCACCAGGGCTGCCCTTTGTCACCGGTTCTGTTCATTATTTCTATGGACAGAATTTCTAGGCGCAGTCAGGGCGTGGAGGGGGTCTGGTTTGGGAACCACAAGATCTCATCTCTGCTGTTTGCAGATGATGTCGTCCTGATGGCCTCTTCAAACCAGGACCTACAACATGCGCTGGGATGGTTTGCAGCCGAAGACTGTGAGGTCCCCCCACAGTCAATACATTTCACCGCCCTTGCTCTAGCATCACACTTAGCCCTTTTCCCTGCTCTTCTGTTGTACAGAGGCCATAAGAAACACTACAGGCTACAAACTGTGTCACCACGTCTGAACTGATGCTGATGGCACATTCTGTAACCAAATGTGCCACAGTGTTGGCACATCTTGTTTCATTTGCTCTTTTCAGCAGTACTAGTTGAATATGAAAGCCATTTTTATCATCTAAAGACCCTTTTCTTCTTGCTCCCAACTATGCCTCTGATCTGTCTGTCTGTGTAAACTGTGGCTTGTACAGTGGAGGAGCCCGTGCACATCGCAAACTCGCTATTGAGAGAGTCCTAGTCCTCGTTAGTTTTGAATGAAAGAGAACTACTGTAAAGACATTGTAGGCTTAATGTAGGCTCCCTGTTTAATTGCAAAAGGAACGGTGCGGCTCCTTCACTGAAGCTACATTATGTCAATCAATCCGAAATTCCTGGTCAAGTTGGTGCCCCTCGGAGCACATGATGCCCTGTGCGTTATATACGTAATAGGAGTGTGGCACTGGCTGTACCTCTGGTTGGCCCCTGGCTCTAGGAACTGTGAGCCCTCTGCACCTCGTCCTCCAGGCGACTGCTCCAGCCTCAGCAAAGTGTCCTGAGACGGCTGCTGTTTGCTGAGTAGCGTCAGCTCCTGCAGCAGAGCCTCCTTCTGCTTCAGCAGCTGTCTCTGTCTGCTTCGGCCCGGCCGCTCCAGCTCTCACTATCCAGCTGTGCGAGCTGGTGTTGCACCCCGAAAACACAGCGGGGGACAGATTTAAACAATGGGGGTAGAACAGTAAGCATCACTTCTGACCAATGTAAAATATTCATAACAGCCTAATCCCACGATAGCTAAAGACGATCTGGAGAAGAACTGACAAACCTTGAACCTTATAAGACAAGGGAATCATTTATAAATCGGTACAACATAAATAATTATATGTTTTACTTCACCCTTCACTTCCACACAGGGCAATTTAAAGTCATCAGCGCACACATATTGAATTTATAACTATAAATCAGTTGACATATTAACATTCCAGAGATAAACATTTTGATATTGTTTTTGGGTACATGACATAACGTCCATTTTTTTTTGCATTATCACTTTTAATTACTTTCTAAATGTCTAAATGTTTTTTGTTTGTTTTTTGTTTATTAATCAATAAAATGTATGTTCTATACTTCAAATCTAAAAAAGATATAAGAAGTTTAATGCTGTAATCCAAAGTGTCCAGAGGTGTGACATCAAAGAGCAGAAGGAGCTCATTTGTCATTTATGCTCCAGGATTCAGGGTTTAAGACACAGGTCAAAGGATAGATATACTCAGACAGAGGCAGCAGTTTAAGCAGAACTCCTAGACTTCTCCCACCCCAGACACTTCCTCCAGATCCCGAGGCATTTCCAGGCCACACAGAGACATGGTCCTTCCTCATGGTCTTGGGTCTTCCCTGGGGCCTCCTTCTGGTGGGACATGCCCAGTACACCTTCCTGGAGAGGCGTCCAAGAGGCACCTGGAACAGATGCCCAAGCCACCTCATCTGGCTCCCTCGACATGGAGGAACAGCAGCTCTACTCTGAGCTGCTGTGTGACCGAACCCCTCACCCTAGACAGACCTTGTTTTCACAATAAAATGTTTACTGTTTGAAACACTACACTCAAGAATGCTATCCCCGTTATGTGAGGATGATTTGTACCACTTTTTATAATCCTGTCACAAAGTGTGTGTGTGTCTGAACTGTTTAACCATCACAGTGTGTTTGACATGAAGAGCTGAACAGCATTATACATTGAATTTAGTGCACATTTCCTGTCTCACAGTTACCCTGAAGAAACGTATAATGTGCCACAAACAGTCCAAAGTCTGTGGCTGTAGAAACATGTCATTCTCTGCTAAATCTTAGACCACACCCCACAAATCTCAAATATTCAAATAGATACAAGACTAAAATTTCCCTCAGATAATATTAAGAGTATCATCATCAACTACGGTATACCAAGATTGAAGCTAATCTGCAAATAATAAGTTGAATTATTTTCCTGAAACAAATGAAGCCCCAAATATGCACAAGAAAACTGTACACTGTAAACAGAGGCCAAACTCAGCACTGCTTCCTGTATATTTCACCTTGCACACGTGCATGAGCATGTGCATGTGTATGTGCTGAAAGAAGAGGTTTAATTACTGTGACAGAGCAGAAATGACACAAAAAACACACAGGAAACATGTCAAATTGTGTGTGTGTGTTGTGTGTGTTCATCTATAAATATTTTCCACCAGGATGTCATCAGACGCCTTCACTTCAGCTAGGGCTGGGTCAAATTTAGTACAGTTGTCATATTTAAGGGTCTTTGCGTTCTAAATAACTAATCGATTAATGGAAGGAATAATCACTAGACTAATCGATTACCAAAATAATCATTAGTTGCAGCCCTGGTCCAGAGTTCACATGGAAGGCAGCTCGATGAAGAGCGGACTGTCGTGCTCTGAGGCTGCACTCAAGACACTGCACCGACAATCACTGCGGTGGAAAAGCCTCATTATACACATCAGAAAGGGTTGAACCTGGTCAATTCAGGGCAAGTTTAGTTGTAGAGTTCAATTTGTACTTAAAGCAATTCAAAGTGCTTTATATGAAGTAATAAAGACGTGCATGCCAAATTAAAATGTGTGCATATTTATCTATATTTGTACATAAAATACATTTTGTAAACTCTTTGATTGATAGAATACAAATTCAAAAGGCCTACGATTCCACTTTTCCAAATGCAAAAATATAAAAACATGAGTGTGGTTTCTTACTTGTGAATACGAATTTGTTTTTTGTGCTTGAGTTTTTTTCGTAGAGAATGCACTTCTCAGCAGTGAACAAACTGTCAATAATATGACGTCACTGTCACAGGCATTAACAGTCGAGCTCAGACTCATGGCTCAGGCTCTGACTGGAGAACAAACATGGACACTTTACACACTTTTGCCTTTCATTAATGCATTTGTTGTGGATATGTTATATATAGAATTAAACTGTCTTATATTTTTTAATTTGGTTAATTAAATTTCCTGTTTAGAGAATAGTTCAGGCTGTAATGGTTGACTGTATCATCTCTAAACAATGCAACACTCAGAGATCCTGGATTCAACACCAGGTGTTTTTTTGTTTTTGTTTTTTTTAACCCTCTTCGGTCTAAATATGTTATTATTATTATTATTATTACTGTGAAGTGCTAGATAGGAGATTTTTTGTGAAGAAAATACAGCCAATGTATAGTGTGGAAGTGGCCCATAGCCCTGCACTTTGCCTTAATAGCACCAAACTGATCAGTCACTGATGACCCCTTACACTTCACACAGCAGGAAGAGATGCATTCAAATCACTTTACACACATATTCATGATAACATTTACTTTAAAGAAGAGAGTGCAGAGTCCTTTTAGTCGTGTGCACAGCTAAACAGAGCCACGCTTGAACAGTGTCAGAGCAGAGGCCTGTCTCACACCTCACACCACAGGCATAAACAAACTAAGCCATTGTTTAGGGCCACAACCATTGGACCGAAGGGAGGGAGAGCAAAACCTGTCAAACGATTGACACAAACCACCCAAGTCAAAGTTATTTACATAAAACAACACCGGTTACAGTCATAATTGCACCAGAAAACAAGAATGTGCGCCTCTGTCGTCAGAGCAGAGCAGAGTGAAGGTAACTGGACCAGTGCCTGTGCGTGCTGCTGCAAGGGATGGACATGAAGTCTTCTAATCGCACCAGAATACAGGACGCCCAAAACCCACCACTTACAAATGAGTATTTAACATTTAAAAAAACGCGTAAGGCTGATGAATAAATGGTCCACTTCTCTAAAGAAGTCACTTTTTCACCCCAGTCCCACTCTGGTCTTTAAACAGTTTTTGTCAAATCGTGGGCCACAAGCAAAATCTTGTTTAGAGCCACGTAATGCCCAGAGTGCATCTTCAGGAAAACTGTTGACTGACTCTGACACCAGCAGGAGGCCGGTCCACTTTAGTCCTGACTCTGACACCAGCAGGAGGACGGTCCACTTTAGTCCTGACTCTGACACCAGCAGGAGGACGGTCCACTTTAGTCCTGACTCTGACACCAGCAGGAGGACGGTCCACTTTAGTCCTGACTCTGACACCAGCAGGAGGACGGTCCACTTTAGTCCTGACTCTGACACCAGCAGGAGGCCGGTCCACTTTAGTCCTGACTCTGACACCAGCAGGAGGACGGTCCACTTTAGTCCTGACTCTGACACCAGCAGGAGGACGGTCCACTTTAGTCCTGACTCTGACACCAGCAGGAGGACGGTCCACTTTAGTCCTGACTCTGGCACCAGCAGGAGGCTGGTCCATGTTTGGTCCTGACTCTGGCACCAGCAGGAGGTCTGTCCATGTTTAGTCCTGACTCTAGGCACCAGCAGGAGGCCGGTCCATGTTTAGTCCTGACTCTGGCACCAGCAGGAGGCTAGTCCATGTTTAGTCCTCACTCTGGCACCAGCAGGAGGCCGGTCCATGTTTGGTCCTGACTCTGGCACCAGCAGGAGGCCAGTCCATGTTTAGTCCTGACTTTGGCACCAGCAGGAGGCCGGTCCATGTTTAGTCCAGACTCTGGCACCAGCAGGAGGCCAGTCCATGTTTAGTCCTGACTCTGGCACCAGCAGGAGGTCGGTCCCATTTTATCTTGCAGAAGGAAATAGAAGCTCTCAAAAACAAAGGTGCGATAAGAATAGTGCCTGCAGAGCCATGTCAGACAGGTTTCTATTCAAGATACTTCCTTGTACCCAAGAAGTGGGGAGGGCTGCGTCCCATACTAGATCTACGCTCTCTGAACAAATACCTGAGAACTTCAGAATGCTGACACACACGACTCTGCTACGCTTCGTACGACCGAGCGATTAGTTCGTGTCCATAGATCTGAAAGACGCATACTTTCACATCCCTATTTACCCCCCTCACAGAAAGTATCTAAGGTTTGCTTTCCAGGGGGTGGCCTACGAATACACAGTTCTCCCATTCGGCCTCTCATTGAGCCCACGGGTGTTTGTGCAAGAGCACCCCTCAGACAGAAGGGGCTGCGCCTGGCCACGTACATAGACGACTGGCTGCTTGTAGCACATTCACCTCATCAACTCCGGGAACATACAGAGCTGCTCCTATCGCATCTGGCTTCCTTGGGTTTCACAATAAACTGGGAAAAGAGTGTCCTTGTCCCATCTCAGTGCATCAAGTTCATAGGTCTGTGTCTGAACTTGGTCACATACAGGGCACAACTTTCGGCAGACAGAATAGAGGCGTTATCTGCCTGCTTGGCCACTTTCCGCCGAGGCGCACTGCTGCCTTACAGAATATGCCACAGACTGTTGGGCCTGATGGCGTCTTCTTTGGTAGTGATTCCAGTGGGTCGTCTTCACATGAGGCCGTTTCAAAAGTGAGTTGCAGCGCTTCATCTCGACCCTGCGCGCCACACACACAAGCTCGTCCTAGTAACAGTGGCGTGCACGCGCGCCTTGCGTCCATGGAGACAGCAGGGGTTTCTATCCTCGGGCATGTCCATGGGAACGGTCATGGCACAAAAATTTATTACCACAGACGCTTCCCTGCGTGGCTGGGGGGGCAGCAGGACAGTCAGTGGAATATGGAGTTCAAAGATGCAGTTATGCCACATAAACTATCTGGAACTTCGAGCTGTGTGGCTTGCCCTGCACAATTTTCTGCCCTTAATAAAGGATCAGCATGTTTTGGTCAGAACAGACAACACCAACATGGTGGCATATGTCAACAAGCAAGGGGGCTGTGCTCCCAACAGCTGCACACGTTGACACACAGTCTGATTTTGTGGGCCAATTCTCACTTGTTATCGCTGAAAGCCACACATGTACTGGGGGTAATGAACCGCAGACCTGCTCTCTCGGGGCATCCCTCGCTACAAAGACTGGAAACTTCACAGCGAGGTTGTGAACCAGATTTGGGAGAGATTCGACAAAGCAGAGGTGGCCCATGGAGGCAACTGTTGTTATGATTTGGGGCATTATAAAAGTAAATTGATTTGATTTGATTTGACCTATTTGTCACGGGGTGCACGGTGGCAGAGCGGCTAGAGCTTCTGCCTCTCAATAAGGAGATCGTGGGTTCGAATCCCGCACCACCCCAACATCGTGGTTTCGAATTCTGAACCACCCCAACATCACACGATCTCTCTGGGTGGAGTCTGCATGTTCTCCCCGTGTTACCGTGGGTTCTCTCCGGGTTCTCCGGCTCCTCCCACCGTCCAAAGACATGACTGTGTAGGTTAATTGACAACTCTAAATTGTCCCTAGTGAATGAATGTGAGAGTGAATGGTTGTCTGTCCATGTCTCTGTCTCTCTGTGTCCCCCCTAACGGGAATAAGCGGTAGAAAATGAATGAATGAATGAATGAATGACCTATTCGCGTCACAAGAAGACGCGCAACAGATCAGAGCGCGCCACTGGGTCTGGACGCATTGGCACACGAGTGGCCACATGTCCTCCTGTACGCGTTTCCCCCGTTAGACCTGATCACTGCCACTCTCTCCAGGGTCCGAGAGAGGAGACATTCTCTCCTTCTCGTGGCCCCCGTTGGCCTGCGATGCACTGGATGGCGGAGATATTCAAGTTATTATGCAGTCACCGTGGTGTCTTGCGTTTTGGGCCTGGCCCCTGAGAGGTTAAATTTATCCTGCTGGTCTCCCAGACAACGTCATTGCCACTATTCAAAGCGCTAGAGGCATTTCTACTCGTATTGCATACGATGGGAAGTGGCACGCCTTTGAGGAGTGGTGCGTGAACACGCTGCGTTGCTCTCCAGTCCGGTGCCTGTTATTCTGACGTCTGTCCTATTCAGGACTTGCTGGACAAAGGGCTAGCTTTCGCCACCATTAAAAGTGTACTTGGCTGCTATTTCGGCTTGTCACATTGGTTTTGGGGATAAGACTGCTGGTCAACACCCTCTTATCTGTTCATTCATGAAAGGTGCACGTCGCCTCAAGCCAGTCTCGCGGAGTCTTGCCGCTCCGTGGGATTTGACAGAAGTGCTGGATGCCCTGTCTCGCCCACCATTTGAGCCACTCCATCAAGTGGCCCTGAAATGGCTCTCGTTAAAAACTGCTGCTGGCCTTGGCATCTGCCAAGCGTGTGAGCGACATACATGCTCTGTAGGTCAACATGTCATGCATGCAATTTACGAGGGGGGATTCCAAGGTTTTGTTAAAACCTAACCCTGCCTTTATGCCAAACGTTTTTAACCCATCTTTGTCATGCCTTCCCATTGAGCTGTCTGCACTTTCTCCTCTGTCTACCTCAGAGGATCAACAGCGGCTTCATGCGCTCTGTCTTGTGCGCGCACTGCGCGTATATGTGGATAGGACTGCTTCATTTCGGGGAACTGAGCAGTTGTTTGTGTCATGGGCTGCACCCCATCGAGGTAAAGTTGTTTCGTGACAGGTTTATACAGAGTTAAAAGACTTTACCCTCCCATTCTCTTCGGATCCATTTGATCTAGATTATTCTTATTATTCTTTTTTATTTCATCGCTATGAAACTTTCATGGGCGGTCCAAAACATCACCCAACATAGAAATTAATTTTTTTCCTGATGTATATGTATATATAATGTATATTGCTCTTTGACCAAATGTGCGTTGCTCAAACGAAGAGAGCACGAGGGTTAATAAGTCTCCATTTATTAAAAACTGAATCCAGTGTTGTGAGATAATCTGCCTCTGGATGGGGCCATGAGTTGGTTATGATACAGTTTAGTTTCCACTTCCTCCTGCTGTCGCCTCACACCGTCACACATCATTCTGTCTGCTCCGCGCTCTGACATGGACCTGGGACACCGCTAACCACTCTGCCAACATGGTAAGGCATCCCATTTAAGGTTCAAGCGATGTGTTTGTATGAATGTGTGACAGGCTTGAGATAATGAATAGTCTCATTATGAAGATGGAGTTAGAAAAAGTTTCTAATAAAGTCCTTGTGTGTTATTTGCGGAAAGTGTTAAACAGTTTTACAGAATTTGACCCAATTTACATGATCAGACAGTAATTACCTCCATGTCATCATAAACTGTAGGACACTCCATTATGTGATGCACTGGAGGTGGAACAGAAAATAAAAATAAAGCTGTGCAGTAGGGGTTGTGGTTATACAGTGCAGTATAAACAGAAACAGCATTAGATACAGTAAGAGGCCATGGCTATGATACGGTTATTCAGCTTCCTTTAGAAGTAACATTTTTAGAACTTACCATTCAAAGATATGATATTTTGTGTTTAATTGTTAGTTAATTTTAAGTTTAATTGTTTAAGTTTAATTGTTTAAACTGTGTGACAGACGTGTTCATTTTTTCATAGACATATGTTTTAAATTTGATCATCTTGTGACCTAAACCTACATGGGATTCTTCAGTGTAACTGAAGATGGCTGGGCTTGAAACAGTTTAGCAATATTTCCTATATCCAGTATTTATAATCAGATAATGTTTCTGAAAATCCAGTATATAAATGTACGTACTTTGCATCTAAAACATTGTTTGTTACAGTGTTCTCATTCACACATGTTTCAGTGATGCCAGACTGTTTCCCTCTGTAGAGAACAAAAGTATGTTCCACCTTGTGATATTAAGTGCAGAGTTTTTAAAGTTATAATCATTTCAGCTCAAATTGCTTTCACTTTGATCAAATATAATATGAGATGTTTGCATAGATTCTTTATCCTGCAATGACATACTTAGGACAGTAATTCAAAAATTAGAGCCATAGAGTCTTTCCCAAGAGAAAGCCACAATTTAAAGGTAAAGCGCTGCCTTAAAGGGGAAGTGAGCGCTATATGAATGAGGGCCTTGTATTTTTATCACAGCTCAGGGTTAATGTTTGACTCTCTTGTCTCTTGTCGCTGATCCTGGATGAAAACGTGTACTATGTAGAGGGAAAAACAGAAATGTCAAACTATTTATATATATATATATATATATATATATATATATATATATATATATATATATATGTTTTTTTTTAAGATGGTGAATGTTGATCGTTGAGGTTGTATACTTCAGGCTCAGCTGCTGCTCTGGTTCACCTGCGCAAACAGGGCCAGGGCACTGTGGGGGAGCCCACGCGCTCTGATTGGCTGATACCAAAGTAAAACTGACTGCGATAGGTGGAGGCGGGTGAAGAGGGTGGTCTCCATGGTTACTGTGCAGGAGTGCAAGTTGTGTGGTCAGATGGGCTTCCTGTAACACATCTATGACAGAGAGCAGATGTGTGCACTTTGGAGACAGACTTTGAAAAAGAAAAAAGAAAACAAATAAAAAAATCAACAAAGAGGAAACTGTCCTTTCACCAACAACACGATGTTTTAAGTGTCTATGACACCTGATCTGAACAACAACACCACATAAAGTTCTGTGAAAATCTGAGTATTTTAAAGTATGGTAGAAAAGGGTTCAAAGGCATCATCGAGACATTTCGACTGCCATCTGGAAATCATTATCAACCTGAAGGCTGAGGTCTGAGGAGCATGAATGTACACTGACTTGAGCTACATTAGTCCTGCCATGTTCACCTGCTGGCCTGTTTCAAAACATGTGTTAAAAAAACAGACCTTGAACAGATGCTGTGGACCATGGTGCAGCCTTCTGTGTACAACAGTCTGCTCAAACCACAGTCAAGTCAGAATTGAGTCAGTCAAATGTTACGCAGGTATTCCCCGTTCAGCACGACAGGTCATAATGACTCATGATGAGGAGAACAGAAGATGAACCAGCCGGGTAAACAAAGGCAGAGCAGGTTGTAAGTCCTTGTTTAAGGTTAAGGTGCACTTTATTCTCCCTGTAAGGAAATCTGTCCTGTGCATTTGACCCATCCTTCAGTGCTGCTGTGGCATCTCCACAGTGCAGTGACCGTCTCCAGTCTTTGTGCTGGCCTTGGTCAGTACCACTAGCTGAAGGATGCTGCACATGCTTTGAGTTGCCCTTAAGCCCGGTGTCTATTGCAAGATTTGGTTTGTATGAGATTTATGGAACCCATAGGGTTTAAACTGTAAGACAGTACACAGTTACATCATGTGATGGCTGTGACCAGACTTTATCTGAGTGACTATCAGGCTTAGGCTCCGAGTGTAAAGTCACCACAGTTGTACCGCTGAGCTGAGGCTAGCCCCACATGCTAGCAGTGTTTTTAAATGTGTAAATGTTACTAAATGAAAGGGAAATTTGAAGATATCGTCCTGTTCTTGGCTGCACTCCTCTGCTGTTTGATGTCTGAGATTGATCGTAGACGCAGAGACAGGAGGATTCACTCTGAGACCAAAATTACAAAAGGTGTGATATCATGGCTGGTCTTTGGTTGTACATTGGTTTTGTCTTTGTCCCTGTCTCACTGTGACACTTACGACCCATGATTTTCCCCACAATCACAAATCTTTTGTGTTGGACAAAATATTGTTGTGGACGCCCGGCTTTGCCCTGGACCAGGGCAGTACATCCTAGCCCCTGAAACCTGTGCCTTCAGATTGAAAATGACTCACAGATGGAAGTAGAAACGTCTAAAGCTGTGTCCAGATGAAGCCTTTGAAAGTGAGGGGTTACATTAGCTGATGTTTAAGGCTGACAAAGAGTAAAAGGTGTGACCTGTAAGGAATGACACATGGTTCTACGCACCCTACAGGTAGAAATATGCAATGACACACAAGCGCTTTGACTAGATGGAAGGGGGGGGGAGAAAGAGAGCGAGATAAAGAGAGAGAGAGCTTTGGGTGAGAGAGAGAGAAGAGAGGAAGTGTTGGTGTAGGCTGTGGAGCATGCCTCGCTCTGCTGCAGACTTCCTGCAGCCTATCTCCAAGTTCAGGTACAGTGTACTACCACACACACACACACACACACACACACACACACACACACACACACACACCCACACACCCACCCACACACACACACATATATGTGTGTCCCTGCGTTGTTGGTGAGTGTGTGGAGGAGAGCGAGGACAGGTAGGACCATATACTCACTATTTATTCGAGAAGTTGTAAAGCCTCTGTAAATATTGTGAAAAGTGGAGTGTTTAAATGTGATAATGAAAATGTTTTTATTTGTATTCACAAACAGGATCATATTTATGGTTATGGTTTACTTTGTTACTCCCTTGCGACAGAAATTCCTTCTCTGCATTTGACCCATTCTTCAACCAACCTTGCAGTGCATGTGTGGAACAGTTAAGAGTTGATTGGGGAAACTGTAGGAAACCGACCCAAACACTGGAAAAACACACAAACTCCACTCAGAACGGCCTGGTTCGGCCCAGCGGGCCATTTAACCCCCGCTCGAACTCGAACAAACCCAGCCCCGAGTTTACTCAGATTAAAGAGTAACGAGATCAAATGTTCTTTTTCTCTTTAGTTCTCAATGACGGGTTAATATTAACCCCCTCCCCCCGTGCTTTACTTGTTGGCTCATGTGGGCACATTTTGGCAAAGGAGTCGACTAATATATTTGTTAGCACAGACTAGCCTTAGACCCTTGTCTAAAAGTTATTGCTGTAGATTTTACTTTATTTCCTTATAATACATTTCAAATGTAGAGCACTACACTATAGACACTAACATATATATGTTTTATGTTGAATAACTGAGGGAAATAATCCCAATCAGTCTCAAAATGTAGACAATACAATATGATTGTTATGATTCAGTGGTTAGATCAATGCTAAACTTAACTAAGATTTTTTAATTTTGGTTTGGCTAATGCAACTTTGATGAGAAGCCGTAGAAATTTGTTATACGTTTAATTGAATTAAAGCAACAAATTGTTTACAATTATAAAATTTAATTTTGACGAGGTTGTTCTTCTAAATAAGAACTAGTTCTCGACCTTCCTGAAAAGATAAAGGTCAAATTTAAGCTTGATCATTTCAGTCATTTCCAAAAGGCTCTTTATAATATGTGTCTTCAGAGTAAAGCATCTCAGATTCCGATTTTATTGCATTCATGGACCAATGACAAAGCTGAACTGGAGTTTGTACTATACGGACGAAGGACGTATGGAATGGCCCGGGTCCCTTGAACCCGGGCGTATGCTTTGGCCCGTTACACTGGGAGTGGAACCTGTGACCTTCTGACTGTCCTGCAGACAGTCACTCTCTGTGTTGCACATTATAAGGATTTGATTTGAGTTTGTTTTGGTGCTGCCGGTGGTGGGTTAAAGGAGCTGCTATCACCACGGGGTCGTGACTTCCATTCCGGACTTCGACCATTTGTCGAATGTCTACCCTCTCTCTCCCCATTTCATGCCTGTCAAATAAAGCCAAATAAAGCCTTCAAGTAAAATATTTATTTTGATATGAATGGCTTTCACTCCTGTTTAGATATTCACAAGTCTTAATTCATATGGTTTATAATAAATACTAATAATATTATGGCTCCATAATACAATAATAAATAAATATGTTTAACCAATTAACCTATTAGAGAGAGAGAGAGAGTAGAGAGAGATAATTTAACTTGAAAAAACAAGACATCTTACCAAAAGCTAATATTGTTCAAAATTAACATTTAAAGTAGAACAACACAATAATCCAATCTAATAACACAAAACTCAGTGCTTCAATAAATCATCATGATCAATCATGATCTGCATAATCAATTTTGATATCTCTTATTTTTATATACATGCAGTACATGAATACATGAAGTAAAGAATTCATTCTAGGTCACTCCAGCACTATATACTGTATGTATGTAGTAAACCATGCAGTGATTATTATTTTAATATTAATATTCATTGCCACCTGTATGTGGACAGATGAGACAGCAGTGACGACAGTGAAGACAGGATGCATTTGGAAAAGGGATAACAATAACAAAAGGGATAACAATGCTTCCATCAATTTCTATCAAAATCGGAGACAGTTCAAGAGAATGTGGATGTTCTCAACAAAACAATAGAACAAAATATTGTTCTTTATCAAAATGGATCCACAAACAGCAGATAGACGGCAAAAAGAGCTGGGCCCCAGAGGAACCTTGATGTACACCACAATTCAAACGGGACGTTTTAGACAAGCAGGGGGCAAGGGGACAGTGTGTGTGTGCGTGCGTGTGTGTGTGTGTGTGCGTGAATGTGTGTGTGTGCGTGTGTGAATGTGTGTGTGTGTATGTATGCGTGTGTGTGTGTGTGTGTGCACGTGTGCGTATGTGTATGTATGCGTGTGTGTGTGCGCGTGTGTGTATGTGTGTGTGTATGTATGTGTGCGTGTGTGAATGTGCGTGTGTGTGTATGTGTATGTATGCGTGTGTGTGTGCACGTGTGGTGTGTGTGTGCACGTGTGTGTGTGTATGTATGTGTGTGTGTGTGCACGTGTGGTGTGTGTGTGTGCGTGTGTGTGTGTGTGTGCGCGCGTGTGTGTATGTATGCGTGTGTGTGTGCACGTGTGGTGTGTGTGTGCACGTGTGGTGTTTGTGTGTGTGCGCATGTGTGTGTACGTGTGTGTATGTATGTGTGTGTGTGTATGTGTGTGTGTGTGTATGTATGTAGGTGTGTGTGTGTATGTGTGTGTACGTGTGTGTATGTATGTGTGTGTGTGTGTGTGTGTGTGTGTATGTATGTAGGTGTGTGTGTGTATGTGTGTGTGTGTGTGTGCGCGCGTGTGGTGTGTATGTGTGTATGTGTTTGTGTGTGTATGTGTGTGTATGTATGTGTGTGTGTGTGTATGTATGTGTGTGTGTGTGTGTATGTATGTGTGTGTGTATGTATGTGTGTGTGCGTGTGTGTATGTGTGTGTGTGTACGTGTGTATGTATGTGTGTGTGTGTGCGCGTGTGTGTGTATGTGTGTGTGTGCGCATGTGTGTGTGTATGTGTTTGTGTGTGTGCGCATGTGTGTGTGTATGTATGTGTGTGTACGTGTGTGTATGTATGTATGTGTGTGTGTGCGCGCGTGTGGTGTGTATGTGTGTGTGCGTATGTGTGTGTGTGTGTGTGTGCGCGTGTGTGTTTGTGTGTGTGTATGTATGTGTGTGTGTGTATTTGCGCGTGTGGTGTGTGTGTGTATGTGCGTGTGTGAATGTGTGTGTGTTTGACTACTGTGTCTTTAAGTAGTTTAGGTTGCAGACACTTGCTGTGATGCTTTGACCAATCAAGGTGCTCGCTGTGGCGCTCAGTTAGCGCTCATCGGGTTGGTGTGTGTGGCAGTATGTCCTAGGCCTGACGCTGACGTCTGAGGGGGAAGCTCTGGAAATTGGCTAAATTCCTTTGAACATTGCTTAATTGGCTGCTTTTCAGATTATTTTTTTTTTTTTGGCTTTTTGATGCGATTCAAAGAAGATTAGATGTATATTCAAGAGACTGGTGGTTGGGGTGACCAGATGGAGAAGCTGAGGAGGTTGATGGTTCTGCTGCAGTGGAGATGGGGCAGAGGAGGGTTGAAACTGAAGCAGATGAATAGATGAAACAGTAACAGGCTTTTGTGACTGCACAAAATAGATTGGTTTCTGTTGAAAAGTGAGTTTGAAATCCTATTTTTTAAATTGTTTTTCTCAGGAGGAGAGTTTGGATGTGAAAGCTCTGCGGGCGCGCTTCACCACCAGTAGCCCCGACAGTGAGTCCCCCAGGTCCCCCCGGCCCGCCCTGCTCAAACCTTTCAGCCCCACCCCTGACACCAACCCTCTGCTCAGACTGCCCCCGACTGCACCAGCACAGGCCAGAGCCACGCCCCCAACTGCCCCAGGTGCCAGGTCCCATCCTGGGCCACTCCGAGCCCCCCCCTCCCCTGTGGATACTAACAAAGTCCGACAAACCGGAGAGCTACTGCAGAACATGATGATGCGGCACCAGAGGCCCCCAGGACCCAGACTGTCCTCTATCCCCGCCCAGTCTCCAGGGCCAATCTCAGCCTCCCCCTCTGCAGCTCTCACCCCTGCCCCGCCCCCTTTTGCCGCTGTTAGACCCCTGCCCAGCCCGAGAAGTACTGACGACGTGGCCCCCCTCAGGCGGCCCCTGCCTGCAGTGGGCCCCACACCCTCCAAACCCAAAAGACCTGCACGCGTGAACCTCGATCAGTGGAGGTCTTCAAGAGGAGCTCCCCCTAAAGAAGTCCCCACACCTCCTGGTCCCAGGAGCACCTCAGGTCAGTGTCATGGCACCATCACTATTCACCCAAGAGTTTGGATTGCATCAGCGCTTCCCAATCAGGGGGGCTGCGGGCATACTTGGATTTATTACTAAAAGCAAATAATTGACAGGTACGATATAGATTTTATATAAAATCATGTATATGGTTTTGTGTCATTGTTTGTTCTGAGTTTGTTATTTCGGAGAATTATTGCGTTAATCAGTTTACAATGTTCAAATGATTGTGAATAATGAGGTAGGAGGTACTAACCTGGCCAGCAAGATGAATTCTGACGCTTTTTGTGAGTTCACAAACTCTCCCACAGATCCGTGACAGGGCCAATTGGACCATCACAGCAACTAAAAAACAAACAACAAAGCGCTTTTTGCAATGGAACGATGACTGTGCTTTTCTCTCAACTGGCGTAAACTCAATTTTTTTCTGCTGTTGTGATGCTTCGAGTGCAAAGTTATCTGTTTTTTTCATTGTCTAGAGATGGCTTTCAGCGAGAGCCTCTGACTGCAGATTGATTCATGTGTAAAGCTGAATTCAGGGCTTCACATGCCAGTCTGGTGTGAACAGGATGAAGGCTCTGTACTTGATTCTTTTTTTTTTAACTGTTTTGAAACATGAAAAACAGATCTAGTACCCGATTTCTTTTTGGATGTAATAAAGTAAAATCTGTTGCTCCAGCACATATTGTAGAAGCATCTTTTCGGGTGAAAATTACCACAGCACTTTCTCTGCATATCTTTATAGAGAGTCTTATTTTCCCTGACGCAGGAAGTGCACCGTTAGCATGCTAATGTTTGGGTAAAGCTTACAAACATTAGCATGCTAACAAACATTAGAATTCTAATCTTTAGCATGCTAATGTTTGTTAACCTATCTTAGTTTAGTTTAGTTTAGTTTAGTTTAGTTTAGTTTAGTTTAGTTTAGTTTAGTTTAGTTTAGTTTAGTTTAGTTTAGTTTAGTTTAGTTTAGTTTAGTTTTGTTTTGTTTTGTTTTGTTTTGTTTTGTTTTGTTTTGTTTTGTTTTGTTTTGTTTTGTTTTGCTTTGCTTTGCTTTGCTTTGCTCTGCTCTTCAGTCATTCAGTTTCAGCTTACACAGAACTTATCACAAGACACATTTTCTGTAGAATAAATGACTGAAAGGGTTTAGGCTGAAGTGCAACACTTATTAAAGCCTAACCCTCTTCCCAAACTCAAATACCAAGAATAATACAGCTCACAACTATCAAAATAAAACAGCAAAATGAGAAACAAGAATTAAAGTGAAAAAATTAAATGAAAATGTTTTTATTTTATTTATTTATTTTTAATTCCACTCAGTCAAACCCAGTTAATTAACTGTCTTTAACACAAATATATTCAATCCCATTTCTATTACACTACATATCATTACTCATACTACCATATTCATCATATTATTACATAACCTTTCCAAAAATTCTAATAATTTTTTGGTTAGTCAGCATAAGTCTTCATTTTAGAACCTCCCTTACCCGTCCATAAATTCTAATCATATCTAAATTTAAATACGTAAATCACTCTAATGGGGTGCACGGTGGCAGAGCGGCTAGAGCTTCTGCCTCTCAATAAGGAGATCGTGGGTTTGAATCCCGCACCACCCCAACATCACACGATCTCTCTGGGTGGAGTCTGCATGTTCTCCCCGTGTTACTGTGGGTTCTCTCCGGGTTCTCCAGCTCCTCCCACTGTCCAAAGACATGACTGTGTAGGTTAATTGACAACTCTAAATTGTCCCTAGTGAATGAATGTGAGAGTGAATGGTTGTCTGTCCTTGTCTCTGTCTCTCTGTGTCAGCCCTGCGATGAGTTGGCCACTGTCCAGGGTGTACCCCGCCTAAGGCCCAAAGTCACTGGGATAGGCTCCAGTCACCCGCGACCCCTAACGGGAATAAGCGGTAGAAAATGAATGAATGAATGAAAATCTCTCTAATGCTCGAACTGTCTATCACATTTGTTTTATATCTTTTTTAAATGCCTTTAATGATGTAGATCCTTTTAGAGTATTATCTGGTTAAGATAGGGTTAAGGTTAGAGTTTCAATCAGGAACAGATGGACTACTTCTGCGTTGAGGAAGAAACATGTAAACGTCAAGCAAAAGAGACTAGTGGCAAGATATTTTTGGGTTCACAGTTACAAGGTCGCAGGTCTGACTCCCATGCACCATGTGTAAAATCCTCCAGTCAAGACATGGACCCTGAGAGCTGAGCTGTGGGGCCCCTGCTCCTGATGGGTTTCCCTTTATATGAGTCATTTCCTCAAACACTGTTTTAGTAATTTAGTAATGTCAAATCTGGCAACACTGTAAATCCTGATTAGTATGTCTTCTTATCTTCCTCAGTGTCTCCTCTGCCTGGGGCCAGGCATGTCCTCGTCCCATCAGCCATGCCTCCTCTCCCAGGGGCCCGGCATGTCCCCGTCCCAGCAGCTGTGGGGCCCCCCAGACCTCCACAGAGGGACATCAAACCAGGGCGCCTCCCCAGGCAGACCACCACAGTGTGAGTGTCTTCTACGTCCTATCCCTGTCCTCTGTAGACATGGAGACACTCACGAGGACATTCAGGGGCACACTCTGAGGGACACTCAGTGGAACACTCAGGGGGACACTCAGATCTGCTCTGTTCACAGGGACACTTGGGGGGGACACTCAGAGGGACACTGAGGGAGACACTTGGGGGAGACACTCAGGTCTGCTCTATTCACAGGGACACTTGGGGGGGGGGACTCAGAGGGACACTGAGGGAGACACTTGGGGGGAGACACTCAGGTCTGCTCTGTTCACAGGGACACTTGGGGGGGACACACTCAGAGGGACACTGAGGGAGACACTTGGGGGGAGACACTCAGGTCTGCTCTGTTCACAGGGACACTTGGGGGGGGCATTCAGGGGGACACTCAGTGGAACACTCAGGTCTGCTCCGTTCACAGGGACATAGATGAGGAGCAGGGGACATATGATGACATCGGGAGCCTGGAGATGAACGGTAAGAAGAAACACTTGGTAAAAGTGATGGACGGCTCACCACATCAGGCTCTCGGTCGCTCTGTGGACTGTGATTCTTTTATATTCTGCTACAGTGACTTTTTTAGCTTTTAACCATGTTCTAACGATGTTCATACCTGGAGTTGCATTCACACTATTTTGAGGAATGCTAGTTGGTAAATCCTCTCCTCTCTGACAGTCATAAACACTCCCTGATGAACTCCCTCTATCTAGAACGTTTGTTCAGATCATCTACGTCACCCGAGAATCTTCTGGTGTTTTTAGTCCTTAACCTTTTAAAACCCACCGTCCCTGATCAGGGACAGTTTTTACATACATGCGTCATTCATTAAAAACAAATGTTTTCAATACAGACATGTTATATGTCATTTGAAAGCTTAGAGTCACCACTAAACGTCTAAAATGTTCAATCCTCGCTAAATCACCTCACAAAATACTTGTAAGTTATCAAACTGTAACATAACCAAACTGTTCATCTCGCATTTCTTACCTTTCGTTGGCTCCTCAAGACGCAAACAAAATCCAATCCAGAAGTGTGTGCACTCTTTCTGCCCATCACAGTCCACAAAATAAGAATATCCAGTTGTTATTTCAAACAATATAATCCATTTGTTGATATTCACCCGTAAACGCATCTTCTTCATTTGACAGTAACACAAAAGCAATAAAAACATAACTTTTGCGCATCACTTTACACAGATATCTTCGGCTTGAGCGGTTCGGCTTGGGTATGGTCGTTTTCTACTCAGTCTTGGCTTCAAAACGAGCCTATCCGTGTAATTTTCCGTCGAGTACTTCCAGAGGGAGAGCCCTTTGAACAAAGCGAACGCATCCATTTTGACACGCGAGGAGCGTCAGCTCCGCGTGCGTAATGGCGTCACAGCCTGCAATGCCATTGGTGATTCAGTAAGTCAATCACATATTCTTCTAGCCAATCACCAGAGCTTTCAAAAGAGGGGCGGGACATGCCGGTTCATTGAGGCCAAGATCTGCTTTTTCCGTGCGTAAAGAGACCAAGACATCATTTTACGCATCATTTACGCAGCGGAACGTCTGTACGCACGACCTGCCTTTGATTTGAGGAAGTTTATGAAAAAAATAATCTATAATGGATATTTATAGTCACCAAAATGACCAAATGTGGTTTTCAGGGTCATTAGAGGCAAAATGCATGAAAAGCAGTTTGGCACATTTGGCACCTCTTGTTCGGATTAGGGTTATTTCATACAAAAAGCTGCTCAACATCAAAATGGTTGTATCTAGAAGTCTGAAATTTCACACAGTTGTTGTCAACAAGGTGGATAACTGCTGTGGGAAGTTTCAATAGCACAGCATGAAGTATGTCTTCAGGAATACATTTTTATGTTCTCTTTTTTTTTTCGAGACCGAAAAAACGACTTTTGGGGTGTGTTTGAACAGGTGTACTGCCGGTTGTATTTCACTCAGACAAATCTAGTTAGCCATGCAATAAGCTTTTTCATTTGGGTATGTACTTTTCGAGAAAAACTGCCAAAATGAGGTGGGTCTTGAATCATCACCAGACTCATTCTGAGTATTTATTATTATTAATATTATTATTATTTATAAAATGTGTATAGTGCTAGTTGCCATCTAGCGGCTGGATGCACTCAGTAAGTGTTATTTGAAACAACTGAGAAAAACTTTCAAAAAAGTTTCAAAACTTGGGTTGGCAAATTTAAGGTACTGAAGAGCATGTTTAAAGGCTAATAACGATATGAAAAATGCAGAATAGTTTGGATTTATAGGTGCACTATTTCCTTTTTGGGGGACTGAATTTGCCTCCTGCTTGTCATAGTGTTTTTTTTTTTTTTTTTTTTTATCTTGCTTTGACTTGAATAATCCCCTGTATGGCATTCAACCTGTCTATCTCCATGGAGACAAACAGGTGACATCACCAGGCCAAGGTCAGATCTATGGAGAGGCAAACTGCTCCCTGTAAGGAAGCATGTTTTTGAGCTATAAAATCAGAAAATCAAAAAACTATTAGCAGGGTTAGGGTTAGGGTTAGGGTTAGGGTTAGTTGATGATTAGTAGATGTCAGTTCATCGATGCAAAAGTATCATGGTTGACTTCCTTTTGTATTCAGTCACCTCCATTGCCAATTTTTTTTTACATTTTGATGACAGAGTTGTTTTTTTAAATGGTCTAAACAAGAAATGTCCCATGGTGCACTTTTTACCATCCCTTTTAGAGCACAAGAGACATGCTTGATGAGGGACACTATAGTGTTTTGTGTAACTCCTGTTTTCTCCATCTCCTCAGATTCCTGGGACGAGCCTGGCTCACAGAGCAAGGATGAGGTAAGGACCAGGGGCAGTTCTAGACTATCAAGTTTAGGGGTGCTTAGCACCCATGGGTAAAAATACTGTACCATGTTCATGAATGCACCATGCGCTTTGTTGCCAGGTTGGGCGGCTTTTTAAGAGCTGCGGAGTGTCAAAAATCTTTGCCCGCAGGTTTGGCCAGAGCATTTTTCCATGTAATATGTATTTATTTTACACTAAACCTAATGAAAGTCTAGAATATCAGTGACAAATCCTCATGTCCAAAACTATTGACGCTCTGTGGAGCTTCTATCTGAGCGCGAGAGAGAGGAGGGCTGTGTGTGTACCCAGAGGAGAGCAACTTTCATGAATACAGAGGAAAATATGGTTGAGCCAGACGTTCTGCTTTTGAGCGTTTTTTCAGATACTTTTGTGTGGGTTTGGCTGCTGAAGCCTGGCGTCCCTGGTGCTGGCAGACTTGGAAACAAAAATGCATAAAGCAAACATAAATGAAAAATAATAATTTTTCACCAAACTCTTGTGATAAACTGCCGTATTTCTACTGATGATAACTTTCGTTGTTGAGCTGACAGTAAACAAAGCTCGCATCAGCCGTGTCCTGTTTATCGGCATACAGGACCCAAAATATTACATTTACAGAATCTATCATCCATCTCTATCCAAACCCAACACAGAAGAGACAAACTCCTGCATGTGTCTCTATCTGCAGCTCAAGGCTCAGCTGCGACTGTAGGAACCTTTTAAAACAATAAGAACACATGGTCTACCTTTAATCAAACAATCCTATTTCAAAGCTATCAAAAACACATGTACATTAACATACGTTATCATGGTTGACGTTTTTACTCTTCTCTCTCTCACAGGATGACGACATCTATGAGGACATTGATGCGTGAGTACACTTTACATTTCCTCTACGGCCATTGTCTTCTATAATAGTAACAGACACTTTTAACTATAGTTAGAGCTTTGTTACTTCCTTGAGACTTGTAGTGCAGTAAACCACAGCATTAGTGAGACTGTGAGAGATAAGCAGAAGAAACACTAAAAAATAGCTAAAGGAGCAACATTAGCTCAAGTTACAGTTCAGATCTGTGGAGAGGTGCCCTTACTCACAGTAAGAATGCAGGTTTTTCAACATATAGGTATTACACCCGTAATTAAATAAATGTAAGATGAATACATTTAATGCCATGAAGTTGAACATTCTGAACTAAGCACAGGACCGGCCCGTGGCATAAACAACCCACCACCAATGGCACACGCTCTGGTAAAAAACATGAACATAAACACAAGTTCAAATTTTAAAGCTAAAACTCTAGCTTATGTTTAAATACAGCATAATAATATCTTATTGATCTTATGTGAATTCAAATGGCTAATAAGATTTCTTGGGGAAGACCCTCAAATCCCCCTGTGCATTTGCCTATTTTTAATTGTAAAAAGAAAGCTGTAAATGCTGACAAATGTGGCGTGATTCTCTAGATCCTGAATCACTTTTTCTCCCCAGTCCTCTCCTGATGTTTATTCTTTATTTCATATTCCATTGTTATGCCAAATTATTTACACGTTGTGTTTGGTGGGCCACAGACAAAGTCTTGTTTAGGGCCTTCAAAAGCCTAGAACTGGCCCTGACTAAGCAATAAGACTTCCAGGGACACAAGCAGGTGTACTGAGAGGCTGAGGAGGTTGAAGGTTCTGCTGCTGTGGCCCCGATGGGCGGGGGAGTGTGAAAGAAGGAGGGGGAGAGAGTGAATTTTTATGATTGGTTGAATAGGGGCAAGTCTGGACTTAAAACTTCAACAAATCGGTTTTAGAATTAGATATCTAAAAATCCTTCCTAGGATCTACTTTAAGGCTGATCTTTATGTCCCAAGGGAGAAAAATGCATTTTAATAAAAGAAAACATCCTTTGAAGTTCCAGTGTCCCAGAGAAATCTATGGATGAAGTGGATTCAATGGAAGAATAAAACATCTTTAGGAGCAGATTGGACAAGTTTGTTGTTTCCACATGAAAGACGATATAATAGAGAGCAAACTGACCAAAAAACAAAACATTTAAACAATGACTTTTGCCTGTAGTGTCTCGCCTAATTATCCTGACTGGGCCATTTGCCCGTCAGAGTTCAGTTGCCTGGACACTCTTCTGTTAGAGGCAAAGGTAGAGCAGACTTTGACTGACATGACATGAGGCAAACATGGAGAAGGTGGGGGAGTTAGACTCAGGTCCAGCTCCAGACCAAAGGACTTACAAAGAAGTGTAAACCAGTAACTGTGGTGACTTTTATGAGCAGGCAAGCAGACTTGGGGTGGTCATTCATATTTAGTAAGTGTAAGTGAACTGTAAATGATTATTTGGATACATTTCTGAACAAGTCAAGTCTTGACACAGAGGTTTTAGATTTGGTTGGTCCATCACTGCTCGCCCTGACCGCACACCTCAGATGTAAATGTAAACTCTTCCATTGAGTCTCACCAGTTTACGTGCCTCAAATGAGCTTGCAAACACTTTTGCACCCCTGGTTAGACTCCTGATGGCTCAGTATGAGCTGTGCATGTCCTCCCTGTGTCACTGTGGCAGAGTGGTTAGCCCGTCTCCTCTCAGTCTGTGGTTGTGGGTAACTGATCTGCATATTACTTCCATCATAGAAGGATAACTATGTAATACCAGTTATGTTTCAAGATGTTCTTGAATTGCAGAAATCAAAAGGAGCAGATGCAGATGGTCACAGAGAAACCCAAAGTGGAGATGTCTGAAATCAAACCAAACAAGAAGGAGGTGAAGAGGCAGCAGGAGCAGGAGAAGAAGGAGCAGCAGGAGAGGCAGAGGAGAGAGGAGCTGCTCCGCAAGAACTTTCAGGTAACACAATAGAGCTTAAAGGAGACATATTCTACTAAATCAACTTTTAAGAGCTGGGTCAGGGTTGTAATTGTTTTCTTTTCTCATTTACTCACATGAAGTTGTATTTAGAGAGTTTCCTGCTTGAAGGGGGTGGGGCCATCTGTGTGAGGGGGGCAGGGCTGTCAGCCTAGTCCTTCAGAGGAGCACTTTTTTTCTTTTCTTTTGTCATTTTAGATCAATATTGCGAAGAAAATATAAAATAAAGAGCCACAGGAGCATATAGCAAACATCTTAATCGACCAGTGTTGGGACCTGTGTAGCTGTGTTTTCTAGTAGACTGACTACCCATAGGTTACATTGCAAATCTTCAAATTATCCGTGTGGTTCATCAAATCACTGCGTCTTCCAAGTGAGCGATTTGCCTCTCGGCTGCAGTGGTTTGAGTGTCCAGCTCATGATTCTTGGCTGTGTTTAAGAACAGCAGCAGACACACTTATAGCATGTAATGCCCTTGATACTGTCTGTTATCTCCTGTAATGCTGCCACCGCTGGGTCCAGCACATTTCTGTTTTTTTAGCCTTGAATGAAGCCGTGGAGTTTGTTGTTGCTGTTGCTAGGTTTATGCATATCAGAAAATAGTTTCCACTCAGAAATATCAAGTTTCCCCAGATGAACATGTGATATAAGCAGATTTTTGCATTAGCCCGGTGGAACAGAGCGTCATGTCACAACGCCATTTTGAAACTCACCTCAATCTGTTTCAGTTGTCTTTCAAAAGAAACAGCCTTGACACAATTACAAGAGCATAGAAGCCCTGACTAGGGAAGAGTGCAATATTAACAGCGCTTTCAGGCCATTTTTGGAGAGTGCAATAGAAACCGCCCTTTAAGCCATGTAGAGTTATGTCTGTGTGTAAGCCTAATTGTTTGTATTTAATGCTGCAGTGGATTGTTGCTCTTTACTGTATTACAAATGAAATTGTGTATGAATATTGTCTATTTTCATTGTGCCCTTGATGTCCAAGACAAATTTCTCTGTTGGGAGCCAATACCTTAGCTTTTTTATTTTTTTCTTTTTTTTTTTGTCAAGCCAGCCACATGTGCATATGCAGTCTGTGTTCCTCTCCAGACCTAAAATGCTTTAATGTTGGTACCAGCACTACTGGATATAGTAACAAAATCTTCTACTTGAGTAGGTAGTACCAGTCACATGATATATTTCTTATCATTTTGGTTATCCATTTTTTGAGAAACCTTTACATTTAACGATGTTGTTGTTGTGTTGTTCAGCTGCAGGGCCCTGTGGAGGTGCTGCACACAGCCAGTGTGCGGCAGGACTGGAGCGGAAGCAGCAAGCTGGACCTGAGCGTGCGACAGGGCGACAAAGTGGACATCATCAGAGTCAAGAACAACCCCGAGGGCAAGTGGTTAGCACGCGCAGCCTCTGGAAACTGTGAGTGTGTCACTGTCTGCTGAGCTTCTCCTGTACACAGAGAAGTGAGTGTAGACCCAGTGTATTCAAGCAAGAGACCTGGAGCACCTTGAGCGCTGCAAAGAAACCAAAATATTCAGAAAACTCACTATCAGACATTTTATTCACGTCGACAACAAGCAGGTGTGTCTGATCAGCGGTTCTAGAGTAGCTGTTGGTAAATAAGCGATGTAGTCTAAAATTTGCATATTGATTGTTGCTGCATGAGTCTTGTTATGGAGAAAGTTACAAAACAGTGAATTAATGAACGTGCAAAAACCAATGCAGATTAAGGTGAGAAAAAATGTTTGTAGCCTGAGTGTTATGTGGAGAAGTGTTGAGCAGATCAACACCACAAAAAATAGGGATTGAAACCACATCATCCAACCAAGTGAATGGGCAGTGACCTGCGTAGTACATCTGAAAATCACCAGAATACATGAAATGACTTATGATTGCTTCAGAGATTTCTACTAACTGTTTTGTAACTTGAAAGTTGAAGCATGTCCTGTAGATTAGTTGTATATGTAGAGATAAATGATCAGACAGTAGAAAATACATTTTATTCCGACCAACATAAGGTATAAAATGTTTTGGAACAGGGGGGAAAAGTGTTAAGAAAAGAAAACTCCCTGTTATCATAGAGAGCGCTGAACTACTATGTCTACAGACACACACAGAAACACTGCTCACACAGACATCCATGTGCGACCAAGACGAAATGAGCTTCGGCACATCTTCCAAATTCCTCAAGGCATTGTTGGAGAGAGTGAGCATGAGTGGGGCACTAACCTGACCTAACGGCCCCTGCATTGGCAGCTGCAAAGGAGGAGGGGCACGCTGCACATGACTGTTCCAAGCCATTGCGCTGGTAGTGACTAGTTAGGCAGTTGTGACCTGTGACAAAGCAATACTTTGTGTCAATTGGTTAAGTTGCTCCTGTTAATGGCGCAACTTTTCTGTCATATTATTCTGAATCCCAAAAGCAGAATTATTGCTGCCACACACACCTACTGGCAACCCTCGCAGTCCCACCTTATGGTCTCATCTGAAGTCAAGCGACGTCTGATGTCAACCCTGGTTTCTATTGCTCACAGTGAAAAGCTCTGTCCAAATGGGTCTGCATTTGGTATGTTATTCAGATTGCGCTGTTGGACATGAGACATGAGGGCGAGACAATATTCCAAGAGGATTTCACCTTCTTGTTACAGAAGGGACAAGAATACCTCTTGCAATGCCACGTCCTGCAAAATGGCAGTTATTTAGTTTTGGTTGCTCCGTTCCTCTGCAGAGCAATATTTTATTTCTCCATGAGCCTCTTTCAAATGATCAGAAAGAACAAAATGCCTGATCAGCTGTAGATAGATGTCTGGCCCTTATACAAGCCTATGCCTGTGTATTGAATATTAAAGTAGCACTGTGTGAGATTCCTGGATTCCGGGAATAGCCCAACTTTTGCAGAGCCAAAGATCCAGTGATCTAGGACACACGTGGTTAGCACCGTGGCAATGAATGAATAAAAGACTAGATAAGCTCAAAAGCCGAAGTTCTAACAGCACAAAGTTTATTTGCCGGTCGTTAAGTCATTGAAGCGGCCACTCACGCTGTCTGTGTCGGTCACATCAAAGTGTCTCGCAGCAGCAGACTTGGTGTACAGACATCAAGAGACCTTTTCAACAACACGATTGGCCAGCAACAGATGGGAGTGCCACTATTAAAGGTTTAAGGTTAAGAAAACTGGAATTATGGGTAAAATAAGATCAGGAAGTGAAAGTAAGTTAATATAATATTTACCTAAGGTTTGTGTGTGTGTGTGTGTGTGTGTGTGTGTGTGTGTGTGTGTGTGTGTGTGTGTGTGTGTGTGTGTGTGTGTGTGTGTGTGTGTGTGTGTGTGTGTGTGTGTGCGTGTGTGTGTGTGTGTGTGTGCAGGTGGCTACATCAATAACACGTGTGTTGACATTGACTATGAGGCCATAAAGCGCAAGGCAACTCAGATCAGGAGAATGGAGCATTTTGAGGTGGGAGATCTGCCCCCGCCTCCTCCCGACCCGCCCGGCCTGGACCAGCGCAGCCACGGAAACGACAGGTGCTTCACACGACAGATCCCGACAGTGCCGCACACAACAGGCCCCACACAAGACCAGTACCACACACAACAAGTCACACACGACAGGTGCTGCACACGACACACACGACAGGTACCACCGCACACGACAGGTACCACTGCACATGACAAGTACCACCGCACATGTCAGGTACCACCGCACACGACAGGTACCACCGCACACGACAGGTACCACCGCACACGACAGGTACCACTGCACATGACAAGTACCACCGCACATGACAGGTACCCCTGCACATGACAAGTACCTCCGCACATGTCAGGTACCACTGCACATAACAGGTACCACTGCATACGACAAGTACCTCCGCACACGACAGGTACCACCGCACATAACAGGTACCACTGTACACGACAGGTACCACTGCACAGGCAGGTACCAATGCACACAACAAGTACCACCACACACGACAGGTACCACTGCACAGGCGGGTACCACCTCACACGACTCATCGTGTTCCTCAAAGTTAAATAAATCACAAATGGTCGTCTACCCACTCAAAAACATTTCTTTTTCTTTTGCAGTGCAGCTGAAGATGACGGTAAGAACACTGATTTCATGACTTTAACTATAATTAACTTGACATAAAAACACACACAAAAGGCTAATTACATAACATTAGCATTTCAGGGCCCGCTAGCTTGTGCTTATTTCCCCATGGTAATTCTCTCTGTGTCCAGTAGCTGGAGTGCTAACACAAACCCTGATGAGGGCATTTTAGGTCCCAGGTTCGATTCCCTGATTGTGTTCATACATGTAAAACAAATTCAAAGCTGCGCTAGGCCTGTCCTCAACACAAACCTACAGCTTCAGAAGCCTCTGAATGCTCTTCTCCATGGCTGAAATACTTCTTATTCATATCTCTTCCTCAGATAACTATGACGACGTGGACTTTCCTCCTCCACCGCTCGAGTTCAAGTATTCCTCCCTCAGTATTCATGTATGTTTATGAGTAGTGCCATTCCCATTTGGTAACAACTATGTGTTTTACAGCATAGACCCCAAAATAGAGAAGGAGCTGAAGAAAAAGTTTAAGGTAAGAGTTTTACGGTGCGAGAAAGAGAGCTTTACATCAGCTCAGCAAACTTACCAAATGTGGGGAGCTTTATTTTTGATTAGTGAGTCGAGTCAGTTCAGTCAAAGGAGAAAAAGGAAAACTATCATAGCTGACAATATAATATTCTGGATAAAAACAACTCAACTCATAGGCCCTTTGAAATGCTCTGTCATCATAATGTTCTAAATTCTGGTTGGAAGCAACTGGAGACAAAATGAAGTAAATATAGAGCTCCTCAGGTGATGAAATAAATAAAGCAGAATCCTGAGAAAGTATCCTGCGACCCTGTGTAACATCATCACATGTCAATAAATGGCAAATGAATTTCATTTTGGCACTTTTGATTGAAAATTGAAAATTGAAACATTTGATTGAAAACAACAATGAAACTGAAATAGGCCGTTCTACAGCTGATCAAATGTTTAATCAAAAAACAGTCCTGAAACCCCCTCAAAAGAGAAATCAAAGTCCCAAACATGAACTCAGTAACGAGTAGCTCCACTGTTATCGTTGATCACTTCAAACATTGGTTGTGGCGCTGGATACAAGTGTCTCCAGGAGGTGAGAGGGAACATTTGTCCAAGTGGTGCAGACGGCCTCATGAAGGACATCTACTGTCTGAACTGTGCTCCATTTGTGTAAACGTCCCTTGCCGTCCGTCCCCAAAGGGTCTCAGTTGGATTTAGATCAGGGGAACACACAGGACGGTCCAAAAGAGGGGTGAATACCTGACAGAAAATGACACTGAATCCACATTTTTGCTCAGATTTGACCTTTTAAAGGCATGTGGTCCTAAACTTTTGATCAGCTGCAGAACAGAGTATTTCAGTTGAATTGTTGTTTTCAATAAAATGTTTACTCAAAGTTTTTTGAGTACCTGGAACCGTGTTAAGATCCAACAGAATGTGACTTTTCCCATTTATTCAACTGGTCTTGGCTCAAACTTCGAGACTATCTGAGCGCTTTTACTTTAATAAAACCGCCAGGATTTTTTGTTTGAGAGACTTCACTGTCCAAGATTCCGAAGTTAATTTGGGTTTCTCCAGTCAAGTCACATTATGCTCCACTTCACATTTACCTCCATTTACACTATTTAAAATGTATTTATTTACAAACTAACAGGTTAACTAACATAGCCATTCTAGCTATGAAAAGGAATGACTAAAGTCTAAAAACACACGAGCTAACCTCCCCTGTAATGTGTGCTTGTGCTATCTCCCGGCTGTCCACAGTTTGCGGGCCCTCTGAAGGTGCTGCAGAGTATGATGGTGGACCCTAATGCACTCATCAAGAAGCTGGGGCCCAAAGACCTGAGCGTGTCCCCTGGAGACATCCTGGACGTCCTCCAGCTCCACAGCAAGAAGGCACTTTGTCGAGACAAGTTTGGCAAATGTAGGCGTCACTCACTCGCTTTGTCTTTGCTCTGCTCAGCTGCAGCAACAGCCCGTGAGGTGCAGCGTGTGCCCTGGACACACCTAGGGCTGGGCCATGGGGCAAAAAATTAGCATCACAATTTTCTTGAGGCCAGATCATGATTTAAATTTTATCATGATTCATGTTCACTTTGTATTTTTCTGTTGCCTTTAATTGAGCTGCACGATTTAGGACAAATATCTAATTGTGATTTTTCTGACCAGTGTGATTGTGATTAGATTTGTGTTTTAATAATAGGATTCTGTTCAAATTTACATTTTAAACACAATTTTGTCGCTTTTAGTTGCGTTTTTGTCACGTTCAGTTGTGTTTGGCATATTTAAATGCGTCTTTGTCATTTTTAGTCACGTTTTTGTCATGTTTTGGTACATTGAGTCACGTTTGTTGTTTGTAGTCACATTTTTGACACTTTTGAACACACTTTTGTGACTTGTTTCAGAACTTCACAAATCAGAACTACAGTGTTAGTAATTTTTATTCAAATTAAAGCAAAACATTTTGTTGTTTGTGGAAGAAATTATTGCACTTCGCAGCCTTTGTGATTTGTTAACTGCATCCACTAAAATTGCGATTTCGTGTGGATTTGGTCTAATTGTGCAGCTCTGGCCTTTAAGAGGTAAATACAGTCCTCTGCTCAGAGGCTTCAGAGGCTAAACAACAGGAGAAAAAGTGTGTTTGAACAGATTAAAGACAGAAACACCATTTCACAAAAACAGCAGATTGTCACAGGGACGAGCTCACCGTTCCATTTTTATCACCATATCGCCCAGACCTAGGCACACCAGCTCCCAGGGGCCCGATAGACCCCGGTGAGCAGAAGCCGGGCCGTCCAGACCCTCATACTTTTATGTTTGAGTCTGTCCTGACGTCCAACAGAGTCTACATTTAACATGACCAGAGTAATCAGCTCCAACTCCAGAAGAAATTTGGTTCAGGTCTAAGGCAGGTCTGGGGTCTGGTGGGGGTCTGGGGGTCCGGGGCAGGTCTAGGGCAGGTCTGGGGTGAGTCTGGGGTCTGGGGTGGGGTCTGGGGGTCCGGGGGAAGGTCTAAGGCAGGTCTGGGGTGAGTCTGGGGTCTGGGGTGGGGTCTGGGGGTCCGGGGCAGGTCTAAGGCAGGTCTGGGGTCTGGTGGGGGTCTCGGGGTCCGGGGCAGGTCTAAGGCAGGTCTGGGGTCTGGTGGGGGTCTGGGGGTCCGGCAGGTCTAGGCAGGTCTGGGGTCTGGTGGGGGTCTGGGGGTCCGGGGCAGGTCTAGGGCAGGTCTGGGGTCTGGTGGGGGTCTGGGGGTCCGGGGCAGGTCTAGGGCAGGTCTGGGGTCTGGTGGGGGTCTGGGGGTCCGGGGCAGGTCTAGGGCAGGTCTGGGGTCTGGTGGGGGTCTGGGGGTCCGGGGCAGGTCTAGGGCAGGTCTGGGGTCTGGTGGAGGTCTGGGGGTCCGGGGCAGGTCTAGGGCAGGTCTGGGGTCTGGTGGGGTCTGGGGTCCGGGGCAGGTCTAGGGCAGGTCTAGGGCAGGTCTGGGGTCTGGGGGTCCGGGGGAAGGACTAAGGCAGGTCTGGGGTCTGGTGGGGGTCTGGGGGTCCGGGGCAGGTCTAGGGCAGGTCTGGGGTCTGGTGGGGGGTCTGGGGGTCCGGGGCAGGTCTAGGGCAGGTCTGGGGTCTGGTGGTGGTCTGGGGGTCCGGGCAGGTCTAGGGCAGGTCTGGGGTCTGGTGGGGCCTGGGGGTCCGGGGCAGGTCTAGGGCAGGTCTGGGGTCTGGTGGGGGTCTGGGGCTCCGGGGCAGGTCTAGGGCAGATCTAGGGCAGGTCTGGGGTCTGGTGGGGTCTGGGGGTCCGGGGCAGGTCTAAGGCAGGTCTGGGGTCTGGTGGGGGTCTGGGGGTCCGGGGCAGGTCTAGGGCAGATCTGGGGTCTGGTGGGGGTCTGGGGGTCCGGGGCAGGTCTAGGGTCTGGTGGGGGTCTGGGGGTCCGCAGGTCTGGGGTCTGGTGGGGTCTGGGGGTCCGGGGCAGGTCAAAGGCAGGTCTGGGGTCTGGTGGGGGGTCCGGGGCAGGTCTAGGGCAGGTCTGGGGTCTGGTGGGGGTCTGGGGTCAGGGGCAGGTCTAGGGCAGGTCTGGGGTCTGGTGGGGTCTGGGGGTCCGGGGCAGGTCTAGGGTCTGGTGGGGGTCTGGGGGTCCAGGGCAGGTCTAGGGTCTGGTGGGGGTCTGGGGGTCCGGGCAGGTCTCAAGGCAGGTCTGGGGTCTGGGGTCCGGGCAGGTCTAGGGCAGGTCTGGGGTCTGGTGGGGGTCTGGGGGTCCGGGGCAGGTCGGGGTCCGGGGCAGGTCTAGGGCAGGTCTGGGGTCTGGTGGGGGTCTGGGGGTCCGGGGCAGGTCTCGGCAGGTCTGGGGTCTGGTGGGGGTCTGGGGGTCCGGGGCAGGTCTACGGCAGGTCTGGGGTCTGGTGGGGGTCTGGGGGTCCGGGGCAGGTCTAGGGCAGATCTAGGGCAGGTCTGGGGTCTGGTGGGGTCTGGGGGTCCGGGGCAGGTCTAAGGCAGGTCTGGGGTCTGGTGGGGTCTGGGGGTCCGGGCAGGTCTAGGGCAGATCTGGGGTCTGGTGGGGGTCTGGGGGTCCGGGGCAGGTCTAGGGTCTGGTGGGGGTCTGGGGGTCCGGGGCAGGTCTAGGGTCTGGTGGGGGTCTGGGGGTCCGGGGCAGGTCTAAGGCAGGTCTGGGGTCTGGTGGGGGTCTGGGGTCCGGGGCAGGTCTAGGGCAGGTCTGGGGTCTGGTGGGGGTCTGGGGGTCCGGGGCAGGTCTAGGGCAGGTCTGGGGTCTGGTGGGGGTCTGGGGTCCGGGGCAGGTCTGGGGTCTGGTGGGGTCTGGGGGTCCGGGGCAGGTCTAGGGTCTGGTGGGGGTCTGGGGGTCCGGGGCAGGTCTAAGGCAGGTCTGGGGTCTGGGGTCCGGGGCAGGTCTAGGGCAGGTCTGGGGTCTGGTGGGGGTCTGGGGGTCCGGGGCAGGTCGGGGTCCGGGGCAGGTCTAGGGCAGGTCTGGGGTCTGGTGGGGGTCTGGGGGTCCGGGGCAGGTCTAGGGCAGGTCTGGGGTCTGGTGGGGTAAGGGGGTCAGGGGCAGGTCTAGGGCAGGTCTGGGGTCTGGTGGGGGTCTGGGGGTCCGGGGCAGGTCTAGGGCAGATCTAGGGCAGGTCTGGGGTCTGGTGGGGTCTGGGGGTCCGGGGCAGGTCTAAGGGAGGTCTGGGGTCTGGTGGGGGTCTGGGGGTCCGGGCAGGTCTAGGGCAGATCTGGGGTCTGGTGGGGGTCTGGGGGTCCGGGGCAGGTCTGGGGTCTGGTGGGGGTCTGGGGGTCCGGGGCAGGTCTGGGGTCTGGTGGGGTCTGGGGGTCCGGGGCAGGTCTAGGGCAGGTCTGGGGTCTGGTGGGGGTCTGGGGTCTGGGGCAGGTCTAGGGCAGGTCTGGGGTCTGGTGGGGGTCTGGGGTCTGGGGCAGGTCTAGGGCAGGTCTGGGGTCTGGTGGGGGTCTGGGGTCCGGGGCAGGTCTAGGGCAGGTCTGGGGGTCCGGGGCAGGTCTAGGGCAGGTCTGGGGTCTGGTGGGGGTCTGGGGCGGTCTCTACTCTCACACGGGTGGGGACAGGTTTTGGCTTGTCCTTGTGCTTGCTTCAGTATTTGACATCAACATCTGGAGTGGTTATTTACGGCTTTTGTGCTTTCTTACAGTTGGTTATGTGAACAAATCTCATCTTCTGCCGCTGTGAGTAAATAAGACTTGAATTATTTAAGTGAATAAATGGTTGAAATTTGTTTCCTAATCTCTTAAATCTTCTGCAGTGAGGGCGACATATACGACGATGTAGAATATCCAAGTGGTGCGTTCTTTTTTTCAAATTAGGATCATTAAAATTGTGCCATTAAAGGTGCGCTCTGTCACTTTTCTGGTGGAGGATCTGCTACCTGCTTGTCTCCACGGTGATATTGCTTCGCCCAGAATGTTCCGCAGTCTATTTAGCATTTATTCAATACCTTGAAAACCCTGTATTCTCACCACTACCTGCTTGTCTCCATGGCGATATATAAGTGTAAAGCCATACTGTAGCACATTTTAGCCAAAGCAATAACATCTCCATGGAGACAAGCAGGTAGAGGACTCTCCACCAGAAAAGTGACAAAATGCATTAAGCAGATGTAACTAAACAGATGTCTCTCTTCTTTCAGATGTGTATGACAACGACAACATGGATTATTAACAAATAACCACCTACATTTAAACAAATGTTGAAAAAATGTTACATTGAAGTTGAAGCTGGACCATGGAGCACAATGACGTGGGAAATGATGAATTCTTTAGCTAAAGTCGACCTGGACTGACTCAGAGCGATGTTGGGAAGAAAGGTCTGTTTGTACAGAAGACACTATGGGAGTTATTTAAAGGAATAAATGCTGTATTTGCTAAAGATTTTAACACTTATTTGAATGTGTTCTCCATTCAGTCTTTTGTTACCGTAGCAAATATTGCATATGGACCATAAAACACACTGTTAAGTGATGATGTCATCACTCACAGGCCCAATGTAAATCCAGTCTCATTTTAGGGATATTTACCTGGTCTGGGGCTTTGAACAAAGACCGCTCTTCCTCAAATCAGTTTACACATTATTTCTTCATCAGCTGTTGATTTGATAACAAATACAAAGAAAATACAAAGTATTTTCACATAATAAGGCCCATACTACTTAGTCAATGGTACAACTGTCAGTCAAGTGGAGGAAAACAAAACCTCTTGGTGTCATTTCTGAGTACACTCAAGTATCTAAGCAGATCAACCTATTCTCCATTCGTCACAGCCCATTAAAAAACTGACATATACTTCTGCTCGCTCTGGTTGTCAAAGGAGCTCGGACAGAGGAAAAGCAGCTGCCCAGGCGCTTATCAACTCACTATTGAGCGAGAAAGAGCAGCGACACTCAAGTCTGAAGCCTTGTTTCCTCTAGACCTGGTCCCCAGACCGCTTCACTTGGGACCTTCTCAGGCCGCTTCTGTTAATGGCAGATTGTGCAGAGGTCCAGGCTCACAGGGGCCCGCGGCATCTGACATGAGCAACTGACATCACCCATACCCCATACATCCAATTTAAATTGTACCTGAATTATACTCTTTAATTTTCCATTAATTTAATAAAGCTCCGTACCACACTCACAAGTGCCACACTCACAAGTGCCACACTCACAAGTGTCACACTCACAAGTGCCACACTCACAAGTGCCACACTCACAAGTGCCACACTCACAAGTGCCACACTCACAAGTGCCACACTCACAAGTGCCACACTCACAAGTGCCACACTCACAAGTGCCACACTCACAAGTGCCACACTCACCAGTGCCACACTCACCAGTGCCACACTCACAAGTGCCACACTCACAAGTGCCACACTCACAAGTGCCACACTCACAAGTGCCACACTCACAAGTGCCACACTCACAAGTGCCACACTCACAAGTGCCACACTCACAAGTGCCACACTCACAAGTGCCACACTCACAAGTGCCACACTCACAAGTGTCACACTCACAAGTGTCACACTCACAAGTGCCACACTCACCAGTCCCACACTCACCAGTGTCACTCTCACAAGTGCCACTCACAAGTGCCACACTCACAAGTGCCACACTCACAAGTGCCACACTCACAAGTGCCACACTCACAAGTATCACACTCACAAGTGTCACACTCACAAGTATCACACAAGTGCCACACTCACAAGTGCCACACTCACAAGTGCCACACTCACAAGTGCCACACTCACAAGTGCCACACTCACAAGTGCCACACTCACAAGTGCCACACTCACAAGTGTCACACTCACAAGTGTCACACTCACAAGTGCCACACTCACCAGTCCCACACTCACCAGTGTCACTCTCACAAGTGCCACTCACAAGTGCCACACTCACAAGTGCCACACTCACAAGTGTCACACGCACAAGTGCCACACACACAAGCGCCACACGCACAAGCGCCACACTCACAAGCGTCACACTCACAAGTGTCACACGCACAAGTGTCACACGCACAAGCGCCACACGCACAAGCGTCACACTCACAAGTGCCACACGCACAAGTGTCACACGCACAAGCGCCACACGCACAAGCGTCACACTCACAAGTGCCACACTCACATTTCTCACACGTGAGTGTGGCACGTCTTGAGTGCAGCCTCTGGGTCTTCATACTTTTACTTGTATCGGAGTCATAAAACACGTGAACACTAGAGGGCAGCCCACACCAGTGCTGGTGTGGATCATGGATGTATTGTGTGGTTGGGCTTCAGATCGGTTGCCTCGGTGATCGCCTGTTGTGCCTGCGCGGTGCAGTTCCTGGTCCAGAGTCCACTCCACAGACAGACGCACACGCCGCTTCTCTCTGCTGCTGTTAGTCTGCTGTTTGGGACGATGCTCCGGCGGCTGTAGCGGGCCGTGCGCAGGTACAGGCGGGGAGAGCTGAGCCTGGGGAGCACTCAGACACGCAGGGGCCCATGGAAGACCTGGTGAGGCTGTTGGAGACCTACCGCGGGAGGGACAAAGTGGTGAGAGCGCACACTTTCAGCTCAGATTATTGAGTTTGTAGACGTATTCAACAACCATTGGTTGATGCTGGTCTTTGTTGAACCTGCCTCAGTGACATCAGGTGTGTTCCAGATGAACAAGGGGCTGCAGGTGAACGGTGCATGCCGCCGGATAGATTTGTGTCCAAGATGCACCAACTTCAGTCCGCGTTGCTCAGACGTCAGTCCCGGTAATCTGGAGAGATCATAACGCCTTTAGCCGCCTTGCAAGGCAGACCAAGGCGATAAAAAGTATCCACCTTCATGGACTGCAAAACCAAATGTCCATGAGAAAAGCAGAGCTGTGTAACGTGAGGAAACAGCTGATTGCAACGGATCACATGATCTGTTTGAAAGCTTTAGAAAAGCAGATTTAGTGTATCCCACGTAAAAACTAAGGGAAACCCTCATCAACTGTCAGAAAAATACCTAGATCATATATTAAAATCCTGTTTGTCCTGTGAGATGTCTTTAATTTATTCCATGTTCATTAAATAGCAGATCAATCAATCCCAAATCATGGAAACAAAAGAGCCTCCTGCAAAAGCCAGGTTTGCTGTTCAATGCCATGTCCAAGGCAAGGTGCTCTTCATCTTGAACACACCTATTCATGAGGTGACTATAATTGATCTTTATGCATTATCCAGGTCGAATCCCACAGCCAGGACCTTCTTTCCTCCTTCCACGCCTAGTGTATTTTCTGTTTATTAAAAGTGCATAGTTCGGCCAAAACGCTTGCTCACATCATTTGAAAGATAAAAAGCCCAAAGCTGCTCCAGTTATAGGAGGATCATAGTATGCACTTGAAATCCTCCACTATTATTGTCTTACTTGTCAACAGCAACTGTGCAAAGTTGCAGGTCTAACTATGTTAAAACTGTGTATGTTCTGTTTTCTGAATGTGCTATAATGGTGCACTATTGGACCGCCAAATAAAATAAATAAAATACTTTTCACAATGAAGTCAAACAAAGTGCACAACTGGGCCTGTAAATCAATGGTTCTTAAACTAGGGGTCAGGAGCCCAGTGGGGGTCGCAAAATGATTTCCGGAGGTCCCCAGATGATGGGGAAAAATGTATACAATGGTGTTAAACAAGGCTTGACACCTTCAAATGCAGTGGTAAATGTAGATTCCTATTTGTCTGTTACAGTCATTTTTCTAGGTCTATATTCTCAAAATAAAATCAAACATAAGGCTAATTTATTTTTTGTGTTTTGGGGTCGCGAATATGAACTGTTGTTATTCTGGGGGTTGTGAGTTTGAGAACCACTGCTGTAAATGATTGATTTTGTGATTCTGATGTTAAAGGCCCTGTACCTGATTTTTACTGTTCTGATACATGAAAACAGAACCAGTTGATGTTAAAGTCTTTACATCAGTCTCATGTATCTCTCACTTTCCTCATGCAGTCCCAGCATCCTAAATATTCACTGCGATGAGTTTAGAAGCACTTTACACAAGTCTCTGAGCCCAGACCATCATGGGTAAAGCTAACAAACATTCTTCACACTTCTTCTTGCTTCTCTTGTAGGATAAAACCTGATTTTTACAGCTTTTTACAAAAAACTAGTCCATGTTCCCAATTTTTTTGCGGGTAATAAATTAAAATCTATGTTGCTCCAGCACAGACATATTGTAAAAGCATCCATTCGAGTGAGAATGAGACCACAGCTTTACTCTGCATCTTTTTTGTATCGCCCCCGCGCGCTCTGAGGTCCGAAGGCCGGCTCCAGCTCGTGGTGTCTAAGACCAGACTTAGAACCAGCGGGGACAGGGCTTTCTCTGTGGTTGGCCCCAAACTCTGGAATGCTCTGCCTCCCCACGTGCAAACGGCCCGAACAGTGGAGTGTTTTAAGTCTCGTCTTAAGACCCACTTTTATTCTTTGGCTTTTAACACCGCGTGAGTTGTGTGGTCCTCTGTGTTTTAGCATTTTTAAAATTTATTTATTCTATTAATTTATTTCTATTTTATGGTTTTATCATTTGGATTGGATTTCATTTTACTGGTTTTACAAGCAGCAAGATCAAATTGAGTTGTTATTATATATTGTGTTTTGCCGTTTTTATGTTTGTGTCTGTGCAGTACTTTGGAAACAGGTCTGTTTATAAAATGTGCTATACAAATAAAGTGGATTTCTATAGAGCGTTTTAGCAGGAAGTGTGCCGTTAGCATGCTAATGTTTGTTAGCTTTACCTGTGACAGTCTGGGCTCAGAGACATGTGTAAAGTGCTTACAAACTCATCGCAGTGAATATTTAGGATGCTGGGACTACATGAGGAAAGTGACTGATGTAAAGACTTTAACATCAACTGGTTCTGTTTTTCATGTTTCAAAACGGTAAAAATCAGGTACATGGCCTTTAAAGAACTAAACTTAAACTCCATGAAATACTTGAAATACTCCTTTACAAATAAAACTCTGCTGCTCCTCTGTGTCAGATCCGGACGGCGTGTTACGGCGCTCAGCTGGTGGGCGGAGTCTTGTGCCGTGGCCCCTCCCCCGATGGCTCAGCTGGACGTGTGGGGCGGAGCTTGCTGCTGCTCTCTGCTCAGCTCAGCCATTGCAGAACCGTCCTGCGCCTGTTTGACGACCTGTCCATGTTGGCGTACTCTCAGAGCTACGGTCTGGGCGCCGCGGTGAGCATCCACACTGACCAACCATCACAACGTCCACCGCCACAGCATTCCATTTTATCATTTAGACTCTAAAACCTAATTAAAATAATTAAATAAAACAGATTTTGCTTTTCAATTAGTCGACTAGTCAAACGATAATTTCTATTGTACTTTTAGACGTTTTAAATACTTTATCAACCAAATAAAGATTAAAATATGGAATGCCAGAGTCAGGACTAAACATGGACTGGCCTCCTGCTGGTGCCAGAATCAGGACTAAACATGGACCGGCCTCCTGCTGGTGCCAGAGTCAGGACTAAACATGGACCGGCCTCCTGCTGGTGCCAGAATCAGGACTAAACATGGACCGGCCTCCTGCTGGTGCCAGAGTCAGGACTAAACATGGACCGGCCTCCTGCTGGTGCCAAAGTCAGGACTAAACATGGACCGGCCTCCTGCTGGTGCCAGAGTCAGGACTAAACATGGACCGGCCTCCTGCTGGTGCCAGAGTCAGGACTAAACATGGACCGGCCTCCTGCTGGTGCCAGAGTCAGGACTAAGCATATGGACCGGCCTCCTGTTGGTGCCAGAGTCAGGACTAAACATGGACCGGCCTCCTGCTGGTGCCAGAGTCAGGACTAAACATGGACCGGCCTCCTGCTGGTGCCAGAGTCAGGACTAAACATATGGACCGGCCTCCTGCTGGTGCCAGAGTCAGGACTAAACATGGACCGGCCTCCTGCTGGTGCCAGAGTCAGGACTAAACATATGGACCGGCCTCCTGCTGGTGCCAGAGTCAGGACTAAACACATGGACCGGCCTCCTGCTGGTGCCAGAGTCAGGACGAAACATATGGACCGGCCTCCTGCTGGTGCCAGAGTCAGGACTAAACACATGGACCGGCCTCCTGCTGGTGCCAGAGTCAGGACTAAACATATGGACCGGCCTCCTGCTGGTGCCAGAGTCAGGACAAAACAAATGGACCGGCCTCCTGCTGGTGCCAGAGTCAGGACTAAACAAGGACCCGCCTCCTGCTGGTGCCAGAGTCAGGACTAAACATATGGACCGGCCTCCTGCTGGTGCCAGAGTCAGGACTAAACATATGGACCGGCCTCCTGCTGGTGCCAGAGTCAGGACTAAACACATGGACCGGCCTCCTGCTGGTGCCAGAGTCAGGACTAAACATGGACCGGCCTCCTGCTGGTGCCAGAGTCAGGACTAAACACATGGACCGGCCTCCTGCTGGTGCCAGAGTCAGGACTAAACATATGGACCCACCTCCTACTGGTGCCAGAGTCTGGACCAAACATGGACCGGCCTCCTGCTGGTGCCAGAGTCAGGACTAAACATGGGCCGGCCTCCTGCTGGTGCCAGAGTCAGAACTAAACATGGACCGGCCTCCTGCTGGTGCCCAAAGTCAGGACTAAACATGGACCCGCCTCCTGCTGGTGCCAGAGTCTAGACTAAACATGGACCGGCCTCCTGCTGGTGCCAGAGTCGGGACTAAACATGGACCGGCCTCCTGCTGGTGCCAGAGTCAGGACTAAACATGGACCGGCCTCCTGCTGGTGCCAGAGTTATTCATGGGGAATCAGCCTTTCAGTTTTATGGAGCTAAAATCTGGAATGACCCTCCTGAGGTCATGAGACGGAGACGGGCCCCTACTCTGGCTGTGCTCAAGTCTAGCCTGTGCTCATCACTGGGGGAATGTTATTTGCCTTTTTCTCTTTAAAAATCATATCATTATTATTGATGATTTTATCATTTATATTGTAATTTTGATGCATTTGCATTGGATTTTAATGTCATAAAGCACTTTGAGTTACATTTTGCATGAATTGCTCTAAATACACTGTGATTGATTTGAGTCGACTGTGCATATGCAGTTGTAACTGTGTGTGTGCGTGTGCGTGTGTGTGTGTGTGTGGCGTGTGCGTGTGCGTGTGCGTGTGTGTGTGTGTGTGCGTGTGCGCGTGTGTGTGTGCGTGCATGTGTGTGTGTGCAGGAGCAGGACGGCTGTGTGCGCTGGCTCTCTGTGCTCACTAACGTGCTGGACCAGCTGTATTACCCCTGTGAACACGTGGCCTGGGCTGCAGACGCTCACCTCGTCCCCCTCAGGTCGGACAAGTGGTGGCTCCTGAGCACGGGGCTGTGGGGGGCCTCGCTGCTGCTGGGCGTACTCAGGTGACACGCCCCACACGCAACAGTCTCACGTAGTCTCAATATAATGTTGACTCGTTCGATGCCGGTGGTTCGACTCGTGTGTCGGGTTTGATTCTCACGCGTGCCTCCTGTGCTCTGGGTTGATGTTTTGGTGCTAGGAAAGGGTTAAGCCGTTTGTCACTTTTTATTTAACGTAAATCGACCCAGGAATGACTAAAATATGAACTTTTACAAACTCTTAAGACATGAAGTTTTCCTTCAAAATAAATAACATGTAATGTAAAATGCACGAATAAGAGAACTCTAAAGTGTTTGTATGTTTAATAACCTATAAGTAGCATATATCATAAACACACAATTATTACTTTTCTCAATTATTAAAAATTCGGAACTTTCGTTGAATCATAAAACCAGATAAACTACAAAATCTTGACCTAATTGCCTATAGATTACATTAATGTATATTTTAATTTACAGAAAAGGTCTATTTTATTTAGCAAATAACAGAAAAAAGGAGTACAAGTTTTCTGCCAAATAAAACAAAAATTGTATAGAAATTGTGACAAAACGGTGTTGTCCCATCCCTCCAAAATATTGTATTTAATTCATGAGAGCTGGAGATGATGCTTATACTAATTTTTTAGTTAGAAATCCAGATGTTTTGAGCTGGTTTATGGTTCATATCTCTGTCATTACTGAGCCTATTCACATAAAACAAAAACTGACACATTCGGTGTCTACTCTGACACAACAATTAACTGAACAATGAAATAAGTGAGATGAAAAAAAAAGTTTGAGTAAACATTTATCGAAAACAAGGGGTTCATGAGCAAAAAATGTTAAAGTTTGGAACGCTTTTGTGGAAAATATTTGAGATTTTGTAATTTTCTAGGCTATGTTGAGGTTTTTCTTTTTATATCAACCCAATAAAGGGTTAAATGTATTATAAGTATGACAAGTATTTGATGTGTTTGTGTCAAGCAGAAGTAGTTCTATAAATATGAGTTTTCAATGTATGTATGTATGAATATTATATGTATATTGATTTACAGCCTTTAAAGTAGGACACAAAATGGCTTCTAGGATCTCGAGTGTGATATTTTAAAAGGGTGAACTGAGGGTTAAATGTACGGGTCTTTATTTTTGCTCAGTGCTGAATGATTGTGTTGGTTTTATGTTCCTCTTGGCCTGTCGTCATTGTAAATGAGAATTGGTTTTCAACTCACCGACCTGGGTAAACACTGAATGAATAAATAAATGGATAAAACTTGAAGTGTGTGGCCACTCTAAAACATGAAGTAAAATACAGATACCAAAAAATGATACTCTAGTAGTACTAAAGAAAATGTTAAATCAGTGACTGAATGTGTCTTTAAATTGACGTTTCAATGTCGAATACTCATTCACTGCGTGTTTCCTTCAGCAGAACAGATCATTTCCTGCTCTCGTTTAAATATTGACAGAGTGCCTGTGCAATCAGCCAATATAGCCAAAACATCATTATTAAGGAATACATTTTTTTATATTAAAGCCTAGATGAGGGTTCAAGGTCTACATTTTCTGACTTTTATGGCCATATTTATTGACTGTTATGTTTATGTACCTCTTAAATCCACAAAAACACAGCTCATCTGCAGATTCACTACACATTTGACCTCACGCTGAACCTTGACCTAAATGTCCTGTCTGCAGGTCGCTCCGTGTCCTGGTGCTTTTGAATAAGAAAGTGAAGAAATGTGAGAAAAGTGAAGAGGACAGGAGCAGGTGAGAGTCCAGAGATTCAACCACACATTTCCTGATGAAGAACTGGCTTTAGTTTAGTTACTACTTAATCCACATGAAGTAAATACATATTCAGAGGCGAGCCCACTTACATTGTATGTTTTTTCAGATAGTTGTCTAATCAATGAAACACCTGCAAATTAATAAACTTGATAGTTTAAGGACATACTGTGGAACATTACGGGCAAAGCGTAGAAAGGGGTTCAGAGGTTGTCATCCGGACGCCGTTTAAAGATCGAGACGTTTCAACTTTTATCCAAAAGTCATTTTCAATCAGGGTTGACAATGACTTTTGGATAAAAGTCGAAACGTCTCGATCTTTAAACGGCGTCCGGATGACAACCTCTGAACCCCTTTCTACGATGGACCACACCTGGACGAATGAGGGTTTACATCGACGAATTACGGGCAAAGCAATAACGTCTCCATGGAGACAAGCAGGTGGCTGACCAATAAGCGACATAACAAGTGACATAGGGCACCTTTAAAGCTGGGGTACCCAACTTTTTTTCTCATAATTAGTAAATTATGTGTTTTCTTCCTTCGAAAGTGTATTGTAACAGTAGAAGTTTGTGAAAAAATCCAATTCATTTAATCTAATATTAAACATTGTATATTTTCAAACTTGTAAGAAAGAGCCTGTATTTGCACTTTTTGATGAGAGCTGATTGGCTAAGCAGGGATAATACTCCTGCTTTACTTTTGTTCCAAAGCTATGCATCTGGCCCAAAAAGCCTGCTTATGAAAACTAGTGTTGAGCCAAAGAACAAAAAATGAGTTTTAAAGTTTTAAATCCTGAGCCAAAGAGCAAAAAATGAGTTTTAAAGTTTTAAATCCTGAGCCAAAGAGCAAAAAATGAGTTTTAAAGTTTGAAATCCTTCCTTATTTCACTGTTTGGTAAATGACATACCCCAGCTTTAAGTAGAATGAATGATTCCATCAGGAGGCTGGTGATTGTGTAGTTAGTTCCTGATGCAGTGTTTGTGTTGCAGAGTGGCAGGGCTGCGCAGACAGGTGCAGGTGCAGATGCAGGCGGAGCTCCTGTCAGTGCTGAGCAGTGTGGCTGACTTGTGTAACGCCGTGCACTGGATGCCTCCGGGCTTCCTGTGGGCCGGTCGCTTCCCTGAGTGGACTGTTGGGCTCATGGGCACCATCTCCTCTGTGATTGGTCTGATCCAGATGTCCAGCAGCCAATCAGACGCCTGATTATCCTCACATAATGAATTCTGTGGAAAACATGTTTTTCAAATTATGTTGATTCTAAATGCTGGTTTGAGTAAATTGTACTATAATGTCCAATCCATTATTATGAACTGGGCTGATGACATCGTCACTTAACAACCCCATAGCGACAGAACACAACATATATCTTTTGAATGGGAAAAAATCCTCAAAATGTTGTATATCACAGCAGCTGAAACCAGTGCATATGTAATCTGCTGCTGTAAGTGCAGACACAACATTGCACATTTTCCTATAGTCTTCACTGGGCTAAAGGTGGAGATGTTGTCGTTTTGGAGATGACCTAAATTAGAGTATAGGGTATAATTTATATTTTATTAAAGGTGACCTCCAAAAGAGACACATTTTAGCCAATTTCTGATGGATTGTAGAAATACCATCTGAATCAACAAGAAAAAAAATATTTTTTTCTCAATTTGCTGAGCCCTATTCATGGCTAAATCCTGAATCTTTGTACGGATGTTCACTGTCTGCAGATGTAGTGTGCACAGCTACACTCCCATATAAGATAATTTTATATTGTACATTTTTGATTAAAGATTTTTTATTATAATGACTGAATAATGTATTATAAAATTGTAAAATAGTATTTTTCATAATGTAAAATCTTAATGCGCCTAATAAAATGATCTAAATCGAGTTTCTCTTATTTCACGTGGTATTAACAACATTGCTAGAGGCTTAATATTTGGATTAATAAACAACTGTAATTTATTAAGTAGAAAAATAAGTAAATAATAAAAATGAATACAATTGTACAGTTTACAGTATGGTTTTTGTTTGTTCAATATTTTGAATTAGTGCAATAATTGAAAGAACAAAAGATTGACAAAAATTGTGGGTTTCTTGTTTGAAATTTTTGAAGAATAGAACCATAGTTGGACAGAATTAACCGTAACAATTTTAAAAAATATTTTTACAGCGATATTTTTTCAGCCACTCAGAAAAATGACTTGAAGCCTATTAAGCTTGTTCATATCACGCTTTCTCTTCACTAAAGTTTCGATATTTCGATTATCTTGGTCTTGTTTTTTTTTTTTTTTTTTTGTGCGTATGCTGCGTTTAAGTAGCACCGGAAGTATCGTAATGTTTAAACAACCCTTTAAAATATAATTACAAAATCCAATTAACAGCAAATAGATAAAGTGTGGATGTCAATAATTGCAGTGAATAACTTAATCTTTTGTCCTGGAAAAATGGCTGCATTTCTATCTATTAAATATCACGAACATATTTAAAATTCTTCATGAAAACACACATTTCCTAGTTTCGGTGAACGCAGCGCAGTGAGTTGTTCGGAGTTGGCACAAGCTTTAGCTGCATTTCATTAACTGTGGCTTGTGCCTCAACATTAGTGAAATGGTCACTTGTTTCGTGTTTAGAGACGTGCTAATGTCGTTAGCATGGTTAGCATGACGAACACATAGAACTACAATGGACGAACAGCACTCAGCCACAGTTTTTCCTCTGCGTAAATTCACCAAGAACTTTCCGCCGCCGCCGTGCGTTTGTCTGCGCACAAAGAAGAGGACGTGAAGCTTCAGGTCAGTGTGTTTGGTTTTCAGAAGAGATTAGCCACGTAACGTCATACAAATGCAAACGCTACTATTTTTTTGGTTTTGACGGGAACAATAAGTGCACTGTAACGAGTTAAGAAGAATGTTGTGCCAAAGTTAGCAGGAGAGGCTAACTTGGCTAATGTTGTTCACTCTGGGAGCTCTTAAAGGTTTGCTCTTGTCTTTGCAGTGTTTTTGGACTTTAATGTGATATGAAGATTTCTGTAAGTGATTCATTCCGTGCAGAGCCACAGACATAGACGTGTACGTGTACGTGTGCGAGTACGTGTGCGGCTGCTGTGGACGTGAGCGCTGATGGAGTGACATGTCATGATGGAGAGTGAACTGATTCTGTGTGTTTTTGGGGTAAAGTCATGAACTGAACGACGTGATTAGAATTGTAAGACAGTGTAAATCGTAGTGTAAATGAGGAACAGCTGGCCTTAGCTGTCACATGATGCTGAAGAGGTGCTGTCAGATTGTAAGAAACACTGCAGACTGTAGGAACTGTTGGAGCTGTCAAAAAATAAATAAAATCAGATACTAATCGAATCTAGTGTCGAAACTAGATCCTCATTTGAGAAAGTATCGATACTAAAACAAGCTTATCAACAGGACAAAATATGACTTTTCATGGGCAGGTTTAAAATGATTTATCCAAACTTTAATAAGACCACTTTTTCATATATACAAAGAAAGTACTATTATTTAGTGTTGAGAATGTCAGTCTATTGTGTAAACCCTTGAACTTAAAAGTATTTTTAAATAATCGTTATGGTATCGAAACCAGTCGATTCCCTATCGAAATCAAGTTAGAAAGTGACACCACTAGATTGTTAAACAACTGTTTAAAGTCTGCAACCTGCAGCAGACAATTTGGAATTAGTTTGATTAACACTTAAAGTTTTTAAAAAATTAATAACATTTTAATAACATATTTCAATAACTGGTTAATAATTGATGTATAAGTCACATTAATCAAAATCTTGTGTTTATTATGTTTATTATAAGTTTATTATGTGTACTCCAATTATCAATTAAATTAGTTTTATTATAGATTTATTATTATTATCATAATTAATGGTTCAGTCACTGGCATCTCCACAGCATTGTCTCTGTGGACCATGTGCAGCAATAAACCTTAGCAGGCGCTTATCCTGTCACTGCACTTGGATGTGTGTCTGAAAAACACCGTATTCTTCGAGCTCTTCTTGGACTTTGTGCCTGTTTTAGTGTTATCTGGATAGAACAGTGCTTAGAACTGCTGTATATTATCACTCTTTCCGAGGCCTTTAGGGAGCTCAGTTCAACTGAGTTTGTCCCATACACAAACGTACTCTGAAAAAACTGGTATTATCAAGAGCAAGACTAATGGGACCCAAGAGGCATGTAGGAATGTGCACTTCAGGTTGTAATGAAGAATAGTAAACACTCCATAAAATGGTAAACACCATACATATCTATCTATCTGTCTATCTGTCTATCTGTCTATCTGTCTATCTGTCTATCTTGGTTGGGTCTTAACAAAGTTGCAGGTAGAGCTTTAATAATCAACAAGAAATGGGAGAGAGGCAAAAAAGAAATGTTTCAGTATAGATTTGATTGAAAACAACAATTAAACTGAAAAGCTCAGGACTGCATGCCGTTAAAAGCAAAAATATGTGCAGAGACACCCTTGTGTCGTGGTGCAGTGACAACAACCTGGAGCTCAGAAGAAAGTGGAGATGATCGTAAACTTTAGGACAGTCTCAGCCCCCCTGCCCCCCCTGCTCCATCATCAGTCAGGCCCAGCAGAGGATGTACTTCCTGCGGCAGCTGAGGAAAGACAAGCTGCCGGCGCAGATGATGGTGCAGTTCTACACGGGCATCATCGAGTCCATCCTCACCTCCTCCATCACCGTGTGGTCCATCCTCACCTCCTCCATCACCGTGTGGTCCATCCTCACCTCCTCCATCACCGTGTGGTCCATCCTCACCTCCTCCATCACCGTGTGCAGGCAGGAGGTTACGGTCCATCCAGACCAGAACCTCCCACCACAAGAACAGTTTCTGTCCCTCTGCTGTTGGACTCATGAACACTTTGTAACACCTGCCACTTTAACAATAATATTATAAAGCAGATCTATTTGCACTGCCAATTTGCACTGTCTATCCAACTGTACATTTCTGTATATAGTCCAAGTCTATTTTCTATTTTATTTCATTTTGCTCTTAATTTTATGCATACCCTTTTTAATATATTTTTTATAATATTTTATTCATTGTTTTATGTTGCACCTTACGCCAAAGCAAGTTCCTATGTTTGTGAACTTTGATCACTGACAAAGGCAATAAACCTATTCTGATTCTTCTGAAAAATGTGGAAAAACTGTGAGCTGCATAAGCAGGGCCTCTCTCCATCGCTGCTGAGGTGGGACACAGTAACACCATGATTTGGAATTTCTTAAAAGATCCTGAGGGTTATTGAACAAAAAAGTCAAGTGGAAGACCCAAAAAAATGACACCAGCATGATCCTCGCCCCAAACTGAGGCGGTTACTGGTGCGACTGCTGTTGAGGCTGAACACGCCAGGAATAAGAATCCTCAAGTGCAACAAAATGCAAAAATAATGACCTTGACATCACAGGAAATGATTAAGGAAATTTACTAAACAAAGATATTATCAGAGTGGATCAAAATTTTACAAATTACTAGCTTGAAAACTTTGAAAACAAAAAGCTGAAAAGAGCAATATTTAAACTATGAGACAGGCAGAATAATGTACTTTTAACCAAACAATACCAAATACAATTTTTATTTGCATCTTTTTACAAAAAACCTTTCTCTAAAATTTCAGGAGATAAAGATGACGAATCATTTTCTGAATACTCTCAATTTACCTGTCATGACCGAAGAGCAAAACAAAAAAGATTAGGAGCTGAAATAACAGTTTAGGGAGTGATGGGTTCAGCTCAGAGAACAAAGCTTTAAAAGAAACACTCACCTTTAACAACTTTCAATTGTTAAAAAAGCTCAAATTTCTTTGAGTTGGAAAGAGGGCATCATATCTTTAATACCTAAAGAAGCAAGGACTGACTTGACTGTGCCTCATATAGACCTATCTGGATTCTGAATGTGGACTGTCATATACACACAGTGTGTTTTCAGACTCTCCTGTTGTTCAGAAATGTTGGACTAAAATCAGTGGAACATTGCATACTGTTTTTGACATCATCATTCCATTTGATTTTGGATCTGGGCCTCACTCCTCAATCAATGGACACATTCGGAGTCCACTTCTGGCTGCAGGGAAAAGGCCATTACAAACAAATGGATGACACAAAGTGAACCAACAACCAAGGACTGGAGCGGCATTATAATTGACATTCAAAACATTGAGAAAATTACATTGGGGTTAAATTTAAAAATGGATCAATTTAATAGACTTTAGGGCCAAATGGGACGATGCTGGGCTGCATGATTTGGGTATGTACGATGTTTTGATATTTTCTGTGTCTTGTCTTGAAAAACTGGAAAAAAAACTAAATTTAGAAAAATCAGACCAAAGACTAAACCACAGTTCATGCACAGAGGAAGATGTCCCATGCGTTTCATAACATGTTAATAAAGATCTAAACTAACTTTTACACAGAATAAAAGCTTGTACAGGCAGCAGATTTTAACAGTACTGTCTATTTTCCCCTCGCAGACTGAAACATGGACGCCCCGCCTCCGGACCGGACTCTTGTGACTTCCTCCAGCAGTGCCTCTCCTCTCCCCCCTCAACCCCCTGCAGACGTGGAGGAGCTGGACTCTTTCGACCCCCTAGAACCTCCTCCTCTGGACTGGAGGTCAGATTCCTCCTGTGAGTCTGACTCGGCCGACGCTTTGAATAATTTCACCGAGAGTTTGAATCCTCCAGTGCATGGAACCAGCAATGAGGGTCTGCACGAGGGAGAATTAATCAAAAAGGCAAATGTTTTGACTCATTTAGAAGATGACATGAATGAGGCAGGTCATTTCAAACATATTGACGCTGTTAAAGAACATGCTACCGATTTGGAACAACATGGATGTATCAGTGCTTTGGAGAATCAATCAACAGCCAACCACATGAAGGCCTTTTCCAGAGTAACGGACAGTATGAAGCCTGTAGTTCAAGCGGACAAGTTTGACAATGAATTTGGGGATTTAAACCAGGGGTTTAACAAAGATAAGAGCCAAACAAAAGTATATAAAATTATTGAGACAGAGTTTGAAGGAGGTTGTGGAAACATGCAACCACAGACTGAAGAGAATAATGAGTTGTGTCATATAGAAGAGGAATATAATATGGATGCTAGAAATCTTGGCTGTGTTGAAATGCCAACTGTCCATTCAAAACCGTTCAAGAATGAATTTGAAGGTATGTATACACCAGCGCAAGTCCTCAATGATCAAGTCAGCAACTTGAACCGAGGTTGCACAGACAGGGAAAGTTGTGACAGTATGGAGGATGAAGACCACAGTCACATCCACAACCTCCTGAGCCGGCTCCAGCTGAGGCGAGAGCAGGACGAGGAGCAGGACGAGGAGCAGGACGAGGAGCAGGACGAGGAGCAGACCTACGCTCAAAGCACTCCATCGCAGGCTGCAAAGTCCCAGGCTCGGCCAGGTTCTCCAGACGCAGATGAAACGACTGGTCTGCTGTTTTCAGACCAGCACCAAAGCCATATGGTAGGTGCTAGAAGTGGGTCATGTATTGTCTTAAAGGTGATCTAAATATATAGCCATTATTATTATTATTATTATTATTATTATTAATAAACTGGTCTCAGTCTGGGACTGTACCACACAAAATGGACCATTTTTAATATAACATTTTTATACAGGCAGAATTTGTTTTTACCTTTAATTACAGTTTAATACAGTCAAAGAATACTTTCAAATGAATGCCATAGTATTAGTATTTTAGTTTAAGTACATAGTATCTTAAAATATCCATTGGTTAGCTAACGTTAACATTAACATTAGCTAACATTAAGTTTGTCCTCTTGCTTCCCCTGTAGGTGGGCCTGCTGCAGGGCACAGAGCACACCGAGTCTCTCTCAAGGGACGTGGACGCGGTGGTCTCCATGTCCTACAGTCAGGAGGACACACGGAGGTACTGGGGCCGTTACGACAAAGCTCCAGCGCAGATACTCAGGGAGGACTCGCTCTCCTCTCAGCCTGACGACGAGGAGCCAGAGCCGGTGTGGATGAAGCTGGGAGAGGAGCCGCCTGACCTGGAGGCAGCGGCGGGGACCCACATGGTACGTGCTGGGACCCAATCATTTGAAACTCTATCAAGTGGTGAAAGGTTAAGAATTATTTCAATGTCTTCTGAAAACTAATATTGTAATTGATAACGTGAAGTGCTGCTGTGCGACTTACAGGTGCACTATGTAACTTTTCTGGTTGTCTCCATGGAGAGTTACTGTATTACATATTCCTTTGCCAGGAATGTTCCACTGTATGGCTTTAAATGAATCTATCCATGGACACAAGTAGTAGTACCGGGCTAATACAGGTTACAAGATTCAAGTCAGTTCTGTGGTTTTAACATCTTTCTGTGGTGTTGTCTTGCAGGATGCAGAACCTTCGTATAAAGATGGTAAGTAACATTAACTCATGGAAACTAGTCTTGTAAAGTCTAGTCCTTAACTTTGTCCTTTGAACACAGTGCCTGGACCATGTGACCCCGAGGACCTGCTGGATGGGGTCATTTTTGGGGCCAAATATCTGGGATCCACTCAGATTAGGTCAGACCGGAACCCTTCTACCAACGCACGCATGAGCCAGGCCCAGGAGGCCGTGGACCGCATCAAGGTGAGGCCACTGTGACTGCAGGCTGATGGAAGCTGAATATTTAGTAAGAATTATGTTTGTGTCTCAGGCCCCAGAAGGAGAGTCTCAGCCCATGACTGAAGTGGACTTGTTCATCTCCACTAAAAGAATCAAAGTGCTGACTGCAGACACACAGGTCAGATGTTACAACTTTACATGTCATTTTAGACTTTGTCAGTAATATGACGCTGGGTGTACAGCTAATGCGAGGCGGGTTCTGCACGTATTTTGAGCCCAACTCTTGTGCACTGCGGAGTGTCTTTGATGAGCACCGTTTAGAATCACGTGGATTTACACAAGAACCATTCGATTACCTCAAGCACCAGGTCACTGCGGTATCCAGTAAGAATAGACTGCAGAGTCTTTCTGTTAACCACATGTTGCCCCGACCCGTGTCCACAGTGCTCCGAGGTCAGTGTAACAGGACGCATTGATTTGACTTTCTTAACCGCACCTGCCTCATAGTCAGTGTACCCACAGTGCGAGTGCTTTTTGTGTTTCATGCTTTGTCAGAACCATGGACCCTGTATCAGATGCATATTGTATCGTGAAGTAGACCCAGCCCCAGTACTGTATATAGCTAATTAAAAGGCCGTTCCAGGAATAGTAATGTAGTTTGTTGGGACAGGAAGGCCACTCTGTGTGTGTTGGAATTAGCGAAGGCCCTGCTCTCCTACAGTATAATCTCATGGAGGCTGTGGACAGGCTTGTTTTCCCATTAAGGCAGTCTATCGTTTTTTCTTTATCATGTCATTCCTTTTGTGTTTGATATTGACCAGGATATGTTTCTCTCTGTAATTGTCTTGGCTAAATTAAAGCTACATTCTACATTTAAAAGGGCGTATATTTGTTGTTCCTCAGGAGACCATGATGGACCACGCCCTGCAGATGATCTCCTACATCGCAGATATCGGGCACATTGTGGTGCTCATGGCTCGAAGGAAACGCAAAGGCCAAGAGGCAGAGGCCCAGAAGAAGTGTCTCATGATCTGTCATGTCTTCACCTCAGAAGACGTGAGTGCAGAGTTACAGAAAACCAGCTTTTTCAACTTGATCCAGAACTTACCTTGTGGAATTGTTTTAGTTTCATTCATGCCAGTAGAAGTATTCCTCACTGCTGAGGTTGGGGCATCAACATGAGTGTGGCTGTGGTGGCCCGCTTGAATGTTAAAGTGGTTTGGCACTCAGCCCTTCTCGGGCCGTCTGAATTTAAGGGAACTGAGGAGGAGCAGAGGAAGATGAAAGAGAAAAGCGAAGAGGGGGGAGAAAGTGTACGGAGGAGAGGGAGAAGATAGAGTGAGGGAAGAAGTAAGAGGGAGAGGAGGGAGGACAAAGCACTTGAAGAGAGAGAGGGTGAAGAGAAAGGGTGAAGAGAGAGAGTGAGAGAGAGGGTAACAAGAGAGGTTGAAGAGCGAAAGAAAAAGAGAGAGGGTGTGGTGAGAGAGAGAGAGGGTGGTGAGAGAGAGGATGGTGAGGGAGAAAGGATGGTGTGAGAGAGAGAGAGAGGAGAGGGAGTGGGGGATAGAGGGAGAGGGAAGAGGGAAGGAAATGAGGACTGAAGTGAGACTGGACAATAGGAAAGGGGAGAGAGCATATTTAACAGACTTTTAGATTGTTCTATTTGTAGCCGCTCTTTCTCATTTCATTTGTCTGATTAGGTTCATTAGGTCGTCACATTATAATAAGTTTAGGATTTCTTGTAGCCAGACCTGGATTTTAACTCTGCCGCCTTCAGCAAATGCTGCTGCTGTTTTCCTACTTAGAGCAGCAGCGACAGCGCCATCTGCTCCGTGACACCAGTGGCACTTCTTGAGTGCAGCCCAAACATGTCAGGTACAACACTAAAATACAGGTCTGACTATAAGAAATCCTAAACTGAGGAGAAAATGTCACTCACCGCTGACTCATATAATTTTGCCTCTCACTGCTAAAATTCCAAATCATGATTGTGTGTGTGCGTGTGTGTGTGTGCAGGCACAGGTGATCGCCCAGGCCATCGGGCAGGCCTTCGGAGTGGCCTACCAGCAGTTCTTGCAGGTGAACGGGATCAGAGCCAGTGACCTGAAGCCCGGAGAGTACAGTCACTACCTGGAGAGTCAGGAGCTGTACAACGGAGACCTGGCCCACTTCTCTGATGCCCAGAACCTCAAAGAAGTAAGCTTAACAAAGAACACAGAACACTCTCAATTATAAACCATTGTTATTAGACATTAATTTTCGATTGTCCTTGGTCCCTAAAGCTGTTGCATTTGATGTTACTCTGGTGTTACTTCGTGAGGTGCTGTTCAAGAGCCCACGATCTGTCTTTAAACTGAGTAACACACTGTTCCTTGTTGTTTAATCATTTCATATTGCCATATTGTATTCTCACCATATGAATAATAAGACCTAATATGGTGCTGCTTGTGGTCAAGTGGATAGCACACATACCTGCTGCGTGAGCCTATCTCACTGACTTTGGGCCTTAGGCGGGGAACACCCTGGACAGGAGCCTAGTCGCAGGGCTAAATATAATAACATGTTATGTATTATTATTATAAGGGCTGGGAATCACACTTCCTCACAATTTAATAGGATACACTATACATGTTTCACAATACAATCATTTCATGATACATGTGATAATCCACATATTGTACATGATATTCTGCAAGATCATATCACTATTTGATAAGGAATAAATACATAGTGCCTGCTAGTTGGAAAAGCGCTCTATAAAAATCATCATTCATACAACAGTATTTTATTGTAAAACCACTACATATACATTCTGTTTATGAAATACACTTAATTCAAAATTCAAAGGAGTGAATATGCTGACTGAATCACTTAAATATGTTTACTGTCTCTAAATATGCAACACAAAAGGGCCACTAAACACTTAGTATCACTTTTTAATCACTGAGTAAATGGGTCTTGTGCTCATTAAGTTTTACTGTAGCCACTATATTTGAATTTCACAGTTGGAGCTGCTCTCTTACTTCATGTAAGAATACCAAAAAACAGTACTACACCAAAAGACTCGCACACGAACCCCGCCACAGTCACACCCCCTTTCACAGCACGTTCAGTCACAAAGTTAGGTCATCATGGTGGTATTGTGTGATAATACACCTGACACTCAGAGGTCTCGTCCTCATGTCTTCTCACCTGCTCTGTGTCCCGGTGCAGCACCTCCGTGACCTCCTCTGTGACCTCCTCGTCACAGCAGTGAGTGCCGTACGCACACACGCAAGACGAGAGTGAGAGAGAGAGCGAAGAAAGAGACATTACGTCTTATTGTAAGCGCACACTTGGTTAAATAGTCATTACGAGATTGGAGGAAATGCACCGGGGTACTCGGAGATTTGGCACCCATGGGATAAACGGGAGGGAGGTGCAAGGCGTGCGCTTTGGAGGAGTTGCCTTGCCACATGTGCAGAGCAGGAGGTGCCACTGTCTGTGTGAGCAGCAGCACATATGCCAGGTGAAGCCTCATGAAACGGCAAAGCATTTGAACCAGTTGTGTCAAGGCTTTGAAACATAGTCAAAACACTTGTCCAGAGTGACATCGAGTGGTATATGTTAGTACTACAGCACCCACAGTGGTGTGCAATGGTGGACAATAAAATAAAGTCTCGATCAAAAGTTAAAGACCAGTTGAATAAATGGTTGGTTGGATCTTAACAAGTAGGGATGGGACGATAACCGGTATTTAGGTATAGCATGGTGTTAAATTGCCACGGTATCAATATCGTAAGGATGGATTTCTGACTATATTGACAGAGCTCATTTATTTTACTGTGTCTGTGATAAGTACCATTAACATGCCACAAATAAAGAAAATAACCAGAATGGAATAGTTACAAGTATTTCAATCCATATATGTCCTCTTATTATATGGACTTATTCACAGTAGACTCCGTGTTTTGCCCTGAATTGCCTTGTGTTTCCCCAAATCTCACGACAGTGAAGCAGGGCATAACAAAGGAGCAGGGCAGGCACTTTTTACAGTTCAAAAGTCCCTTTTTTATGTTGTGCATTATAAAATACGCAACTCTGTGGTGTACGGTCATACCGTGATATTTTTGGTCTTGGTTATCATACCATCCCATCCCTAGTTCCAAGTAGAGTTTCAATATGCAACAAGAAATGTGAGTGACAGTTGTGAACTGAAATAGTCTGTTCTGCAGCTGATCAAAAGTTTAAGACCATACAAAAAAACTGAAACCCCCTCAAAACAGAAATCAAAGTCCCAAACATGAACTCAGTAACGAGCTCCACTCTTATTGTTGATCACTTCAAACGTTGGTTGTGACGCTTGATGCAAGTGTCTCCAGGAGGTGAGAGGGAACATTTGTCCAAGTGGTGCAGACGGCCTCATGAAGGACATCTACTGTCTGGACTGTGCTCCATTTGTGTAAACGTCCCTTGCCGTCCGTCCTCAAAGGTCCTCAGTTGGATTTAGATCAGGGGAACACACATCTAATCGCACTCACAGGGCTTGTCCAAAACATGGCAGACATTTTGCCAGCTTGTTCATCCCTGACCCATATAACTACTATCCCTCTCCTGTTCATGTTCTGATCATGTTATCCATAAAGTCAACCCTGACTCACTGAGAGCTGTCTGACCTGGGCTCCTCTTGTGTGGCGTCCCAGGTGGTGATCACTAAGCCCCCAGGGGAGATGCTGGGCCTGGCTGTGGTGGAGTCGGGCTGGGGCTCCATCCTGCCCACAGTGGTCGTGGCTAACATGTTACACGGGGGTCCGGCCGAGCGCTGTGGGGAGCTCAGCATCGGAGATCGGATCATGTCTGTGAACGGGACCAGCCTGGTGGGACTGCCCATCTCCACCTGCCAGAACATCATCAGGGTACGGACTCAACAAGTTTCTCTACCACACGTTTTATTGAGTGACTGCCTATGCATAGGCAGTCACTATTTGTTCTTGTATTTTCCTGTTTTTCGGCACGTTTCACAGGCCACAGTTTTTAAATTCTTTTAATTTTTTGGCATTTTTCAATAGTTCCTAGTCTTCTAATGTCTGCTATTACTTTTGGTACATGTACCTTTTGTAGTTTTTTCATAATTTGCCGAGCAGTTTTTCCCTATCTTTTACAGTGGGAGCCTTTCTGTTATCCTCTACAGGAAAGTTTGCTGTTTAAACTGTTTTTGGCAGATGCACGGTGGCAGAGCGGCTTGAGCTTCTACCTCCCAATAAGGAGATTGTGGGTTCGAATCCCGGACCAGACCAACATCACACAAATTCAATTGCGCAGTCACTCGCAATAGCTGAAGCTATTGCAACAGCATCTAGTTAACCCTTTTATTGGCTTAAAGAGATTACTTCAGATGTCTGCCTCATCTGAGTTCACACTTTACTGTGATCGGTTAAATCCACCCGTCACTCAAAACATAGTGGAGGCCGACCAATAGGAGGAGGTAGTGTCTGTGTTAGAGCATGGAGCTACATTAAACAGAGAAACCGACATGTCCCCACTTTTCTGTTTGTGCCTTTTTTATTCTGGAGGCATGAGCAGCAACAGTGGCCCGAGCAGAAGGTTTTTGGCACTCGTCCGATTCATTGTCACTAAAGGACTATTGGAAGAAATGACAGCACTGTGATCAAATCAAAATACATTTTTCAATTTAAAGCATTTGTGAACATTCTCTATGAAGAGGTCCTCAGATGACAAGTTTACATGTATCTATTATGTAAACTTCATCCGCTCACTTTGCATCAGACGCTGCTTTGAATGTCTTAAAGACACGTGTCCAACAGTTTTCATCATCATTGTGTAAAGATGCCTGGCTTTGTGCACCATCTTTACATTTCAAACTTAGTTTTGTTTTATTAGTGTTTCATCTGCAGTCCTCGGGTAGGTTTACAAATCCACTCATTTACTATAGAACCGTGCTCGCTGACCCTTTCATTCAAGTTATCCTACTTTTACTGTATACTGTAAATCCCATAGTTTCCAGACTACTGCGTTCCATCTAAACAAGGCTCTACAATGAGAAATGTGTTTGTTGTTTTCAGGACTTGAAAAGTCAAAAGTACGTGAAGCTGAGCATAGTGCACTGCCCCCCGGTGACCATGGCCATCATCAGGAGACCAGAGCCCAAGTACCAGCTGGGCTTCAGCGTCGAGGATGGCATTGTACGGCTCTGCTTTACTCTTTAAACTCTTCTTAGGTCACACCTGGCTGATGTAAACGTTTAAGAGAGACTGTATAGAATATGTTGTATGTTTAGTAATGTCATTTTGTTCCAAATTACATAGCCATAAGGAGCAGAGTATTGCCCCCTAGTGGTGGATTTGAGTCTAGTTGACAGGAAATGGTATCAAAAGGTCCCACAAACATAATACCCATTACATCTGTGGGAGTTTATAATGTTCACACTGATGTCCTGCAGATGTCATAAATTCTCACAATGTAAAAATACATTGTTAAGGACTCGGAGGATTTCCATGTTGTTATTTACCCAAGAGAAAATTGCAAAAAGAAGTTAATTTCTTGCTTTAATAGCAGTGATTGACAACTTATTGTACATATTTAGTTTGTGCTAAGCTTTCATATGTTTTTTCAATACCAGATGCTGTGGTTCACAAAGGTTCATCAGCCTCTGGTGGGACGATGTGGTCTGAGTATTTGTTGTATTTAGAGACCACTGTACCTTATTTAGGTTGTGACTGCCTCATTTAGACAGTTTAGCCATAAGTTAGGGCTGATAAAGTTAGCCTTTCACTTTGTGGTGAATGGCCTTGCCCCCGCTCTGGCTCAAGCTCACAGCTGCCAACTGGTTTAGCAAACTCCATTAATGGTGGCAGGTGGGTTGCCCAACGCAGGTTAAATGGGCAACGCCAATATCCCATTTTGAGTGAAAAAGTCAAAAGATTTTTATATTTTATTTTATCTTTATAACCTCATCATGAGTGGACAAGCACTAAATGACTGAGGCAAGATCCTGGTCATGGCCATTCAGCTGGTGTAAGTTACTATCTATGTACAGCTTTGAACAAATGGCCTCCCCGGCCACAGATGCAAAGTGCAGGAAGTGTTTTGCTCAACAACTGTTCACAACTTTGACACCTTTCAACCTTCAGGTTAACTACATGTCTACAATCCAATATGTCCATAATTCATCATAAACATTAAATACACATAATATAATGGGACATTAGGTAATGTAATCAATTGGTTATTATGTTTGCGATGGGAAAACATCATTACCTTTGTTGGAAGTAATCAAGTTTGTCAGTTTATTACATAATAATGTATTGCGTTTGTTGGATTTGCTTGCACCTGCATATGAAAGGGACGGACCAGATGCATGTGTCTTCATGAGGCCTGTTTGCCTGCACAGATCTGCAGTCTGATGCGCGGAGGTATCGCAGAGAGAGGCGGCATTCGTGTGGGTCACCGCATCATCGAGATCAACGGTCAGAGTGTGGTGGCCACTACACATGACAAGATCATCCAGACCCTCACCAACGCTGTGGGAGAGGTACGAGCACGAGACTATATTACTGTTATTTTGATCATAATTGAAATCATAGTTATTTAGACCATTATTCACACACACAGAGGTGGTCTAACACATATAATTGGGAAAATGAATGGTTGAAACAAAAGTAGGAGATATATCAGTACAAAGTATCATTTAACATATTATACAAGTAAACCCTCTGGCAACTTTTTCACTTTGACGAACATATGTGCATGGAAAGGATTAATATTTGGATACATGTAAATTCCATCTGTCCTCACGAGTGCAGATCACTTGCCCGCTGATGTTTACGAGCGCAAAGTGTTGGCGCTCAGTGGGCTCTGCTCCGCAGAACAGACCAAAGACGCTGTAGAGGTCTGAAGTTGAACACTGTGCACTCCATGAGGAAAATAAAACTCACATGTGAACACTAAAACTAATTTATTTCCTTTTGTAATTAATCTGTAACGTGACCACATAGATTCAACATGAAATGCAATATCTAGACTTAAATTATAGCCAGTTAGGCTTCACGGAAAATCATTAAAAACCTTTCAAATACAGTATTTAAAACATGTGAAGGAATTGACATGGCTGGTTGCACAAAGCGTAAACTGCAGCAGAGTTCTTAAGTGTGTTTGTATGGTTTCCCTCAGATCCACTTGAAGACCATGCCGGCCTCTACATACCGCCTCCTGACCGGTCAGGAGCAGCCCGTGTACCTGTGAGACCGGCCTGTGCTGTCTCCTGGAGCAGACCACAGCGCTGTTCCCTTGACCAGGCGCAAGGGTTCACCAAAACAAAGAATATATGCAACTCTTTTCAATGATGCTGTAATGGACAAACGGCTCTACTAATTAAATGACATATGATGTAAAGATATTGGAATATTTTAAAACTGGGAATGTAATTCCCTTTTTAGTATTTATGTTTAATAATGTAAGCAATATGGTGTAATTACTGAGCAATAAGACAACACTAACTTTGGTGCAAACAATGATGAGTATTTTTATTACATTGTAGACTTGTGCTGTCAGTGCCAGTGTAGAGGAAACATTATGCATCAGGACTCTGCCCTTCCACAGTGGGTGGCCTATTAGTCCGAGATTCTGTGCCTCTGCTCATCTGAGTTAAACATATGCAAAAGTAACTGCCTTGTTTGTGAGAGAGAAATGTCTATATTTTTAAGAATTTACGCTTTTCAGTCTATTAAAATGCCTTGATGATATCTCAGTGTTATTTATTGAGCATGTGACTTCAGGGGAATGTCCTGTGGTATGGCCCAAGTCTTTATGGCATAAATTAAGAATAGAACTCTTTAAAGTTCATATTTTTGTGAATAAATTATTCCAAATACAAAGCATTATAAATGATCATCTCTTTTCCCTCTTATTAGTTGCAATATTATAAGTGCAATTAAACAAAAACGAATTCACCCACAATATACTTACCATGAGTGGGATGGCATCTGAGTGGCCAATCAGATTGTCAACAGCTTGTGCCACTCCAGGCCCTCCCTAGAAAGGCTTCTGTGGGACAGATCCAACTGTCCAAACCATTATGGCTTCAATTGCATTTACTATAAAACCATTTTATATACCGCTCAAAGGACTTAAACTCTAAAGCACCAGTGACAAGTGAAATACTCGTCTGGTCAGTTAACTAGTGATAATATGAATGCCTTACTTTAATCTGAATCAACAATGTATGGCACTATCGAGGGCACAGCGATCCTTTCATCATTCACTGCATTCATACTTTGCAAGTTGGTGAAGTGTCTTGCATAAGGATACAATGACAGTCTCCCACTATCATTACTTTATCGTCAGATAGTAGTTTTAGAAGGTGCTTCCCTCTAGCACTGGTTTTGTATTCTTGCAGGACCACATTACATGAGCTAACACCTGAACCCAGCAGAGGGGCAGGCAGTCCAACTCCTCCGGGATGGCACCTCAGAACCTTGAGGCTGAAGATGTAGATCCTTGTGCTGCCTGTAACATCCTTCTACATGTGCAGTCAGTGATGTTCTGAGAGACCTATCCATCCAGGAAGATCTGTGATGGACAAGGGTGTCCATGTGACGTGGCATCAGGATGAACCCCATGGCCAGACTCCTAGTGCTTTGGGCCCCTGCCTGGGACAGACAGCACCAGCACCACCTTCCTTTCCCTCTGACGTTAGACTCATGAACACATGAACACCTGTCACTTTAATAACTCACGTAAACATTATTTTTCACCGTTGTACACTGTACATTTTGTATTTATATTGAGTCAAAGTGTATTTGATTTGAAATACATTTTTTTCCCCCTTTGTTTTCCTATTTTTGGGGTTTTGTTTAGTACTACATTGTTGCACCACATCGCCAAAGCACATCCTAGTCTGTGCATTTAATTCACTGACAACTGCCACGAGAGAGAATTTCCTGATTCTGATTTTATTTTCAAAATGTTCTTCCCCATGCCCTCTGGAATGGCACTGTTTCACATTGTTGCCTTATCTTTACACAGCTGTATCCTATTCATGGGTTTCATTAAAAAGACAGTCTATAGATTTGAGTTGTTATATTTACTATTCAACTCACTCTGAAGCTCATGAAAACACAGCGGCACATAGTACTGTTCCGTCATGGATGTGGAGTTGACACGAATCAATCCTCTTAGTATTTACCAAAACATAGTCCATAGCCAATCAAATTGTTTACCGGCTTTCATATACCGCCTTCCGGAAGTGTGTTGACCAATCCTGAAGCAGAGAGGGCGTGTCGCGTGTTAGCTAACCTGCTTCATGCGCAGGCTCATGGCGCAGACTGGCAATGACAGACTCCGGCTCCAGCTCCTGCTTGTGCCCGTCATAAAGCGACTCTGAGCGGCGAGAAGCGGCCACACCAGCCCCAATCACCCAGGTAACCTCCACCGCGATAAGACGAATTATGAGCCTTAATTATACTGTTTTATTGTCATGATTTCAAAGTGGTTTTAATCGCCCCGGAGGTTCTATCTGTGTAACACCAGCTGTAAGCCTGTGGAATAAACTAATGCTAATAATGCTTTACATTTCCTATATGCAAGCCATAAATATATTCATGTATAGTATTTACGAACAGACGTACACAAAACGTAAAAAGTAAACAGGAGCAATTATAGTTAGGCTCGAAAATAATACAATTTAGAATTTGATTGAATGTAACGTGCCACAATCTGCCAAAGTCATATAATAACACCAAATTAGTACAACACCATTTTACACTTGATTATACATTTAAAACAAATGTGAATAGATCTTTGTTTAGGCTTGGTCTTACTGAGCATAAACAGGAAGTAAACAATAGCTAGCACAAGTCAGTAGGAAAAGGACAGACCATTTAGAGTTTCAAACGTGACTGAATGTTGTAGGCTGCGTGAAGCTGGAGTGAGACTGCGGAGACCGAGATCAGCTTTGGATCAGGAGGATTTCAGGATCAAGAAGAGGATTGTCTGCAGGTCAAAAACACAGGTGTAACAGCACGACACAGAGGAGAGCAGGAGGACCAGGAAACATCACACAATAGACTCTTTAAAGTGTGTAAACAATGACATTCTAAATTCCAGCATGAAGGCAAAAGTGAAGTGCACTGGATTGATTTCACTGGAGAAACTGGAATAAACCTCAGAATATCACAAAATATGAAAAATTGGGAAGATTTTGGAGAATGAAAACCAGTGAGACACATGTGGGGGTCATCAGAGCAGCTTTAAAGTCATTTACTATTGTATTTTACATGATTTGTTTATGTTATAGGAGATAATGTGAAACTCAGATTATTAGGTTTAACTTGACAAATACTGAAAAAATGATGAACCCACAATCGTTTTTCGTTGTATCTACAGATATATCACACACTTTACCATAAATTATACTTTTTATGAAGCTAAAATACAATTTAAAACCATAAAATAGTATATTATCCATCCTTTGTAATAGAAGCACAAACTAGCTGACGTTCGTTTGTTGCTTTTTTCTCTCACATAACGACTTAAAAACATTAGTGTTTAGATCTGATGTGAGTGAATTACTGACAATAAAATACAGTCGGCTTCATTTTGCCTTCTGTAATTTTGGTGACACTGCATTTTAAAGGGTCTATAGAGACTGAATCAGGGCTGCAACTAACGAGTATTTTGGTAATCGATTAGTCTAGCGCAGTGTTTCTCAAACTGTGGTACGCGTACGCCTCTTTGTAATGTTTCCTTCATTTAGAGTACATGTTATTCACATTTTTTGCTCTTCACGCAGTAAATTTCTAGTTAAAACTACTGTGGCAATGGTGTATTCTTACTTAACACCTGGTTTATCCCTAATTTCAACCTGAAATAATCCTGTTATTGACCCTATTTAGATCTGGTGGTCCTCACAAAGCCAGATCTTTTCTTTGGTGGTACATGGGGTAAAAGGTTTGAGAACCACTTATTCCTTTGATTAATCGATTAGTTGTTTAGAATGCGAAAGACCCTTGAATATGAGAATTGTACAAAATATTACCCAGATAAAGCTGAAGTGAAGGCGTTTGATGACGTCCTGGTGAAAAATATTTATAGATTTTTTATTAACCTTTATTTAACCAGGCAAGAACCCGTTGAGATCGAAACCTCTTTTTCAAGGGTGACCTGGCCCCAGGGGGGAGGAGCCTATTGTACATGTTTTTAGTGGTAGGGAAAACCACTCGGAGGAAACCTACACAGACACAGGGAGAACATGCAAACTGCACCCAGAAAAGCCCCAGGCGGCTCGAGAATTGAACCCAGGACCTTCTTGCTGTGAAGCAAGAATGCTAACCGCTGTGCTACTGTGCTGTCAAAAGATGAACAAGTATTTTAATCAAAGACACACATTGACATTTTCCTGTGTTTTTGTGTCATTCCCGCTCTATCTGAGTGATAAAACCTCTTCTTTCAGCACATACAATGTTTTGGAGTCTGTTTATAGAGCAGTTAACGATTACTCGATTATTTAATTAGTTGAACCATTTCTATGATCGATAAGTTGCGATTAATTGATTAACTTATTGCAGCCCTAGACTGAATCTAAAAAAATGTACTTTATGAATATAATCCATAGAGATGCATTAATTCAAACAATATGAAAAGTAAACAAAAGTAAGTAAACTCCATAAACTGCTGGGACACTGCTGGTAAATGCATTTATCACACGCTGGAGTTCTCAGATCATGGAATGTCATGTAAACAGTACCATCTGATGTGAGGAATCTGATTTCTCTCTGATTATTCACACTGTGTATGTTTTGCCAAAGAAAAATATATTTAAAAAAGCTTTTAAAGCTTTTAACCATGTTCAACAATGTTCCTTCATTAAAAACATACCTGAAATTGCATTCAGCTGCATTCACTATTCGCTGTTTTGAGGAATGCTAGTTGGAAAATCCCTCTGCGCGTCAAACACACTTCCTGCTGAACTCCCTCGATCCGGGATGTTCATATACATCACTTATCTGAGATTCTTCTGCTGTTTTAAGTCCTGAAATCATTGCCGACTCGTTCTTAATATTTGTGCCTCTAAATATGATAACTCCTACTGCTAGGCCTAAGGTCTGTCACCAGGTGTTTTTTTTGTCACCAGTAGCTTAGAGTGTTTGCAGTCTGAAAGACTGAGTTCTAACTTGTCTGGACAGACAGACACACGCACGCACGCACGCACGCACGCGCACACACACACACACACGCACACACGCACACACGCGCACACAGACACAGACACACACACAGAGTCTGGATTGACTAAAGCCGTTTGTTTTCTGTCTCCAGCCTCAGGACATGGACAGGTGACACTCAGCAGTGATGGACCCCTTTCAGCAGCTCTTCCTCTTACTCTGGAAGAACATCACCTACAGACGAAGGAACAAGGTAAAACAAGACTTTCTTCTCAAAGACTCAACCTTTGTAAATAGGGCTTTGAATTCAAATGAGACAGATACTGTTTTAGTAAAATATAAGACACTCGTGAAAGGGCTGGGACCAGACACACTTCCTGCAAGATGAGCCGAGAGTTTGGCTCCATGAGAATGAGACCAGGGCTGCAACAATTCACTGACTAATCGTGACTAGTTACTAACTATTTAACAAAAACAGTGACATCCTTAAATCAAGATGCAAAAAAGAATAAGCAATTTCAGTATGAATTATAAAAATCGCACATTTGACCCCTTCTGAAAAGAGGAAACCACAAGTGATCAGGAAATCACAATCTTATAGTGTCATTTCAGCTCAAAAAAGTGTTGTCTCCTCTCCACATCTGCAGAACGTGGGTGGGGCTTTGGTTTTAATGGGAGTCTATGGGAGAAACCCCTCCTTTACAAACTACACACTGCTCCCGCACAAAAACTACACACATTAAATATTAAAATAACACATAGATATGAAAAAGAAAACAGATCTATACAACAGTTTTTACAGTCGTCAAAAACAGTGGAGTAAAAAGGCGCTAACAGTACATGATAAGGCTGTAGTTGACAGACCTGCCCTATCGTCCAATTAGAGGACTCAAAGGGGGTGTGGCAAAAGCTATCAATACTATACATATCTCCATGTATGTAACTCCAGCTGCACTCAAAAGACCACAGCTGCACAGGAGTTCAGCTGTTTATACAGAAAAGTCTTTGGAAACAGTGTACTTATATGTTAGAAACATATAAGTTAAAACAAACTCATGATTCATGTTTGATTCAAGGCCACAAGGGATACACTTTATTGGTAAATATTCTCTATCACCATTTCAACCTTTATTTGATTAAAATGTGTTTAAAAAGTCTCAGTGTACATGACAGTGACTGTCGACTAAAATAAATGTTAGTTGCACACAGTCTATTATAAATAAATTGTGCGGTTCAGTTCACAAATTTGGCCTCACAATGTTTATTTATTTTATTTGATTTGATTTGATATTTTTGTTGTAAGTGTAGCACTTTTTTGTAGGATCTAAAACCTCTCAAGAGATTTATCTCACCTTTTTGTCAAAACAAATGCAAAACACTTTAGGAAAAAACACCTTAAGATAATTTTTTTTTAACATTTGTGCCCAGTTTTGTGGCAATTTGACTTTTTGATGATAAAGACCTATTTCTCCCTGTGAATCCATTCGTAATAACAGCATGACATTAGTCTATTGTAAATGGTTCTATTCTTGACTCGGATGCATTATTCATTCGCTGGTTGTGAAGTGCCTCTGTGTTCCATCAGTTTGAACCAGCAGCATCCAATTTGTGAGCAATCACTTGACCACTGGCTTTGATCATTTTCAGACTGTGGTAATATGGAATAAAAAAGATGAATCCTAAGTGAATGTTACAGAGAAGTCATGTCCTTCACATGTGGGGTCTCAGCTTTGACCTCAGACATGTCTCCCCAGGACAAACCTAAAGCTCTCCTTCAAGGCTCACATACAACATTCTGAGTCTGAGTGTCCCTCTCAGTTCTTCTGAGTGTCCCTCTGAGTTCTTCTGAGTGTCCCTCTGAGTCTGACTGTCCCACTGAGTCTGAGTGTCCCACTGAGTCTGAGCGTCCCACTCAGTTCTTCTGAGCGTCCCTCTGAGTCTGGTCTGACTGTCCCTCTGAGTTCTTCTGAGTGTCCCTCTGAGTCTGACTGTCCCTCTGAGTTCTTCTGAGTGTCCCTCTGAGTTTGACTGTCCCTCTCAGTTCTTTTGAGTGTTCCTCTCCTATGGTTGAGGTTTACTTTGTCTTAAAAAGTACTTTATCTGAACTCAAACTAGAGACTGTTGTTCTGGTCTGACCCAGAAAACGAAGCTCAATGGAAACATACTGAGTGCAGTGTGTCCCCAGAGGTTCCTGTACAGGCCTGACTGGCAGATGACAAACGGCTGGGTCATTTGAAGGGGTCTGAGAAACCTTGGGTCAAATGTGTAACTGAAAAGAGCTAATGAAAACATATAAACTAAACAAACATGTTCAAATCTGATGGTAGGTGGCTTATGACAAAGGTTTTGCACCCAATATCACCGAACAAAAATGTGAAGTTTGGATAGCAGAAGGTTTAAAGGTTTGTTTTTTAAAAAATCAGATTGTAAAAGACAATCAGATGAAAAGCTTTGATATGTTGAAGGAATCCTTTGACTTAGAAAAACAGGACTTTTACAGATAAGAAATTAAACAAAGCAATGACCATTAACCTTCTGACTGAAATTTATTAAAGCATATTAATCAGAGCTTGGTAGGGGAATAATATCTAAATGATAACAAAGAACAGGACAAAGAATGGGGAAAAAAATTACATCCCAATGGAGGACAACATCACATTTGTGGAAATGATTTTATTGAAAAAGTGTATCTATTCATAAGGAAATACACTGTGGCTGTCTGGAGGCCCACCATTACCAAGTGGGACTGTCCTGTTCAACAAAGCATTACAGACAGCTTTTGACATTGCAATCTCACCTGATTTCAGAACTATGTACATGGGCCTTAAAACTCTTGCCATGGACACAATCAAAGGATATCTCCGAAGCACTCAGAAAAAATGATACTGAAACTGTACCTACAATCAAAGACTGGACCGACATAATTATAGACATTAGGAAAATGGAAAAAATCACATTCTGACTTATTTTGAAGATGGACACATTTGACAGACTTTGGACCAATTGGGACAGTTACCTGGGACTATTATTGGCCTTCATTTTCTTTGGATGTCTTCTGTTCTAACTTTGTTTTTATCCTCTGTGCTGTCTTGTGTCTGTTTTTTGTTTGTCTGTTCATTATAAAATTGAAACATAAACAAAACAAAAAGCTTGTAAAGTGCAGTAAAGTTAAATATATTTGCAGATCCAGCTGATCATCGAGCTGCTGTGGCCTCTCTTCCTCTTCGTCATCCTGATCTCAGTGCGACACTCTCACCCTCCGTACAAGCAGAGCCAGTGTAAGTGCCACTCTTCTGGCCAGGATTACGTTATCATCTTGGGCACAAATACCTCTGATCAATTTCAAAAAGAGGTTGGATCAAGAAAGCCTCAAACCCTCAGAATTCACTCGTATATCTTATATCAAGATTGCATATGTCACTGTCATACAAACGCATCAGAATAAAGACATGGGCCACATTCTGAATTAACAAAGAAAAAGTAATAAACTGTTAAATCTGCGACGAGTTGGCCACTGTCCAGGGTGTACCCCGCCTAAGGCTCATGAACTTCAGTTAACATATGAACTACATTAAATTGAAATCAGAGCAAATACCAAATAGTCTAATCCTTCTTTTTCACCCCCAAAAGTATTAAGTTTTGGGTCACAGACACATTCCCCCCTTTGTTTTAGAATCTGGTTTTATAATCTTTTGTCTTGACTTGAACTTGTCCCCATTGTGTTTTGTAGGTCATTTCCCAAACAAAGCCTTACCTTCAGCAGGAACTCTGCCCTGGATCCAAGGCATTATCTGCAACATCAACAACCCATGTTTCCACAGCCCCACGCCGGGAGAGACGCCCGGCCAAGTGGGCAACTTCAACAACTCCATGTATGTGTGCACAGACTACCTCTACACAGCAGAAAAGTCCATCAGAGAGAGCCACACTCCTGTAGTAAACGCACTTCCAGTTTGACGAGAATCCCGTTCACGCAAATGGTGAACAAGGGAAAAGTCTCGCCGCTAAAACATTATATAAAGTAGATTGATTTGCGTAAAATGTTTAACATGAGCAACTACAAGTCAGCAACGCACCGATTTCCCAGCTGGTCTGAAAACAACTTTTCAGTCCATGTATAACTTATTTTCTTTTGAGCTCGTCTGACCCATGTAAACTACGACGGAAAAAGATGGCAGTGCCCACGACAACTTAAACTAGTCTTGAACTATAGTGTGTGACTAAAGGACACAATAACAATGTCTAGTGTTCCACTCTGACTACAAATATGATATATTTTATAAGAATTATATTGAATATATTTGATTATTGATATACAGTCCCAAGACCAGTTGAATAAATGGCAAAAGTCACATTTTCATGGTTGGATCTTAACAAGGTTCAAGTAGAGCTTCAGTAAGCAACAAGAAACAGGAGTGAGACAGAAAAAAAGTTTGAGTGAACGTTTTATTGAAAACAACAATTAAACTGAAATAGTCTGTTCTGCAGCTGATCAAAAGTTTAGGACCACATGCCTTTAAAAGCCCAAATCTGTGCAACATGTGGATTCAGTGTCATTTTCTGTCAGGTGTTCACCTGGTATGACGTTCTGATGGCAAAGGCAAAAAAACTTTTTTGATCATGGTCGGGTTGTTGAGCTGCATAAGCAGGGCCTCTCTCAGCGCTGCTGAGGTGGGACGCAGTAAGACAGTCATTTGGAATTTCTTTGAAGATTCTAAAAAAAAAATGAAGGCGGTTACTGTTGCGACTGCAACCCCAATAACATCAGACACATCTGACACTGAAGGGCTTCAGAAACAAAACACATCTTCAAAGTCCTGGTCTCCTTGAACGCCACAGAACTGCAGCTTGGACTTTACCAGAGACACAAACATGGGACACTGAAAGTGGAAGAAAGTTTGATTCTGATGAGAAAAAATGTAACCCTGATGGTCCTGATGGTTTAAACGTTACTGACACGACAAGATCCACCTGAGATGTTTTCTACGCCCCACAGGGAGGGGGCACCAGAATGATCTGGTGCTTTTTCCTTCAGTGGAACAATGGAGCTCCAGGTGGTGCAGGGGCCCCTGGCTCTGTGCAGATGTTGCAGAGAGCATCCCTCATGACTGAGGGCCTCGTCTGTGGAACCACTGGGTTTTTAACAGGACACACTACAGTTCACAAAGCCCCAGGACAAAGCACTTCTTCAGGAGAAGAACATCCCTCTTTTGGACCGTCCTGTGTGTTCCCCTGATCTAAATCCAACTGAGACCCTTTGGGGACGGACGGCAAGGGACGTTTACACAAATGGAGCACAGTCCAGACAGTAGATGTCCTTCATGAGGCCGTCTGCACCACTTGGACAAATGTTCCCTCTCACCTCCTGGAAACACTCGTATCCAGCGCCGCAACTAATTTTTGAAGTGATCAACAATAACAGTGGAGCTACTCATTGTTGAGTTCATGTTTGGGACGTGATTTTTGTTTTGAGGGGGTTTCAGGTGTGGTCCTAAACTTTTGATCAGCTGCAGAACAGACTATTTCAGTTTAACTGTTCGATAAAATGTAGTCAAACTTTTTACTCTCACTCCCATTTCTTGTTGCTTATTGAAGCTCTATTTGGAACCTTGTTATGATCCAACCATGAAAATGTGACTTTTGCCATTAATTGGTCTTAACTTTTGATCAGGACTGTATATGGTATGCAGGGTGCACGGTGGCAGAGCAGCTAGAGCTTCTGCCTCTCAATAAGGAGATTGTGGGTTCGAATTCTGAACCACCCCAACATCACACGATCTCTCTGGGTGGAGTCTGCATGTCCTCCCCGTGTTACCGTGGGTTCTCTCTGGGTTCTCCGGCTCCTCCCACCGTCCAAAGACATGACTGTTCAGGTTAATTGAGAACTCTAAATTGTCCCTAGTGAATGAATGTGAGAGAGAATGGTTGTCTGTCCATGTCTCTGTGTCAGCTGCGACGAGTTGGCCACTGTCCAGGGTGTACCCCGCCTAAGGCCCAAAGTCACTGGGATAGGCTCCAGTCACCCGCAACGGGAATAAGCGGTAGAAAATGAATGAATGAATGAATGAATGTATATGGTATATTTGTTAAAGGTCAAGGAACTGTTTTTTTTTTAAGTTCAGTTACAGCAGAGACCTGCAGACAGAGACACATCCAAGTGTTTGTCCTTCTTAGTTTGTACTCACGCCACAGGTTTAAGTCACTCAGACTTGGTTTATCACTTTCCCTGTTATTTTCTGCTTTGCTTTAGCCCAGCCTGTCTCGTACTAAAGAGGCCACACTCAGTAACTCCACATGTGTGTTTTTGTGTCCAGATTGTCGCGCCTGTTTGTGGACACCCAGACTCTCCTGACCATGAGTGGAAACCGGACCTTCTCAGGCTTTCAGGAGCTCACCCAGACTGTGCAGAGGATTGGGGACAGACCTGGCATCTGGCCCAGTAACTACTAGCATTTCATTATTTAAAAAAAATGTTTTGTCATATTTATTAAATCATCATACATAAAATGACTGTGCAGTACAGTAAACAAAACAAAATAAACACATAAGTTACAGATGGGCCTTATCTCAGAAAACACTGCAAGAAAGTCTCTGAGGTGGAAGATAAAAACCTGGCTCTAGCTTACACGTTTGTACTCAAAGATTTACTTATCACCCAAAATTCAACAGAAAAACAAAATGAATGTAAATCACTGAAGAAAACAAACTGATTAACCTAAAACTTAGCAGGCCTATGAATAGGATTATTGGGTTTAGCTCCATAGTGTCTAACTGAGAGGCAAAAGGACTATTGTTTCTCGTGGCTGTGCCTGGATACATGCAAATGGACCTTGTCACTTATGGACTTTGTTTGTTTATGAATAATTCTTATGAATTATGTTACAAGAATATCAGCTCCTGCCACGAACAAAGAGAGAGACATAGCCCATTCTGAAAGAGCCAGTAGTTCTTCTGTTTGTGTCAGAGCCTCAGAGCAACAGAGCCTCAGAGGGGCAGAGCCTCAGAGCAGCAGAGCCTCAGAGCAGCAGAGCCTCAGAGGGGCAGAGCCTCAGAGCAGCAGAGCCTCAGAGCAGCAGAGCCTCAGAGCAGCAGAGCCTCAGAGCAGCAGAGCCTCAGAGCAGCAGAGCCTCAGAGCAGCAGAGCCTCAGAGCAGCAGAGCCTCAGAGCAGCAGAGCCTCAGAGCAGCAGAGCCTCAGAGCAGCAGAGCCTCAGAGCAGCAGAGCCTCAGAGGAGCAGAGCCTCAGAGGAGCAGAGCCTCAGAGGAGCAGAGCCTCAGAGGAGCAGAGCCTCAGAGGAGCAGAGCCTCAGAGAAGCAGAACCTCAGAGGAGCAGAGCCTCAGAGGAGCAGAGCCTCAGAGGAGCAGAGCCTCAGAGGAACAGAGCTTCAGAGGAGCAGAGCCTCAGAGGAGCAGAGCCTCAGAGGAGCAGAGCCTCAGAGAAGCAGAGGAGCAGAGCCTCAGAGGAGCAGAGCCTCAGAGAAGCAGAACCTCAGAGGAGCAGAGCCTCAGAGGAGCAGAGCCTCAGAGAAGCAGAGGAGCAGAGCCTCAGAGGAGCAGAGCTTCAGAAGAGCAGAGCCTCAGAGGAGCAGAGCCTCAGAGGAGCAGAGCCTCAGAGAAGCAGAACCTCAGAGGAGCAGAGCCTCAGAGGAGCAGAGCCTCAGAGGAGCAGAGCCTCAGAGAAGCAGAACCTCAGAGGAGCAGAGCCTCAGAGGAGCAGAGCCTCAGAGGAGCAGAGCCTCAGAGGAGCAGAGCCTCAGAGGAGCAGAGGAGCAGAGCCTCAGAGGAGCAGAGCCTCAGAGGAGCAGAGCCTCAGAGGAGCAGAGCCTCAGAGGAGCAGAGCCTCAGAGGAGCAGAGCCTCAGAGAAGCAGAACCTCAGAGGAGCAGAACCTCAGAGGAGCAGAGCCTCAGAGGAGCAGAGCCTCAGAGGAGCAGAGCCTCAGAGGAGCAGAGCCTCAGAGGAGCAGAGCCTCAGAGGAGCAGAGCCTCAGAGGAGCAGAGCCTCAGAGGAGCAGAGACAGAGCTTTCCTTCAAGCTGAGGACAATGTGATGAGAAAAACTTCACTTTGATCTCATAACTGTTTTGGTCAAATCACCATAAAGTAATTCTGGCTCAGGTGAATCCGCAAAAGTATTTGATCTAAAGCGTGTATCATCCACACGGAGCAGGTGTTTCAGGGCTCTGAAACCAACACTTTTAAAACCAGGTCCCAGTGCAAAGATTTTAAAACGCTGTTTATGCGTCTCTGTAGTTACGGCAAATCCACCACTTGTTTTAGTTGTTGACACAGCCCCAGCACTGCATCTGTTCTGCATGATGTACTCACCTTTATATGATGTTTACTGCACAATCCTTGCTCCTCCACAGCATCACGAGCCACAGGTGACAGAGAAAGAAAGAAATCCACCACTGAGTTTGTCTACATTAAGTCCATTCTGAAGCTTTGTCATTATATTCCAGTGAGATCTGAAGCTCTCTTTGTCTCTTCTGTGGATTTTACAGCCTGCTGTACATTCAGAATCTTGGCTAAATAAAAAAAGAAAAAGAAAAAAAAAAGGTCTTTTGAGTGCTCCATGTGGATGTACACATTAACAAAACCAGCTCCATTTTTATGCAATTTGTTCTGGAAACTATAACTGTTTTGTCTCCATGTGGAGGGGGCCTCAGTAATATTCTGTTTTCTTTGCTCACAAACACTTAAACACAGACCTCCACCCACCCACTCCTCCTATTGGTCAGCCACTGCAAGGCTTGAGTGAGTGACAGGAAGATTTAACCAATCATGGTGAAATGGAAACTTTTTAAAGAGCCAGGTGACTTTAGTTACCTCTTAAAGGCATTGGAAAGATATGAAATGTACATGAATCGACAATTGTTTGATACATTTTTAGTCATCTGGCCCACACCAGCTGTAACTCTGCGCTGAATGAGAGCTGTGAGCACAGTGGACCTGTGTTCATGTGGTACACTGACACTAGAAAGCAGCTGTGCTCAGGTTACACGAGATCTGACACTTGTGGGACAGTGAACTCTCTGCTGCAGCGGACAAACTACTCAAACTACGCTAAATCCAGTCAAGCTTACAACCAAACACTACAATGAGAGAAAATAAATCATACAATTGTATGCATGTTCTTTAGTAAAATGCTTTTCCAAAATCATTTGTACTTTTCCCAGTAAAAAATTACTTTTCAGACTGATGAAGGCTTGGCATTATATTGTGATTGTATAAATAATGTTGAACACATCAAAATGTATACAGTTCTTATTATTGTGCTCTTTCTGTCATGGCTTTACAGTGTTGTGTGATGCTGCTTCAGATTGTACTTATCATGGACAGATAATTTTGGACTTAACTGTAAATAGGGATTCAAACCTCCTCCTGTTGTGTTTGCGTTTCAGATCTGCCTGTTGGAGAATACCTGAGAGCCAATGAGAGCTTCTCGTCCTTCCTCCGGACCAATAGCAGCCTGGCCCTGGAGTCTGTGGAGCAGCTGCTGAGAGCCAGGCTCAGTGCTCAGGTGAGTCCTTCTGTCAGACTGTTGTACTATTCTCATCAGTCCAGTCATCAATCATTCCTCAGCAAATCACCTGGAAATGATTTTACATGAAGAGCTTCAAATCAAATGATCTGTAGCCAACACAAGCTGTGCTGCTAATGTGGCATTTCAGAAGATTCACTCTCCACTGTGACCAGCAGAGGGCGATAGACAATGGACAATTGCCATCGACAAATTTGGTTCAGGCTCGTCAATACATACAGTCTCATACGCCTACACAAGCGAAGTGCCTTGCCCAGTGACACAACAACTGTAAATCTTGTAATAGCGGTTGATTTGTCAGCTCTTATGATCTTGTGCCTCTGCATTTAAACTACTTTATCTAATCATCACATGTAACATGATTATTATGGTTATGATTATTATAAAGAACATATAACATTGTCACACACTCATCAAAAACACTATTTTGTTTCATTCATGTTTATTTCATGAATCCTGTTTACGAGCTCTTAAAGCCAACTGAAGCCACAGAAAGCAGACTAAGTCCCCTTTAAATGAATGACCCTTTAGTTTAGCGTACAGTGTGACGTCCAAACCACCTTCTGCATGTCTTCTGCTGTGCGTGCTGTGTCCAGGTGGTGGCGTCTGGAGCGCAGATGCAGCTCAAGGACCTGGTGTGTAACAGGACCATGTTAGAACAGTTTTTAACAGTGGACGGAGGAGAACAGAAGAAGACCGACCTGCAGAGGGCGCTGTGTGAGCTTCCCGCTGATGTCCTGCAACACGCCGAACGCCTCTTCCTCACACAACTGGACTTCACCAAGCTCTTCACGGTAGGAACGTCTGCGCTAATCCTGGACTTCATATCCATATGAGGGAAGTGGAATTAATGGTACGTTTGTTAAATGAACGTTGGTGCTTGGAGCAGACGTCACTGATGTGATGAAGGAGAGACACAGGTGGTGGTGAAGATGAGGAGATGGAGAGTCTTAAGCCTGATATTTTGCTGCAGTGGTGGATATGGGACAGAAGAGGGTGAAATGAAGGAAGAGAGGAGAGTGCATCTTTACAGTCCTAGACTGTAAAACTGGTTCACTTTCTGCCCGGGAACAGGGCCAAGGTGCATGGGAAGTTTAAAGGAGACAAATTCTGCAAACTCTCACTATATGACTCTTGTGAGTTTCATTCCTGCAGGTCTGACTAATCCTATAATGTCCTGAATTTGATATGTGTAGTACTCTGAATTTCTTCACAGTTCTACACATCAGTCCTTAAAGACTTGGGCAGAGAACTCTATTGTTTGTTAAATCCATAAAAGCACACAAAAAGGTTTGACTACTCGGGGTACTCGGAGCCTCAGATGCTGTCATTTGTGGACTGTTTGGTATCTGCAGAGTCTGGTCAGGAGATGTTAAACTACTCCAGTCTCTGTCTACCTCCCCTCACAACAGAGGAAAAACAATAATTTCATGGTATTCTACTTTTTTATTGCTCTCAAAGCAAAAAATAATATGGTTAATATGATATGGTTTTCACCTCCCGTCTATCCCTGTCCATGGCTCTGAATTCAAGAGACTCATTCATATTTTTCGGTTGTTTTGAATGCTCTTTTTGTGTAATAACGTATTCTTCTTCAAAGTAGTTTCTGTGAGTGCTGTAATGTGTGGTGTGTTTGTTTCAGAGAGAGCGGCTCGTGTCGAACGCTGCAGACCTGAGGCTGCTCAGTGAAGCTGTGGGCAGCGTGTCTCAGGAGCTGGCTCTGCTCATCAATGACGTAAGAGTCAGCAGTCTGTTTAAGATCTACTGCAAAGCACAGCCAGGGAAGTCTACATCAGTGTTTTTCTACCTTTTTAGAGCTGCAGCACACATTTGGTTTAAAACTTACCACAGCATACCGCATCTTTACCAAATCTGTCCTGTTAGTTAAACATATGGTATATAATTTGTCCAAAAATGTCCTTGCCAGTGGTTTTTGTTTGTAAAAGTGGTCTTTCTTTCTTTTTTTGGTGCAGAAGTTGGTCAGGACACTCCATAACGGTGAATTAGTCGAGTTCAAGGCACACCTGACAAAAACTCAAGGCACACTTGTGTTCCCTGGCACAGGATTAAAATCAAGGGTCTCGATAATGTCACTTTATTCATTGTTTGTGTATCATGAAGTCAGGTGCAGGCTGTTAAAGAGTAGATAATTTTATAATTATTCAAAATTAAAATAGTGAGTATGCTTTCTGTAAAAACAAAACCAAGGCTCAGAGGTTCACCAGAGGGGGCGTTAATTTATAAGTCCCTTACAAGATCACTGAGAAAATGTCCGTCTCCCAGATTCATGAATGGGAGAACTCTACTTTGCTCCTGATTTGTTTGCACACTGTAGTGATGTGTAGAATGATGAACACTGTACATTTATGAGGCTCTGGATTCAGACCTACATTTACAGTCTGAGGCATGAAGCAGTGAGCAATTGCTTTTTAAACTACATCTGTTCAGATGTGCAAATGAGCTCGCACCGAGACTGAAGCTTTAATTTTGGCATTACAAATTCTGTCGCTCACCGGCCTCATGCCACTTGTTTTCTTTGAGATGAAGTTTGAGAGGCCAGCACACAGAATTAAAGCCTGGTAAAGTCCAACCAGTGCATCTCTATCTCAAGTGTCTTGCTCAAGAACACAACAACACTGTCATTGATATTCTAATCCTCTTACCATTGTGGCTATACTTGCTTGCCAATGCCCAGTCCAGTCAGATCTTGGAAGCGCTGGATGGGAGACTGGGAAACACCAGCTGCCACAATGGGGCGTTGGAGGAGGAAATATTGTTGTGACCTTCACCCACATTGCCTAGTATGAAAGTCATGCATGCACGAATGATTGGTGGTGGGAGGGGCCAATGGAGCAGATTGGCAGTCTCACTTCCCTCAGTCCAGGGCAGCTGTGGCTACAATAGCAGCTTACCATCATTGAGTGTGGAGTGAAGGAATAGTGCACTTTGAAGTGTCTTTGAGTGTATATAAGTCTAATGCATTATTATTATTCTAACCCGTGTCTTTGTTATTGGATCCCAGTTTTCGTCCCTGTCCAGCTTCTCAGACATGAGCTGGGCCCTGCGTCTGCTGTCTCCAGAGAACCGCAACGCCAGGCCCAGGGAGAGCTTCAGGGCCTTCTCCAGGATCATGTGTGGGCACCCGGAGGTGGGCGGAGAGCGCATCCCCTCGCTCAACTGGTACGAAGACAACGATATCAAGTCCTTCCTGGGCAAGAACGGCACGGAGGAGAGCGACGTGGACAAGGAGGGAAACATGAGCAAGTCAACCTCTTTTTAAACTTTACAATTTTAAAATTATTTATATATTTATGTTTGCAATCAATACATCTACTGTGCCCTTCAATACATGACACCTTTCATAATATTTAAAAGGTTGCCAAAATGAAATCTGATTTTTGGGCATTTCAAGCCAATGATCACAAGACTGGATTTACAACCAATATTTATGGGTTTAATGGATTAAACTTTTTGTTCAACTGTTTGTCATTGACTGTATGTGTGTTTGCAGCCTCCTTCTGTAAGTCTCTGATCCAGGGCCTGGAGTCCAACCCTCTGTCTCGAATCGTGTGGCGGGGCATCAAGCCTCTGTTCATCGGCAAACTGCTGTACACGCCCAACACGCCTGCCATCCAGCAAGTCATGAAAGAGGTGTGCTACAGTACTGTGGGCCTGTGTGCTCCTGAGGGTCACATTTAAGGACATAATTAAGTCTGCGTAGTAGAGTAAGAGGGATTACACTGACAATCAGTGACAGGGCAAAGACATTAAAGCTTCCCAAAGCTTTAGGAAAGGAAAGGATTCTAAAGTTTGAGCTGAAGCTGGATAATCACAATCAAATCAAAACCCCAGTTTGGATGGTCACAATTAGCAAAGTCTGCAAAGTTATGACAAACAAAATATCTTCTCTTCATTGAGCCTTAGTAGACATTAAAACCTTCGGGGACCAGTGGAAATGAGCGGGGACGATGACAAATCAAATCAGATAAATGCTGTGGCTTTATTCCTCATGTTTTCTGGTTTACTGGTTATTTTGGCTCTCATTCTTCGAACATCACAGTAAACTATAAAACTGTAACAGTTTAATGTTTTCTAAAATCTTCATCCCTAAGCTTCAGTGCAAGAGTAAAAAGACCTGATGGATTATATTAAAGATGTGTTGTATCAAATGTGTTAAATGCAGACACTTGCTGTGCTTATGTCAAGAACAGATCAAAACACGTTTCTGATGTTGCTGTTTCTTTTAAAGTTTAAAAAGTCTTTGTTTAAAACGTAAACACTGAACTCCTAACTGACTGTTTACAGCTGAACAAGACCTTTGAGGAGCTGAAGATCATCCAGCAGCTGAACAAGGCCTGGCTGGAGGTGGGCCCTCAGATCAGGGACTACATGGAGACCAGTGTGGAGATCAAACTGCTGCAGGTGAGCAGCATATAAGTTCCAAGCAAGACCTTTTTGCTGACCCCATTAGTATATTTTTTTGCTTAAAACAAAAAAAGTGTAATTTTTAGTTTTTGGGTTTTTTCATGTTTCTAGTGGGGCACTTTTTCCTTGTGTTCTTTTCCTGGCAGGACTTGCTGAGGCGTCCTGAAGTGGCTGTGCTGGTGAACCTGCGCTTGGAGAACACCTCGTGGACGGCCTCCAGAATTGCCCGCTTCCTGTCCACGCCCCCTGCAGACGGCGCCAAGAGCCCTGGGACCCCCGGGACGGCCCTCTCCTGGATGGACATTTACCGTGACCTGAACGGCACCATCAGCACTCTGGCACAGGTCACTGAGGTGAGCACGGGTCACTGAGGTGGACACGGGTCACTGAGGTGAGCACGGGTCACTGAGGTGGACACGGGTCACTGAGGTGAGCACGGGTCACTGAGGTGGACACGGGTCACTGAGGTGAGCACGGGTCACTGAGGTGGGCACGGGTCACTGAGGTGAGCACGGGTCACTGAGGTGGACACGGGTCACTGAGGTGGGCACGGGTCACTGAGGTGGACACGGGTCACTGAGGTGGGCACGGGTCACTGAGGTGGACACGGGTCACTGAGGTGAGCACGGGTCACTGAGGTGGGCACGGGTCACTGAGGTGGGCACGGGTCACTGAGGTGGGCACGGGTCACTGAGGTGGGCACGGGTCACTGAGGTGAGCACGGGTCACTGAGGTGAGCACGGGTCACTGAGGTGGACACGGGTCACTGAGGTGGGCACGGGTCACTGAGGTGGGCACGGGTCACTGAAACTTAAATTTAAAATTAAGTCCAAATGTGATTTTTTTTTTTTTTTTTTTAATACGTATTTTGACGTATGTCAACTACAGTGTCAGTCCAGTCCTTGATTGCTGGTGCAGTTTGTGTCAGCCATGTCTTTGTGAGGCCCTCTTCTCTGCCGCCAAGAGTATGTTCCAAAAATATCCATTTATTGTGTCCATGGCAGGAGTTTTAAGACCAGTATACTTAGTTCTGAAATCAAGTGGGGTGGAGTGCTTTGCTTATCTCAGTCCAATATTTCTGAGCCACAGGACGGTCCTAAAACACATGGTAATGGTGGGCCACTTGGCAACAACAGTTTCTCAGCAGTTAGTGTTGCCCTGTGAATGTTGAGCACTTTTACACACTTTTACCAATTACTCCCAAACATGTGATTTTGTTGTCACTGTGATACATATACCCATTCCTCATTGGTCAATTCAAAATGACCTTCTCTTTCCCACTTAATTTGACTTTTAATTTAATCATTTTTGTAGTAAAAGTTAAATTTTGATTGTGTTTTTACTTGATTTGCTGCAGTGTTTTTCCCTGAACAAGCTGGAAGGCCTGGAGAGCGAGGGCCTGCTGGTGCAGAGGGCTCTGGAGCTGCTGGAGGACAGACAGTTTTGGGCTGGAGTGGTGTTCCTCCTGCCTAATGCTTCGTCCCCTCAGCTGCCTCCTCACGTCAAGTACAAGATCCGCATGGACATCGACGACGTCACGCGCACCAACAAGATCAAGGATAGGTACGAAACACTGAGATAATGTAGTAGCTAATGTGCTAGCTAATGGACTTGCTCAATATACTGCAAAATACTGCATTAGCTCATGCAAGACTCATATCACAGGAGCTGAAGTATAATGCTAGAAGGCTGAGGCCTTCTGTCTGACTGGAGGCTAAACGTGTTGCCTTGTTTTGGTCCTGCTGTATTTTCCTCTCATTGCACAGCCCTGGAGCAGTTCAGAGGGTGTCATGTGTACATTTTACAATAATGATAAATGATATGTGATGTTTGCAAACATTTAAAAGGAAACCAAATTCTACATTCAAATATCCGCTAATTGCACTGTATTCTTTTCCTTTAACAACTTTACAAAATCATATGCTTTATGCTCGAACATAATGCAAATATTTTGTCACAGAAAAGTCTTGTTTTGTGGAGTTCTTTAAAGTCTTGAATGTATGCAGGTTTGTTAAAGGAGACATTATGATTTTTTCAGGTACTTAGTATTGAGCAATAAAGTATATCAATATTTTCCATTTTATTCAAACATGTAAACATGAATATTGATCTAAAACAGCTTAGAAATAGAAACCGGTCCATTGACTTCCTGTTCAAAACGGCACAACTGATAAGCACCGCCTCTTCATGGTTACTTTTCACTGTAGCAAGCAGTGAATTATCATTTGCATGTTTTTATTTTTGAAAAGTGGCTAAATGACATTTTTTAACCCAACATGTGTCATTCAGAGTCTTGATTTTTCAAATATTTGCAACTAAGTACAGGATGTGGGTGGGGATAGGGGTAGGTGAAAACAGGATTTTTTTTTTTTTGCTCTCGAGCCCCAATTGAAGGACAATACAAGATAAACTGCAGGAGTCAGTCTGTGTAAACTAATAATGAGGAAACACTGCTGTAACGTTAAGCTTGTATGATTAAAGCTAATCAAGTGGATTTGGTCCCCTTTAAGATACTCAAAGCGCTTTACAGTCATTCACTCCTCACTTGCTACTACTGTAAGATTAAGTTTCTTAGTAAAGGCATGTAGTGAAGCATGTAACCGAACATGTCTCTGCTGGTGTAGGTTCTGGGACCCCGGGCCGGCTGCTGACCCCTTCAGTGACATGCGCTACATCTGGGGAGGTTTTGTGTACGTCCAGGACCTGGTGGAGCGAGCCGTGACCACAGTCCTGACAGGAGCCACACAGACCACAGGCATCTATGTGCAGCAGATGCCCTACCCCTGCTACGTGGACGACGTGTGAGTCTTTGTGGATGTTAATATACTGTTTGTAGCAATTACATACAAAGTAAATGGAATATCCACCATAAGAATTATGTACGCCAATAAACAGCTAGTAGATTTGTCCTCACATAATATGAAGGGTCAAAGGTCCCTCACCCTCAACTCTAAACTGGGTTTATTTCAGTTGCATACTACATGATGCATCAATTTCTTTACATGAAACAAAATCAGCCGAAAAAGGTGTCGGCTGAAGCCTCATCTTATTATGCCTACCCTTTTCACATCCCTCCAACTTTACAGCTACATTAGATACATTTTTACAGATGATTTCTTCTGAAATATACAACATTCTAGATTCTTATATTTTTCATAGATAATGGTTTTGAACAGTTTTTTAAAGTGAAAAATAGAATTAGTCCTCTTAAGTTCATCTGACAATTCCACAAGTTTACCCCTTGGACAGAAATACAGTTCTTTTTAACATAAGTTTGGACCATTTGTTTTTTGAATTTATCCTTTCCTCTCAGATCATATTTAGCTTCGCTGATATCAAACGGACTATTTTTACAGGCATACATTGTTTTCTAACGTTATACATAAATAATGCTATATTAAGACTAAATCATGGAATTTTAATGCTATAAAGTTAAAGAATATCTGTTTTGTCGATTCATTATAAGAAGAATGGTTGACAATTCTAATGGCTTTTTTGCTAAATAAAAATGGGTTTTGTATTTGATTTGTAGCTGTGCTCCCAAATTTCAACGCAACATGTCATATATGGAACTTGAAGAGAACAATATAAAGTATACAATGTGGATTTGTTCAGGAATGTGTTATGTGTGGTTTCCAATATAACTTGTGATCTATTATTACTCCCAGAAATGTTATTTTGATAACTCTTTCTAAAACCACATCATCAGTCTTTATGTCTGTGTAATATTCTGTCTTTTTGAAACATGTCAGGTAAATGAGCTTCTAGCTATTTACAAACTGTCTTATTAGAAGAATTGCACAAGTTAAGTTTTATGCCTGTGATTTCATTTATTTGTCGGTTGCCGAGTATAATATATTTTGTATTTACAAAATACCTGTACACACACATAATAAAAAGATGGGGATGTATATAATACCATATGGTACTTTTAAAATATCGTTACCATCCTACCAAGTTGTGCAAGTACCACAAAGCAATGTCTAACCGGTAAATATGTTGTTGTGTCAGTTTCCTGCGCGTGCTGAACCGCTCCCTGCCGCTCTTCATGACCCTGGCCTGGATCTACTCTGTGGCTATGATCATTAAAGGTGTGGTGTATGAGAAGGAGGCACGCCTGAAGGAGACCATGAGGATCATGGGCCTGGGCACTGGGACTCTGTGGCTCAGCTGGTTCATCTCTGCCATTGTGCCTTTTCTGGTGTCTGCTGCTCTGCTCATCGCACTGCTCAAGGTACTACACTCTACCAGAGACGATGCTTGAACAGAGAATTGTCTGTAAAGTGCCAGTGTTTCCCATTCATAAAGGACACTATGATGTCCCCGTGGTCTAAAAACAAGTTCAAAACAAATGATTCTTTATGCTTGTAGTGTTATTATAAATTATACTGTAGTAAGTAACTATATTTTATCTATACTTTTTTTTTTTATCGGTAGATGCAATAAGTGACATTTACTGCGTACTCCATAAATTGTATTCAATAAAATGATTCAAATATGGATTTCTTGTGCAACCATAGTCTCAGTATGAACCTGTGGGAAACACTGAGAGCCACAGGGTAATTTACTTCAATTTTTTTATTATATCATAACCTGAAAACCTTAATTTGGATATATCTTCATAACTGTTTCCATTACAATTATTGACAATTGAAAAACATATTATTTCATTTTTTTAGCGGTCTAAAGTCTTCAAAGTTGCATTCATAACAGGAAAAAGACTAAAATCGCTCTGAATGTTTGTGATGATTAGACTAGCAGAGATTGTAAGGCTCGTCGAGTTAAGTGTTCGCCTGTATGCTGGAAAGTTTGCCGCTTTATTCTTGTCTGAGTTTCGTCGTGACACTAGAGAAAGGGCAGCACCGGCGACAACAGTAACAGTAGCATGTTTGAGGGTTTGATGATTGCGGCTAAATGAGTTGTTGTTCCTCTTGTTCCCCGTCCTGCGTCAGTGGGGGGACATCCTTCCCTACAGCGACCCCTCTGTGGTCTTCTTCTTCCTCACTGCCTTCGCCACAGCCACCATCATGCAGTGCTTCCTCATCAGCACCTTCTTCTCCAAAGCCAACCTGTCTGCGGCGTGCGGGGGGCTGATCTACTTCAGCCTGTACCTGCCGTATGTGCTGTGTGTGGCCTGGAGAGACCGGCTCACGTCCGTGCACCGCATCCTGGCTGTGAGTCTCCGCACACACTGCTGCACTCACACAGCAGGCGTCTTGGAGTCATCCATCTTACCAATGTACTGTTTTTATGGAAACGAAAGGAAGAAATGAAAAGTAATTGGTTAAGGAAAGAAACTACAATAACATGCACAAACAAACTCTTCGTAGACCTTCAACAAAGAATTAATGATTCTTTTTTTTTTCTTTTTTTTTATGGACTATATGTATTATATATCCAAACAAAAATACTGATTTAAACAAACTTTGGTCTAAACTAAATAGCAGTTAAGGTAAATGTGTTTTATTTAGTATAATATGAATGAAAAGAGTCAAGTGGACAATATTTTTATGAGAGCCAATGGAGACGCAGGAAGATTTGATTTTCTCTGGACATTATTTTATCTTTACTTACTGTATATTGCAGCATTTGTCTGTAATTATTTAATTTGACCAACACTAAAATGATATTAGCGCTGCACTAGCATTCAACCCTGGCCTGTACTGTACTGTACTGTAGTTCAACAAGCCTATTCCAGTAGGGTTTACAATTAATCATATAATTGTGATTTCAAATAATACTCTGTTCAATTACAAATATGTTTTTAAAAAATTATTGCAGAATCACAAGTTCACTCCTTTTGCCTCAAAACCTGGAGCAGAGGCCCTTTTCTTAAACATTACATCACTACTGACACAAAAGTACCTTGATACTTTGACTGAATAAAGTCCACAGAAAGCCTTCTTATCTTCCGGTGTTAAAGTGGCACCTACAGAACCATTACAGTGAAAAATGTCAGGCCCCTTATTTGGATCTCGTCTGATTGTCTATATCTTTACTAGAAACCAATCTGTCTCAATTAAAAACTGCCTGAAGGTTAATGTGTCGGTAGACTCTGTGATTCTGAAAATATCCTGGATAGGCTGTGGGGCCTGGTCTGTTATGAGCGTGAGTGTTCTGTTGCCTAACGCCGTCTTCTCTGTCGTCCCAGAGTTTCCTGTCACCTGTGGCTTTCGGCTTTGGCTGCGAGTACTTCTCCCAGTACGAGGAGCAGGGTCTGGGCATTCAATGGTCCAACCTGGGCTCCAGCCCGGTCAGTGGAGACCAGTACAACTTTGCCACATCCATCACCATGCTCTACACGGACGCCTTCATTTACGCTGTGGCTGCCTGGTACATCGAGGCCGTGTTCCCTGGTGAGAGGCGCCAACTGTAACTGTACTGTAACGAACCAAAGCTAAAGCTACTATTAGCAATGACAATAATATGACTCAAATATAATAATTACTATTATACTCAACTGTTCTTCTATACTTACCGCAAGTACCGGAACACAATTTATACAATAGTTGGGCAGTCGGCCTTAACACACTTTGTCAATTCATTGGTCAGTGGAAGTTTAGATTTTCAGCCAAAATCTTCATTAGGGAATTCATTCTTTTATTTAGATTATGAGGATGCATACGGGACAGCAGCAGAAAGACGGCACAGAGGGAGTTCTCTGTAGAGTCCGGAGTCTTTTTTTTTTAACCTAGAAATACATTGTTACCTAGATTTTTTTGTAAAAAAACTCAAATATTTTCAGAGTGTTGCCAAATTTGTGCTACCGTTCCCTTTAATCAACTATTCAAACAGCAAAGTAAGTCTTTTGTCGATCAAGGATTTCTGTAGTGGACTACAGCTCTACACTTAAGAGTCTGAAGAGTCTATATTTAAATCAAATCAAAATGATGTGATTATGTGTGCTGTGTTTTATCAACACTAACAGAATGTCTTGATCTAAATGAGTACTTGACTGTATGTGAAGACATTTGAGTTTGTTGTCGTGTGTCTCCAGGTGAGTACGGGATCCCCAGGCCCTGGTACTTTGTGTTCCAGATGAACTTTTGGAGTGGACTCCCTCTGGAGGTGGGTATGCCCATCCCCCCTGCACCCGGGGAGCAGGACCAAGGTACACACACACACACACATACACACACACACACACACACGCACGCACGCACGCACGCACACACACACATACACACACACTGTGCTTTTGTGGTAGATTACTTGGCTATTTATTGTTAAAAAGGAAAAACAGACGAGTTACAAAAGATCCCACTGACCCTAATACCACAGAGAAGGGCTGATTGCTGCACTGATACAAAGAAATCAAATATATTTGCATGTTGTTGCTTTTAGTGTAATAAACAAAAAATGCAACAATATCACCATTGCCAACTACTGCATACATAGAAATGTATATTATTTATTTCTCCCAAGTCCAAATGGTTTACGAGATCATCCACAGTCCGGCTGCTACCTCAAAGACATGTTTCCATTAGCGCGGTACGGTGCAGAGCAAGACGGTCCAAGGTGTTTCCACTGAATAAAAGTGAACTGTACCGCTCTGTTTGAGGGTCAAAAGGGGTCTGCGAGAGGTACTACCTCCCAGAGGGTGCCAGCTCACTTTAGCGTGGGCTGTAATTCTGGTACAATTTAGATTTTATTTATGAAGAAAACATGTTTTGGTGACATCTGCTGCACACATAGCGAACCCCTGCAAGCCTGGACCCCTGCACAGAAACACAGTCCGCCATTAACAGAAGCCCCAAGTGTGTAGTCGAAACAAGGCTTTTGTTCATCAGACTTCAGCTGTGACCTCTGGGTCACCAGACCCTCCCAGAGGGCAGTGCAGTATCCCCAAGTTAAGACTTAACCAAACTGCATTCTTATACCAAGGGACAAAACTATGGAATAAATGCCCACTGAGCTCATGAATGACACTAACTTCTTTGCTTCTCTATAACTATAACCACTCCTTTTCTTGTCTGGAGAGGGTAGAGATGCACACACTGACAGCTGATATGCACTTTATTGATTGCTGGAGTTGTAATGTACTAAACGTAAATGTTTGTCATGGCTCTGTCTCTAGAAACCTATTTAGAAATGTATTTGCATTTTCACTGTATAAATTGTGCTCTCAAAACTACTATTTTATTTTATTAGTGTAATTTTAACAGGAAGTGGCTGCTGCTGTGTCTGCACTGTCTGAAATGTCATGTAATATAATGTAATATATATAAGTGAGTGTTATTGCACTGTAAATTATTCACTTTGCCCCACTTCCTTTTCAAGAGGGCAGATGGAAATGAGCTCTCATAGCTATAATCTGGCATTATGCAACAGTATGATGACCTGTTCAATAAATTAAATGAAATGTAAATACATTGTTTTATCACCATCCACTGGTTTCATACACATATGCTTTTTATACACAATAATATATTTTTTCTTTCACTGCTGAGCTGTGCAGTTTGTAATCCTTGCTCTCGTGTTCAGACCACATCGAGCCAGAGCCCACTAATCTGGTTCTGGGGGTGAGCATCCGAAACCTGGTGAAGATCTACAAGAAGGGCGGGAAAGTGGCCGTGAACCACCTCAACCTGAAGTTCTACGAGGGCCAGATCACCTCTTTTCTGGGGCACAATGGAGCCGGCAAAACCACCACTATGTGAGGCTCAGTATCTCTTATTCACACAGACATGTGCAGTGCAGCTGCTAGCCGTTCAGGTGCCCTAAGCAGAAAGTCTTCGTGGTGCCCCCCTCCCAACCCTCTTCAAACGTGTAAATATATAGTGGTTTGATGTCTGCGCTATAGCCTTGTAGTGACTATTATAATAGTTCTTTTTATGTTTTATTTCAATTTTTGCATTTCAAATATAATATTATTAGCAACTCATAACATAGTTTATTATGAGCCCCCCCATAGTCCCTAAATTTCCCTGCTCCGCCCCTGTTTGAGCATCACATGCAGCACTTCTCCTGCTCTTCTGCGACAGATCGAAGCTCTACAGAACGCACTGGCTGCAAACTATAGACGCTTACTGTTGCATTTATAAAAGCATGATTTAGACATTTGTAAGAAGTTGAAGCACTTTGACTTTGTGCTCCGCGATGTCTGCTCAGCAATCCATCGCGCCAGCAGAACGGAGCTGACGCTTTTCACTGTATAAGAGACCGATTTTTATAAACTACCATTTAGCTCCTTGTGAAACCTGCTCCACACTGAGCCTTCTCTAAGTCTTTTTAAACTGCGGCGTGTACAGGAGAGCTGCTTGTGCGCATCTCAAACTCACTTTGGAGCGAGAGAGAGGGAGAGAGAGAGAGCGAGCGAGCGACAACGCATGAGTCTTTTTTGTTTTGAGATGATACAGAACTAAGGCCTACTGTATGCACCTGTTTGTTTGCAGTTTAGCTGCTGCACAAATAGTCTATTCCATCATTCAATCCAAACTCCATGGTCGAGCTCCTTCTGGCCAGGTCATTTAAATAATGTGCAAAGAGACAAACTGGATAATGAGTCAGCTGGAACAATCAGTTGTTATGAGTTTTAGACCAGAGAGTTGGTCTCTAAATTTACAAGTCAGTCTTCAGGCTATGAAACGTGAATTATGAAAATGACTTCTATCCCTTTATATCAACACATTAAAATAAATTCACAGATTATAAGAAATTAAACAAATAAAAGAATCGTCTTGTGTTTCCTCTCTAGTGATGATGTTGTGTGTACGTTGTGTTGATAGTAGGGCTGTAGTTGTTTAGTCGACTAATGGGCCGATGGGGCAGGTCTTAAGTCGACCAAGAATTTCTTCAGTCGACCACAGCCCTAGTTGATAGTGATGGTTTCTCTGCTTGTTTGATTCACCTGACAGTGTCGCAGTTTACACCTCAGAACTGTCAGTTCGAGATGACCTTTGACCTTTAACCATAGCAGACAGCTGTGACAGAATGAAGAAGAGTGTTTTGGAGCCTACATTATTGTGTGGCAATCTTAAGGTTAATTATCTCTATTAAATGTATTTCCACTTAGCATAATAGGCTCTGTGCACACATTTTCAAATGGCTACTTATTTTTCCAGATGGTTAGCTCACTGTACTATTGAGTACTTCCTCTCCAGTTGTATCTCTGTTTTTGCAGAGTCACTAAAGTGAATAAATCCCTAAAGCTCACACAGTGACAGTGAGCTGCAGGTGGATGTCACAGACTTCACACGAGATGAACACTTCCCCAGAGACACTTCTGTGGGGGTGAATGGAGGTGTTTGTGGGTCAATGCAATTTTGAAGCATAATAAAGACAAAAATTTAAAATGGTTGTTTTTTTATATTTTCGTTTTAATAAAAGTTAGCATTACTTGTGAGAAATGGTTAGCTTAACCAACTGCTGCTGTCCCCATTAAATGAAATGATTTCTTCCTTTTTGTTCAGCGTTCTTTAGGCCTCTGTCAGTGTATGCATGTATATGTGTGTATATATGTTTCATTTCACAACAACCACAAAAACACTTGAACAAAACTATTTCCAATTCACATGGAAAGGATCATCTTTTCCTTCACACTTGAAGGCACCATGAGACTCCATGGAGAAATCAAATTAGATTCACTATCATTATGATTCTGTGTTCAAAAAAAGAGCACAGACCAATTAGAAACGGTTTGTTGGAACCTGGAGTTTGAACTAGAGATTATTGAAAGTGTTGCTCTTGAATGGAAACGTGCCAGTGTGTTCTGAGTGCAGCTGCTCAGGGCTGTTAGCATGTTTGAACAGCGATTGGTGTACGTTTCAGCTCTGTGTTGACCGGCCTGTTCCCTCCGTCCTCGGGGACCGTGTACATCAGAGGCATGGACATACGACATGACATGGACTACATCCGGAGGACACTGGGCGTGTGCCCGCAGCACAACGTCCTCTTCGACATGTGAGCTCTCACTTCATAAAGTCTTTCCCTGGAATGTTCTGTTTGATCTGTTTCATGAATGTCAGTGATGTTCAGAGTGTAAAGAGTGTTTTCAGTCTATCTTTGTGCACCTGAACACCTCACTTAAGTGACTTCTTCCAGTTAGGGAAGGGTGATGATTCTCCTAATAATGATAATCAGATGATATTTTGCAGTTCTTCAAAATGTACAAAAATATACTTGCAGCAAATGTCTTGGTTGAAGTTCAGATACTGTACAAAAACTGAATAGACTTAAATAATAAACACAAAAGAGCAGAAATTACACTGCAAGTTTGTATTATTTTTATTTTCAGTCAACTTTTTGCAGCATTGAAAAAAGTGTGAGCCTTAAATAACAAAAATACTGTGAATTTTTTTATTGAATTCATTTTTTTTATGTCAATGTTTCCTTTCTTTTTGTTGAAATTTTAATCTTTCCGCTCACAATAATTGTAGCTCTAAAACTGTAACTTCCCAAAAGGATCATTTGAATTTGTGAACTCATTTGCTTTGTGTGTGAACAGCCTGACTGTGGAGGAGCATGTGTGGTTCTACGGCCGACTCAAAGGCATGTCTGCGGAGGAGGTCAGACAGGAGCTGGACACTCTGCTGGAGGACGTGGGACTGCTGCACAAGAAGCACGAGCAGGCTAAAAACCTCTCCGGTAGACTCGCAAATATTACGCCTGTCCCTGAACATGTCCTTGAACGGCTGCGATAGTGAACGAGTTTGTGCGCAGGTGGGATGCAGAGGAAGCTGTCGGTGGCCATAGCGTTTGTAGGAGGCTCTAAAGTGGTGGTGTTGGACGAGCCCACTGCCGGAGTCGACCCTTACTCCAGGAGAGGGATCTGGGACCTGCTGCTCAAGTATCGCAAAGGTCTGACATTTCAGCCAAACCAACAGCAAACTTCTTGCTTCACTGCTGCACTGGCGGTCTTCAAGTTTATTATAATAATAATAATAATAATAATAATAATAATAATAATAATAATAATAATAATAATAATAATAATAATAATAATAATAATAATAATAATAATAATAATAATAATGCTTTATACTTAAATAGCGCTTTTCATGACACTCAAAGACACTTCACTTTGCATTATTCATTCACTCCACACTCGATGGTGGGGCAGACTGATGAAAGCGAGGCTGTCAATCTGTGCCATCGGCCCCTCCCACCACCAATCCTTCACGCACACACCACTTCCATACTAGGCATTAGGGATTGTAGGTGAAGTGTCTTGCCAAAGGACACAGCTGCACAGCCTGGTACTGAAATGTTCTAACACAAAAATGTTCTTGTAGACATGGCAGACACAGGTTGTTGTTTATATGTTCGTCACATTTACAGTAACAGTAATAATTATCAATATCAAACTTCAGCCTCGAGTTTCTAAAGTTGACTTATTACTGCAGGATTTGTGGTACTTGGTGAAACTAAACATACATTTTCCGGTCAAACTGCTGTGGCCCTCTGTGTTTTTGGGGCAGTATTGTCTAGAATATACAATGTTTATTAGAGCTCAGACATGTGGCCTCACACATCACATAACTTTAAGTTAGCCTACTGCTAAACCAATGGAGATGTTAAATACTAAACATAGCATTCATTAAAAGGTATTCTGACTCTGTAGTGTGATAAATGTGTTTACCAGAGATAATCCTACAGTTTATCAAGCTGGTCCATAGCTTTGTTTTCGCTGATGTATCTCTATGAACATTTAGCACACATGCAACAAAAATGACTGATTTCCATGGTAACGGGCATATTTTGGCATTTCATCCCGAGCTCTATTACGTGGAAATGCTAACTCTTTCTAACGCCTTTATTCTGTTTACAAATGTTTCCGGTGCCAGTAGTAACATGGCTTTTTTCCATTACTGTACTGCACATGTAAGCACTGCACAAGCCCAGGAGAGGATAGTGCAGTGGCTGGAATGCTCCTCACAATGGCAATATAGTCTGTCTCCATGGAGACAAACAGTTGATGCCTCCAGGCCATGTTACAGGTCAGCTCTGTGGAGACGTGAGCTCTTAGTAAGAATGCATGTTTTTTTCAAGGCATTTGAGCATTAAAATCACCACTAATTAAAAACAAAACAAGAAGTTCATTGTCATGAAACTTTCTGGGACAAAGCAACATCTTTTCAACTGCCCTGTAGTTATCTTGCAAATACATATGAATTGAAATGTCACCCTCCATTCCCAGAGCGCACTATAATCCTGTCCACTCACTACATGGACGAGGCTGAGCTTCTGGGAGACCGCATCGCCATCATCTCCCAGGGCCGACTGTGCTGCTGTGGGACGCCCCTCTTCCTGAAGTCCCACCTGGGCTCGGGCTACTACCTGACTGTGGTCAAACGGGACGGAGACAGTGGCACCGCCAGCCATGCCAGCCTCTGCACCAGCAGCAGCAGCAGCAGCAGCAGACTGCCGCCTCTCACTAAGGTCTCATTCTACTACTTTTATTGCCAACAAATGGAACTACTGGTACTTAGTCCATAGAGCTGCAGAAAAACAATATCACATGATTAAGGGAATCAATACTCAATATTACTGAAAACTATTAGTCACATACTGTCAAAAATAACACCGTAGAGCTGCAGCTAACGATTCTTTTAGTGGTCGACTTTCAAGCAATTATTCCTATTGTACATAAAGACTTTAAAATACATTTTTAACCAAATAAAGGTTGAAATGGAAAACTTCTAGATTAGATTAAATTAGAGAATGCTTATCAATAAAGTGAATTATTGATGACAATCAGAATGAGTTTATCTTTATTGACATTGTCTATGTTATGAATCATTATGATTGTCAAAATACGGCTACAAATATTTTTATTGTAGATTGGTCACGATTAGATAGATGAATGTATTTGCTGTAGATCAGACGAGTAGCTTTGATCCTGTTTGACTCAAAAATCCATCAACACCAACAATTAGAATGTAATTGATTGTATTTATTATGTATACAGCTTTGTTTCTTTGTGAATGTGATAAATATTGTGATCTGTGGATCTGAGAGCGGTCTGAGGCGCAGGATGAGAGCCACATCTCTGTAGTCTGCCCCAGGGCAGCTGTGGCTTAACACCACAGAATCTTACTGGAGTGACTGGGTAAAGGACCAGTATTATTATCAGGGCTACACAATATTGACATTTGTGCGATATGTCATACAGGTATCAAGAATTGCAATAAACGATATTATCGCGATTTCCCCACTCATTGCGTATATTTTTAAAATTTCTTTTCCAGGTATAAAGGATAACAATTAAGCACTCAACTCTTACTCATAAATATTGTAGATTAGGTACAAATATGCACACAATAGAGACCTTTGGAATGTTAAAACCTGGAGTTGTTTTGTCCATAAAACCATAAAAATACATTACACAGGTGTTAAAGGCGTTAAACATTTCAGACATTTGATTTTGAAGCAAGAGCTTTAATAATAATAACACTTAACCATTTACTTGCCATTTCTGTTCTTAGCAAAACAGTACTTTTGGGGTCAACATTTAAGGGTGCGTCTGATTGGTCAAAAGTAAAAATACGCTCGGCAAGAAATGCAAGATTAATGCATTTAACCATCAATATGTTATTAGTTTAATATATTGTGCAGCCCTAATTATTATTGCTCTATAATGTTTTATTGTTTTAGTAAAGTTGTTGAAAGCGCCTTTGTCCTCAGAGCTATGTTTGTGGACGTGTGTGTCACGCAGCCTCTTGTGGATTTGTTTCCAGCCTCAGGACAGTGAATCGTCCATGAGTGAAGACACAGGCCTGGGCAGTGAAGAAAATGGCTCTAGTAAGTGACATTCAGTACAATCATGTTTGAGAAAATAGTACACTTCCAGCAGCTCCAGCTGATGATCTATTTATGTAAGCACAAACTTTGTTCATAAAAACTTTCATAAAGGTTTAAAGCTGTTAATAATTCCATAATGCCGTCAGAGCATTGTACTCATGGAGCAAAAAGAGGAAGCGGTTTAAAAAACATCAAATACTATAATAAACTAAGGGAAATATGACCCTTAGTTTATTATATTATTTGATTTGTAATGTTTTTTAAACCGCTTCCTCTTTTTGCTCCATGATGTTTTTACCTGGTTTAAAAATACAACTAATTTGACCATAGATCTGACCTTTCCTCCTTGTGACTTTGTTGAGTGCCATGACTGAAACATTTGACATGAATCACTTTTGGAGAAATGTCCACGAAGAGTCTGTTGCTGTGCCCTGCCTGCAGGCTTGGGGGCGCTGTTGTCCCTGGCACAGCAGCACATCCCCGGTGTGCGGCTGGTGGAGGAGCAGGGTAAAGAGGCCGTGATAAACCTCCCTCAGTCTGCAGCTAAGGACAGCAGTCTGGCTGTGTTTCTGAGCGAGCTGGACCTGAGGCTGCAGGAGCTGGGCCTCAGCAGCTACGGCCTCTCTGACAGCTCTCTGGAGGAGGTACCTCACTCACACATTACACTTTTATAGATGTTTTGTGTGACATCTCACAATTATGACGCCATGTACATTTTCACACATCCTCCTTTACTACAATATACTGCATCCATTGTTTTTGTCCATTTGATCCTTATTTCTTCAACACCCCCTGTGTTATTGTAAACTGTAAACATATTCTTTGAAGAAAAATTACTTTTCTGGAGTCTTCATACATCTCTCTACAGAGTTGGCTCAGGGCCAGGTCCAAACTATATATATATTTTTCCAGCGCCAACATGTGCACGCCACAGTCACAGTGTTGTTCTCTGTTTGTTTTCAGATTTTCCTGCGAGTGGCTGAGGAGACGGGAGTGGACGCTGACCCAGAGGCCTCATCAGCAGGACTCAGGCCGAGGCAGGACCCAGAGCAGGACCCAGAGCCTACCCCTGGTGAGTTTACTGTCTGCGCTGTCTTCACTGTTTGTGAGTGTCCTTCTGTCTGCCGTCTGTGACCTTCAAATGTGACTGTTTCCATTTTAATGCATCAGCTCGGAACAGACTCCGCAAACAAGGTACCACTGCTTCTCTTGAGAGAAATAATTACAATATTTATGTAGAATTAGGACTCTTCAGTAAAGAAAACATGTTGTGGACTTTTAGACCAGAGGCAGCAGGACCTGTACAGACAACTGGTACTTAATACTATTGATGTATTTTTAGTCAGAGCACAACACACATGTAAACGATCTATGGGCAAAGTTCCATTGTCGCACATTTGAATTTGAGCTCATAAAAGATACATCAGAGTGCAGGCGCTGGAGGAGCAGCAGGGGTTAAACAGAGCAAACTATGAGCTACGACAATGTGTTCAGTGTTCGAAGAATATGTAAAAGCTTTTAGAACTGTCTAAATAGAATTTTAGTCGTGAGTTAATTAGTTAGTAAACAAAAAGCTCTGAAACGTCTCTCCTCTTTTCCTTGTAGAGCAGGATTATTGTCTGGCATTAGTTTTTATGATTTCAGAAAATAAAATACTGCCCTCCATTCAGAACAAATAAAGATGGTTGATCATTAAACCTTGTGTGTCCTCTGTGTGTCCCCTGTGTGTCCCCTGCGTGTCCTCTGTGTGTGTCTGTGTGTCCCCTGTGTGTCCTCTGTGTCCCCCCTGTGTGTCCCCTGTGTGTCCCCTGTGTGTCTCTGTGTCTCTCAGAGCCTGCAGAGACAGACCCTCTGAGTGCAGTGGGTCAGTGTGGGCTCCCTCTGCTGGGCTGGAGGCTGACACTCCAGCAGCTCAGAGCGCTCTTCATCAAACGCTGGCTCTACGCTCGCAGGAGCCGCCGCGGCTTCTTTGCTCAGGTCTAGACTTTATACTTTATACTTCTGTCCACAGTGAGGGCAGGACACGAGTGAGATGTTTCTGTGTGTCTCAGATTGTGCTGCCTGCTGTGTTTGTGCTGGTGGCTCTGCTCTTCAGCCTCATTGTTCCTCCATTTGGGAAATATCCGGCCCTGCAGCTACAGCCCTGGATGTACGGCGAGCAGTTCACCTTCTTCAGGTCAGTCTGACACCAAACACGTTATTTACAACTGAGATTAAAAAATATTTGGTGAAAGAGACATAGAACACAAAGTCTGATCTCCAAGTTTAACATAGCTCTTCTCTGTTTCATTAACACAAAGACTTCTGGGTTTATAGTAACGATGCTCCTGGAAACCCCTCCATGGAGAACCTTCTGGACGCCCTGCTGGACCAGCCTGGGTTTGGGACCAAGTGCATGAACACATCCGATGGTGAGCACAAAAGGTAAGTGTGGCACAGATCTATTCTACTTAAATTAAAAATATATATATTATATAATATATATATAAATATATATATATATATATATATATATATATATATATATATATATATATATATATATATATATATATATATATATATATATATATATAATTATTCTGCTGGTCACAGTAAGCTTCTTACTTTTGGACAAAATGTTATCCTTATCGTCAAAAGAAACATTTTTATTAAAGATTGGTATTAAGATTTTAATAGTATGGCTGATGCATACATTTCCCCTCTGAGCAAAAGGCAGTGAACATTCTGGAAACTATTGACCATGCTATTTAAAAACATTTTAATTTTTTTGGCTTTCTTTGTCTATTTTCTATCTCTTTGATCTTGAACTTGCAATGCACTAAAATAATACAAAAACGTCGATGTAAACCCTCATTCGTCCAGGTGTGGTCCATCGTAGAAAGGGTTTCAGAGGTTGTCATCCGGACGCCGTTTAAAGATCGAGACGTTTCGACTTTTATCCAAAAGTCATTGTCAATCAGAGAGCTGGTATGGGAACTCAGGCTTATATGCTACTCTGAGTACTGGGAGTCCTGCCCCCAGGGAGGAGTCACTGAGTCCTGTCTTTGTTAGAAAATTGTTTGTTTGTCACCTGGGACTTGATTAATTGGTCTATCTTGTTGATTAATGGTTGGCCTCACCTAGTTTCACCTGTGTCTAAAGGTCTATTGTTATCTTGATAGCTGGCTGTTGCTCCCTCCTCACTGCTGATTACCTCATTAGCATTTGACTGGTCTATTGATCTGGACCAAGGTGTTAGGATGCTGTCATAAATTTTGGCTAAATTAAATCTTAAGCCCCCATTCCTGTTTAGAGAAGGATTCTCTCTTTTTACAAAAATGGCCTCCTTTACTCCTCTTTCAAACCAGTTCTTCTCTCTGCTTAATATCTTCACCTCACTGTCCTCAAACGAGTGATTTGTAGCTTTTAGGTGCAGATGGACTGCACTCTGCGGTCCTGTGGAGGCCGCTCTTCTGTGTTGGTACAGCCTTTTGTGCAATGGCTGTTTTGTTTCTCCTATGTAACGTTCTTTACAACTGTCCTCACTGCACTCTATCGAGTAAACTACATTGCTCTGTTTCTCTGTCGGCCTCTTGTCTTTCGGGTGGACCAGTTTCTGTTTAAGTGTATTGCCAGGTTTGAAATGAACAGGGATGTCGTGTTGTCTAAAAATCCTTTGAAACTTCTCAGACAGGCCCGAGACATAAGGGATAGAGACCCCCCTTCTGCTGGGGTCTTTTTCCTTTCTGTCCTGTTTCTTGGCTCTTCTGACTTTGTTAAAGGCCCAGTTGGGGTATCCACAAGCTGAGAGGGCACGTTGGACATGTTCTTCCTCCTTCTTTCTCCCCTCAGAGCTGGTGGGTACTTCATGGGCTCTATGTTGCAATGTCCTAATCACTCCCAACTTGTGCTGCAGTGGGTGGTTAGAACCGAATAATAAGTACTGATCTGTGTGGGTAAAGTAAAGGAGGCCATTTTTGTAAAAAGATATAATCCTTCTCTAAACAGGAATGGGGGCTTAAGATTTAATTTAGCCAAAATTGATGACAGCATCCTAACACCTTGGTCCAGATCAATAGACCAGTCAAATGCTAATGAGGTAATCAGCAGTGAGGAGGGAGCAACAGCCAGCTATCAAGATAACAATAGACCTTTAGACACAGGTGAAACTAGGTGAGGCCAACCATTAATCAACAAGATAGACCAATTAATCAAGTCCCAGGTGACAAACAAACAATTTTCTAACAAAGACAGGACTCAGTGACTCCTCCCTGGGGGCAGGACTCCCAGTACTCAGAGTAGCATATAAGCCTGAGTTCCCATACCAGCTCTCTGATTGACAATGACTTTTGGATAAAAGTCGAAACGTCTCGATCTTTAAACGGCGTCAGGATGACAACCTCTGAACCCCTTTCTACGATAATACAAAAACATTTAATTTACTATCCTGTTCCCCAAAAAATAAGAAATAATTTTAATATCAGCTCACACTGCAGAATATGAAATGACTTGAGTAAGTAAAGTGCTCTCTAATGATTGTAACCTCAAAAGCTGATATAGCTCTGTACAGTGTAAGTGTGGCTTGTAATATTTGTATACGTATATAAATATGTGCTTGTCCCACAGGAGTCCTGAGTGTGAGACCAACTACGGCTCCTTCATGATGCGTCCACATGTGTCCTACTCCACGTGGCAGATGTTTGAGAGAGGCAACTGGACCAAAGACAGTCCATCTCCAGTGTGTCAGTGCAGCTCTGAGGACGTGCGCCGCATGCTCCCAGACTGTCCCGAGGGGGCCGGGGGGCTGCCCGCTCCACAGGTACCACATGGACTCAACATGGGCTAAACATGGGCTAAACATGGTCTGAACATGGTCTGAACATGGACAGAACATGGACAGAACATGGACAGAACATGGACAGAACATGGACTGTACATGGACTGAACATGGACAGAACATGGACAGAACATGGACTGAACATGGACTGAACATGGACTGAACATGGACTGAACATGGTCTGAACATGGACTGAACATGGACAGAACATGGACAGAACATGGACAGAACATGGACTGAACATGGACTGAACATGGTCTGAACATGGACTGTACATGGACTGAACATGGACAGAACATGGACTGAACATGGACTGAACATGGACTGAACATGGTCTGTACATGGACTGAACATGGACTGAACATGGACAGAACATGGACTGTACATGGACTGTACATGGACTGTACATGGACTGTACATGGACTGAACATGGACTGAACATGGTCTGAACATGGTCTGTACATGGACTGAACATGGACTGAACATGGACTGAACATGGACTGAACATGGACTGAACATGGACTGAACATGGACAGAACATGGACTGAACATGGACTGAACATGGTCTGAACATGGTCTGAACATGGACTGTACATGGACTGTACATGGTCTGTACATGGACTGTACATGGACAGAACATGGACAGAACATGGACAGAACATGGACAGAACATGGACAGAACATGGACTGAACATGGTCTGAACATGGACTGTACATGGACTGAACATGGACTGAACATGGACTGTACATGGACTGTACATGGACTGTACATGGACTGTACATGGACTGTACATGGACTGTACATGGACTGAACATGGACTGAACATGGACTGAACATGGACTGAACATGGACTGAACATGGACTGAACATGGACTGAACATGGACTGTACATGGACTGAACATGGACTGTACATGGACTGTACATGGACTGAACATGGACTGAACATGGACTGTACATGGACTGTACATGGACTGAACATGGACTGAACATGGACTGAACATGGACTGAACATGGACTGAACATGGACTGAACATGGACTGAACATGGACTGAACATGGACTGAACATGGACAGAACATGGACAGAACATGGACTGTACATGGACTGAACATGGACAGAACATGGACAGAACATGGACTGAACATGGACTGTACATGGACTGTACATGGTCTGAACATGGACTGAACATGGACTGAACATGGACTGAACATGGACAGAACATGGACTGAACATGGACTGAACATGGACTGAACATGGACTGAACATGGACTGAACATGGACTGAACATGGACTGAACATGGACTGAACATGGACTGAACATGGACTGAACATGGACTGAACATGGACTGAACATGGACAGAACATGGACAGAACATGGACTGTACATGGACTGTACATGGACTGTACATGGACTGTACATGGACTGTACATGGTCTGAACATGGTCTGTACATGGTCTGTACATGGACTGAACATGGACTGAACATGGACTGAACATGGACTGAACATGGACAGTAAATGGTCTGTACATGGTCTGAACATGGTCTGAACATGGACTGTACATGGTCTGAACATGGACTGAACATGGACTGAACATGGACAGAACATGGACAGAACATGGACTGTACATGGACTGTACATGGACTGTACATGGACTGTACATGGACTGTACATGGTCTGAACATGGTCTGTACATGGTCTGTACATGGACTGAACATGGACTGAACATGGACTGAACATGGACTGAACATGGACAGAACATGGACTGAACATGGACTGAACATGGACAGTAAATGGTCTGTACATGGTCTGAACATGGTCTGAACATGGACTGTACATGGACTGTACATGGACTGAACATGGACAGAACATGGACAGAACATGGACAGAACATGGACAGAACATGGACTGAACATGGACTGAACATGGACAGAATTGGGTCTAAATATGGTCTACACATGGTCTGAACATGGTCTGAACATGGTCTGAACATGGACAGAACATGGACAGAACATGGACAGAACATGGACAGAACATGGACAGAACATGGACAGAACATGGACAGAACATGGACAGAACATGGACAGAACATGGACAGAACATGGTCTGAACATGGACTGAATTGGGTCTAAATATGGTCTACACATGGTCTGAACATGGTCTGAACATGGACTGAATTGGGTCTAAATATGGTCTACACATGGTCTGAACATGGTCTGAACATGGACTGATCATGGTCTGAACATGGACTGATCATGGTCTGAACATGGACAGAACATGGACAGAACATGGACTGAACATGGACTGAACATGGTCTGAACATGGTCTGAACATGGACAGAACATGGACAGAACATGGACAGAACATGGACTGAACATGGACTGAACATGGACAGAACATGGACTGAACATGGACTGAACATGGACTGAACATGGACTGAACATGGTCTGAACATGGACTGAATTGGGTCTAAATATGGTCTGAACATGGTCTGAACATGGTCTGAACATGGTCTGAACATGGACTGAACATGGACTGAACATGGACTGAACATGGACTGAACATGGACTGAACATGGACTGAACATGGACTGAACATGGACTGAACATGGACAGAACATGGACTGAACATGGACTGAACATGGACTGAACATGGACTGAACATGGACTGAACATGGACTGAACATGGACTGAACATGGACAGAACATGGACTGAACATGGACTGAACATGGACAGAACATGGACTGAACATGGACTGAACATGGACAGAACATGGACTGAACATGGACAGAACATGGACTGAACATGGACTGAACATGGACTGAACATGGACTGAACATGGTCTGAACATGGACTGAATTGGGTCTAAATATGGTCTGAACATGGTCTGAACATGGTCTGAACATGGTCTGAACATGGACTGAACATGGACTGAACATGGACTGAACATGGACTGAACATGGACAGAACATGGACTGAACATGGACAGAACATGGACAGAACATGGACTGAACATGGACTGAACATGGACAGAACATGGACTGAACATGGACAGAACATGGACTGAACATGGACAGAACATGGACTGAACATGGACTGAACATGGACTGAACATGGACTGAACATGGTCTGAACATGGACTGAATTGGGTCTAAATATGGTCTGAACATGGTCTGAACATGGTCTGAACATGGTCTGAACATGGACTGAACATGGACTGAACATGGACTGAACATGGACTGAATTGGGTCTAAATATGGTCTACACATGGTCTGGACATGGTCTGAACATGGTCTGAACATGGACATGGATTTTTCAGAGGGCTATTGTTCGAGGTCCAGACTACAGAGTTGGCCCACAGGCCGCCTAATGGAGACCCAGGGTTTAAAAGTATTTTGTTTGTTCCATTTTAAAGGTGAAGAGACTGACTGGAGACATACTTCAAAACCTGACCACCTACAACATCTCTGATTACCTGGTGAAGACCTACTCCCAGATCCTCAAGAAAAGGTACTTCACAAAGCACCAACACATTTTTTTTCCACTCAGTACTTAATTTGTAAATTAGATGTTGGTGTAAAAACAAGTGTCTTTGCAGCCACGGTCCATATAAGGTCAAACAACTCAATAAATGAGTTTTAGAAGCCCAGTAAACAAAGTACTGTACAAACTGTAAACATAATTGCACTGTTGCTTTCAATGAATAATTTAATTTGTCTTTACTCTCCAACAGTCTAAAAACCAAAAAGTGGGTGAATGAATTCAGGTAAGCTGCCCTTCTCTTTACCTCTAATACCCCCCTGCCTAATTATTTGACTTGAAATACATTGTATTTCTATTTAGTACCAGTATCATTGTCATTCAATTGGGTTTTCACAGGCTGTGATTTTCTTTATCTTGTGCATGAATCCATGACAATCTGGCACAAGAGCCCCATTGCTCTACAAATATACAATCCCAATCAAAAGCCTATTTCAGTTTAATTGTTGTTTTCAATAAAATGTTGACTCAAAAAATGTTTTATTTTGTCTCACTCCCATTTCTTGTTGTTTACTGAAGCTCTACTTGAACCTTGATAAGAGTCAACCATGAAAATGTGACTTTTGCCATTTATTCAGCTGGTCTTTTACTTTTGATCAGGCCTGTATGAGCACCTCTGCGTGCTACTCTCAGCTCCCTCTGCATCTCCATCCATCCCTCAGTGGGGCTGCGCAGAATCAGCGCTTCACTGCCATGACTAATGGAGAAGACATTCTGGAGTCATTCTGGGTCACTATGGAGCACGTCACTCACAGCTTATACAGTCCTGAACAAAAGTTTAAGACCAGTTGAATAAATATTTTACTGAAAATAACAATTAAATTGAAATAGGCCATTTTGTAGCTGATCAAAAGTTTAGGATCACACACACGCAAAAAAACAACGACCCGAAACCCCCTCAAAACAGAAATCAACATCCCAAACATGAACTCAGTAACGAGTAGCTCCACAGTTATTGTTGATCACTTCAAACATTGGTTGTGGCGCTGGATACGAGTGTTTCCAGGAGGAGAGAGGGAACATTTGTCCAAGTGGTGCAGACGGCCTCATGAAGGACATCTACTGTCTGGACTGTGCTCCATTTGTGTAAACGTCCCTTGCCATCCGTCCCCAAAGGGTCTCAGTTGGATTTAGATCAGGGGAACACACAGGACGGTCCAAAAGAGGGATGTTCTTCTCCTGAAGAAGTCCTTTGTCCTGGGGCTTTGTGAACTGTAGCCTTGTGCTGTTAAAAACCCAGTGGTTCCACAGATGAGGCCCTCAGTCATGAGGGATGCTCTCTGCAACATCTGCACAGAGCCAGGGGCCCCAGCTCCACCTGGAGCTCCATTGTTCCACTGAAGGAAAAAGCACCAGATCATTCTGGCGCCCCCTCCCTGTGGGGCGTAGAAAACATCTCAGGTGGATCTTGTCGTGTCAGTAACGTTTAAACCATCAGGACCATCAGGGTTACATTTTTTCTCATCAGAATCAAACTTTCTTCCACTTTCAGTGTCCCATGTTTGTGTCTCTTGTAAAGTCCAAGCTGCAGTTCTGTGGCGTTCAAGGAGACCAGGACTTTGAAGACGTGTTTTGTTTGTGAAGCCCTTCAGTGTCAGATGTGTCTGATGTTATTGGGCTGCAGTCGCACCAGTAACCGCCTTCATTTGGATCCAGTGTCGTGACAGACGGCGAATCAGATCCTCCGGCTCAGAGCTGGTGTCATTTTTTTGGGTCTTCCACTTGACTTTTTTTGTTCCATAACCCTCAGGATCTTGTAGGAAATTCCAAATGCCTGTGTTACTGCGTCCCACCTCAGCAGCGATGGAGAGAGGCCCTGCTTATGCAGCTCAACAACCCGACCACGTTTAAAATGAGAATGTTTTTATACCTTCGCCATCAGAACATCATGACAGTGTGAATATGTGACAGAAAATGACACTGAATCCATATTTTTGCACAGATTTGGGCTTTTAAAGGCACGTGGTCCTAAACTTTTGATCAGCTGCAGAACAGACTATTTCAGTGTAATTGTTGTTTTCCATAAAATGTTTACTCAAACGGTTTTTTTTTTTTTTTTTGTCTCTCTCCCATTTCTTGGTGCTTATTGAAGCTCTACTTGAACCTTGTTAAGATCCAACCGTGAAAAATATGACTTTATAACTGATTTATTCAACTGGTCTTATGCTTTTGATTGGGACTGTATTTCACATTTAACGCGATCAAAGCAGAAAGGAAGCAAATGTACACGCAACATTTTCTTCTGGTATTCTTTATAACACCAAACGTTATTGTAGCAAGTTTAGAAGTTCGACCCGAAAAAGGAGGGAGGAGACAAGCGCATAAGGAAACAAGGAAACAGAACAGAGGTGTGGGAGGGGCCAAAGACTCTAAACCGGTGCCCCCACCCCAAAAAAGGTGCACCCCCCACACTTTGAGAAGCTCTGGTGTATACTTTTTTTTACTATTTGTTGCAGATATGGAGGCTTCTCTCTAGGGGGCAGTACAACACAGACTTTACAAGTTGACAAAATCCGAGAGTCTGTGGCAGCCATCAGGGGACGCTACAGAGTCACACAGGTGCACACAACTCGGAATACTTTTAATTTTATTATTAGTACTTTTGGCTTAATATTGTACAATAGTAATATCATTTTTTTCTAGTGTTTCTAGTGGAAACACAATCATAGCTTACAGCAGACTGAAAATGCTGTGTTTAAATGATTGATGTTTGAAAAAGTGATTGTAAGGTATAAAAGTAAATCTGATTTCAGAACAGCTCAGTGGACGAGCTGCTGAAGCAACTGCCTGATGTTTTGGGAGGACTACACAGTCAGGACAATGTCAAGGTAAGTGCGTGCAGGTCTGTTTCCACTATGTCATGTACTATTCACATTTCTAGTTCAGATAATGATCTTACTCACACTGATCCTTTCAAGGCTCAAAATCATTTTACAAGACTAGAAACATACCGAGAAATGACTTACACACAATGGTTTTATTCACACTTGTTTCATTAATCCTGTTTACAAGCTTATCTTCTTTGTTCCTAATCTGAGCCTCACAAAAATACTCACTTTATAATTTTACACATTTGCAAAACTCACTTTTTTCTATTTTTAGTTTTTTAGTCAGCTTGCTCTCTCAACATATCGGCTTTCATGTGGACAAACTTGTCCAATCTGCTCTTAAAAATGTTCCATTGAATCCACTTCATCCATACATCTCTCTGGGACACTGTAACTTCAAAGGCCGTTTTCTTAAAATGCAATTTTCTCCTTTAGGAACATAAGGATCACCATTTAAAATAGATCCCACACACACCAAACTTTACAATCTTGTACTCAACAAAAGTTTGACGAAATGTACAGATGGATTTTTTTAATATCTAATTCTAAAACTGATTTATTGGAGTTTGAACACTTTAAGTTGCAATACATGAGACGCCAAAGCAAAGGCACACAAGGGTTAAAGGACATGAACAACAGGAATGCAGAGAGAAAAGATCCATTCTTTGCTGTTACTTCCACTACTGATTGAACCTCCCCTCCGTCCGTCTTCTCTCTGTGCTCCTCAGGTGTGGTACAATAACAAAGGCTGGCACGCCATGGTGTCCTTTGTGAATGTGCTGAACAACGGCCTGCTCCGAGCCAGCCTGCCCCCGGGGCCTCAGAGGAGCACCCATGGAATCACTGCCTACAACCACCCGCTCAACCTGACCAAGGAGCAGCTCACCGAGATGGCCATGTGAGCACAGCCTCAGGCTACGGCCCAGATCAAAGCTTTGAGATACTGTTCATAGATCATTTCAAGAGAATTAAGTGAATTAAGACCCAAACACAACTTTTAGGATGAGGAGGATTAGAGTCAATGTAAAAAAAAAAGTGTGAAGAAAACAAATATTTTGGGGTTCAATTCTGAGATTAAAGTTAAAATAATAACATAAGAGCTTTTCCAGCAAAGGCCTAATAAATGCAGTAAAACAAAAAACATAAGTCAAAACAGCTTAACGTTATGGATTCTAGAAAATTTAAAACCTTGACATAAATATTGTGCTTTTGCAGGATGACGACCTCGGTGGACGTTCTGGTGTCCATCTGTGTGATCTTTGCCATGTCTTTCGTGCCGGCCAGTTTTGTGCTCTTCCTGATCGAGGAGCGGGTCAGTAAAGCCAAGCACCTGCAGTTTGTGAGCGGAGTCCAGCCTGTGCTCTACTGGATCGCCAACTTCACCTGGGACATGGTGAGTGCCCCGTCACACGCTCTAACAGACATATATATGTATCTGTGTCATTCCAGAGGTGATTTGGGGCAGTACTTATATTATAACGTATTGAACATTTGAGAAATATCTTTACAAAAAGCGTGTTCGCTGAAGTGTAGTCCATATTAAATCCATCATTTTACATACCATGACAAGTGGATTTATAATCAATATAATACACATTACATACACAGACACATACACAGACACAGACACACACACATACACATGCACATACACATACACATTTTCCAGCATGGAATGGAAGTGATTGCATCCACACTCAAAAGAAGAGAAGAAGAAGTTCTAAGAACTTAAAAAGTACCTCTTTATAGGCCTTGTCCGCCTAGAGCTGTTGATATTTGATCTAAAGCGTGTATCGTCCACACAGGCTCTGAAAAAAACACTTTCTGAAACCAGGTCCCAGACAGCAAAGACTTCAAAACATAATTTGTCTCCATAGTTTAATATGCACAGTGTAAGTATGCCAGAGTGTGCCAGAAGTCTATTTTTCATCTGTAATCCCTGGGCAGATGTTAATTGTCACCGTACACAAAGTAAAATTACAGATACATTAATAACAGTGCATCTGTAGTTTTTTAGATGATGATGTCACAGCCCCAATCCTCCCCCAACCACGAGCCACAGGAGGAAGAGAGAAATAAATCAATCCAGCAGTCTCCATTTAGTCCATTTTGAAGCTTTGTTGTTATATTCCAGTGAGATCTGAAGCATACTCTCTGTCTTCGCCTCTTCTGTGGATTTCACATCCACATTTTCACATTCTGAATCTCAAAGTTTAAACAAAATCTCTATGTGGTGTCATAGCACCACAGGCTGTTTTGTCTCCGTGTGGATACGGCGTCAGTGTCAGAACATTATTACATAATTTTTACATGTCTTCAGACATAAGCTTATAGCACTTACAGACAAAAGACAAAATTGTTTTATAAAAAGTAAATCTGTAATGCATGACATTTTATCAATCTTTCAAAACAAGGTTAAGGCTGTTTACACGGCCACGAGTTTTTACAAATTAGCAATATTTTGATATCAGATTGGCCTCTATTTTACATGACAACGAGCTGCATGTTCTTCTAACAGCCCCAATCTGTGCAGTGATTGGATAAGAAGGCCTGATCTGTGCAGTGATTGGATAAGAAGGCCTGATCTGTGCAGTGATTGGATAAGAAGGCCTGATCTGTGCAGTGATTGGATAAGAAGGCCTGATCTGTGCAGTGATTGGCTCAGCAGGCCTGATCTGTGCAGTGATTGGCTCAGCAGGCCTGATCTGTGCAGTGATTGGCTCAGCAGGCCTGATCTGTGCAGTGATTGGCTCAGCAGGCCTGATCTGTGCAGTCATTGGCTCAGCAGGCCTGATCTGTGCAGTGATTGGATAAGAAGGCCTGATCTGTGCTGTGACTGCATAAGAAGGCCTGATCTGTGCATGGATTGGCTCAGCAGGCCTGATCTGTGCAGTGATTGGCTCAGCAGGCCTGATCTGTGCAGTGATTGGCTCAGCAGGCCTGATCTGTGCAGTGATTGGCTCAGCAGGCCTGATCTGTGCAGTCATTGGCTCAGCAGGCCTGATCTTTGCAGTCATTGGCTCAGCAGGCCTTATTATTGATTTTTTCACATTAACTTACCTGCACAACTTGCAGAAACCAACACATTTGAATGCTCTTATTTATATTAAAATTCCACCCTTCATTCCTTATACAGCTCTGACATTGCTCTATCCAGCCATCGACATATAAATACATAATATGACTATCCTCCTCCATGTCTTTAAAGCCACAAGCACGAGGCTGTGAGGGGAGGAATAACGGGGTTTGAGGAAAGTTTTAGAGAGCTCAGCGGGAGACAAGAGTCATTTCTCTGCCTCACCTGCAGTGCTTGTGTCTGTCACGGAGCAGAGGCCTGTCTGTAAACACAAGTGTAAAAGCACGTGTTTTCAGCGTGCAGACGTGTGCCTGGTGGATGTGGCTCAAAGAGCGCCATTGCTCTATGAACACCTCATCCACGCCTAAACTCAAGACTGTCTCTATAGACAAACCAAAGGACACAAAACAACAGATATCCACAGCTGTTTTGGTCACTAGAATGAAGCTTTTCACTATAATATGTTTGTGTTCTCTCCTCTTCTTCATTTCATCCTGACACAGGTTAAAAGTGCTTCAGTCGTAACACTTTTCCCTTGGTAAAGATCTGTTTAGAATAAAAGCTGTCCTGTCATCACCTCAGGATCATTTTGTCACAGTAGCTGCATTACAGCTTAATAACTCTTCTACTGCTTCAATGCCACACTGTTTACAGTGTATGAAGCAGGACCCCCGCACCAGCAGACAGGTGTCCTACAGCGCCTGCTCAAAACTATTACGTAAATTCTATGAATATTTAGCGATGTTTCCATGCTTTACAAAGTATTTTGAGATTCAGATCAGGGCCTCGTGGGTTTGATCTTGTCACTGGCCCTTTATTTAGTTGATTTGCCCAGTCATTCTATCAACAAAGTCTCTGACTGTCCCCAAAGCCCCTCTCACACTTGAACAGGATAAAAACTCAATAATGATATGTCACATGTCATAGTTGGTGCATGGGGGAAAGCTGGCCGTCCGGCTGCTCTGCTGCAGCAGCTACAGGAAAGAGAGACGGAGAGAGGGAGGAACAGCACGAACACGGCACTGCAAAGGCAGAGTTAGGAGCGAGCAACATATGTAGTTAGACAGACTTTAACCAATGTAATACTTTGTTAATTTATGACAACAGCACACATTTAAAACAGAAAAAAAGAAGGTTATTCTGGGGGAAGCTCAGCTTCCCTAGTAGTCACTGAGGAATCGCCACTGATGCAGATGTATGCAGATGTATGCAGATGTATTTGTTGAGTTGTACACACTGCTGTTATAGGTCATGTTTTCTCTTAAATGTCAATATGACATTTCTTCTCTGTACTGTACTTTTTACTGTACTCTTGGATAATTCCTTCTGATTTGCTGCTTTACATGGCAGCAAACAGAGACATCTGGTTTAAGGTGTGGGTGTTAAATGTATGACGGTGAATTCTGTGAATTTTTCCAGATAAATTACACTGTCCCAGCCACAATGGTGGTTTTCATCTTTATAGCCTTCCAACAACAGTCGTATGTGTCTGACACTAACCTGCCGGCCCTCATCCTGCTGCTACTGCTCTATGGGTAAGATATTTGTTCAGAACCAATGTTTGAGAGGGATCTTCTACCCTAAACCCCGTCTGTCCACATGATCTGCTGCTGTTTGTGTGGTGCAGGTGGTCCATCACTCCTCTGATGTACCCCGCCTCCTTTGTCTTCACCGTGCCCAGTACGGCCTACGTCTTCCTCACCTCCATCAACCTCTTCATCGGCATCAATGGCAGCATCGCCACCTTCGTCCTGGAGCTGTTTGTAGACGAGGTACAAACATACGTCTGCCTTAATCCAAAATACTTCAAAACTGGAGTGATAGAACTAAGTGCAGTTTGTTTTCTCATAGACTGCCACCCCAAAATGATTTGAGTGAAAATGTAAATACTTGTGTACATTTTTTTAACCTTTATTTAACCAGGAGAACCTCATTGAGATTAAAAATATCTTTCTCAAGACTGTCCTGGCCAAAAGGCAGCCAAAATCAACATTCAACAGCAACAGAGAAGTCCTGAGACAATCAACACTACATGATGACACACCAACAAGTAAATGTTTCTCATATGAAACTCTTGTTCATATTTAGTGAGACCAGGGACCTCATTTATAAAACTTGCTTACGCCCAGTGCAGTGCGTAGCCCGCCCTCTGCGCCATCCGTGGTATCTATAAAACACAGGATTTTGCTTATCTCTGTGTGAGCTCTACGCAAAGTCTGGAGACACGGGAAACGACGACACACAGCGGCCAAACGGTGAATAAGAAAGTGCTTCACTTGCTCTCTCCCTCAGCGGGCGGCGCTGTGCAGGCAGATAAAAGTTCCTGCGTGTGTGCGTGCGTGTGTGTGTGTGCATGCGTGTCAAGGAGGTGAAGTGTGTGTTTCATGGCAGATGCTTGAGAGCCCTGTTTACCAGCATGAATTTCCTCCATAAGAGCTTCTCTATCTGCTTCAGGAAAGTTTCTCTTTTGTGATGTCATCTTTACTGGATTGAAAGGCAGACGCTCAATGTCAGCTATTTGAATAGTCCTGAATATGTATGATATCATTAGCATGGTCCATATATGGTGCTGAAGGTGTGGTCTGGGCAGGATCAAAGGTAACGTGACATCTGCACATCTTTAGCTTCAGGTGGATCTATAAAGCAGTGATTGCTGGTGGAGTGCACACAAAGGCTTTCATAAATCAGGATTTTGTGTGTCGCGAGCCTCTAGAGGGCACTTAGGCTACACAGTTGCTCAGCAAAAAATCTACGCAATCCGTTGTAAATGAGGCCCCAGATCATTAAAGACCAGTTTCAGTTTGAAGCTCATTCCATGAAAAAGATGCAGAAAAACTGAAAGCCTTTTTACCCAAGTGAGTTCTGAGTCTGAGGACAGACGACATGAGGACCCTCTGAGACCTCAGGTTATAGTCACCCACTTCTGGCTCCTTGCCTCAAAAGAAGGACTGGATTTAATCCTGTAATAAAAACCTAGATTAATTAATTAAGAAACCCAGGTATTTATAATTTGAAACCCGCTCAACAGTGGAACCTTGTAGTAGTGATATATGGTAATATACACTTTTTTTTAAGTTTTTCTCATTGTCAACTTACTCAGAACTGTATTCTGATTCATTCATGCATGACCACATGACTAACTCTGAATTCTACAGAAGAGAATCAGTTATGAGGCTGTGAACAGGAAATGTCTTAAATGAACCCTGCAGTCGCTGGTGTACAATAAACAAAATGTAAATTCATAATTTACATATATTCTATAATTCTATTTTATAAACTGTGAACTCGTAATCCTGAGTGACTTCCCTTTCCTGTGACATTATTTGGATGCATTCCTGTAACACAGACTGTTGCTCTTCACTGATGGACTGCACTGACTGGCTGCTTCCAGTCATCGTAGCCACTTCCTGCCCAATTCTACAGTAGTTCTATGGAGTTTTCGCCAAGTTGGGCAAAAATCACTAAATACGTAAAGATCTGGCTGCGGACAGCTGTGAGGGATGTAGATGCACTGACGACATATGCAAGACTTTATAAACGAGGAGAAGACTTCACTAGAGACACTTCTGACACGTCTGATATGCATCTTGTTTGTCGGTACGAGATGCTGTTTTGTGATACTTTTAAAATACATACATGTATTCTAAACTGCACACTTCTACACTCAACTGCTAGCTGCATTAAGGCCGAATCGGCTGAGTCAAAATGTGACTTTTTAATAAGAAAGTTGTGTTTTGATAATAAGGTCATCGTGAACATGAAATTCCAATGCATTGTGTTTTGCTACATAATAAAAATATGAGTTTAAAAAACTTTTTGGAATAGCCATAGGGAATGAGTAGTACCCAGCCCTAATGTCTGCTGTAATACTGTTGTGCGCAGCATCTGAATGAGGTGAACCGGATCTTGAAGAAGGTCTTCTTGATCTTCCCTCACTTCTGCCTGGGCCGAGGACTCATCGACATGGCCAAGAACCAGGCCATGGCCGACGCCTTCAACAGACTGGGTACGGCTCTGCTGATCTGCTCAAGGCTGAACCTGTCGGACTGTCAGGATTAAGCTCATATCAGCTTTAAAAGTATCGACATTGTTTGCAGTAGAACTCAAGAGGCAGCCATTACAAGGCTAATATAAAGAGAATGTCTCTGTGTGCTTTATAGCTTTATCAAAAAACAATCAATCAAATCAAAAAACAAAATATCAGTCTGAATATGTCCCCCATGTGTCTAGTTCATTTGTAGTATTTGTTAAATTTGTCCATGTTTAAGTTAAATGTAAAAGTCAAATTTTCCATTTTGTGAATGTCCAAAATGACTTCAGTCCAGTCCTTGACAGTCGGCTTTGTTAAAGTTCAGATTTCAGTCTTTTCTCTTATGTCAATGCTCTTGGACTGGCTCTGTGAACTGAATGTAGAATGTAGCCCTTGTGATATCTTTGGGTTAGTTTGACCTGATCTAGATTTTTTTTAGTTTTTCATCACTATGAAACTATCACTGGTGGTCCCAAACGTCATTCAACATGTTATGCTAAGTGTTAAATGTAAACCAAGTATTTTTTTTCTGATATGAAGAAATTACTCATTGACCAAAGGTGCATAGCTCAAACGAAGAGAGGGTATTTATTAAATGTTATAAACATTGCAAATCAAAACCATTATATTTGTCTAAAATTTACATTTTGTTTAGAATATTTTGCTTTTTCTTAATCCTTCAGCCCTATATCAAGTACGTAATAAATTAAGAAAGACAATTAAAGAGATGTGAATGTGTATTTCAGGAGCCAAGCCGCGGCTGGACCCTCTGGAGTGGGACTTTGTGGGAAAGAACCTGTTTGCTATGGCAGCTCAGGGAGTCATCTTCTTCACCTTTACCATTCTGCTGCAGTACAAGTTCTTCATCTGCTTCAGGTCAGCCTCAGTGGACTATGAGTCTCATACTAAAGCTGCATACACTTATTGTCCGAGTGCTTGTGCTCTCCAGACCGTGGTGGTGGTGGGCTGAGGTGGAGCTGCCTCCTCTGGGTCCAGAAGATGAGGACGTCTCCAGGGAGAGGGAGAGAGTTAAGAGTGGGAAAGCTCAGAGTGACATCCTCACCATGACAGACCTCAGCAAGGTGCTCATACTCCCTTCTGTTCAATAGAACTGCCTCTGGGATTACTGATGAGGATTTTAGCACAAGTCATTTTAACAGAGATCTAGTCAACGAACTCAAATGTGCACTATGTAACTTCATCTTTTGCAGGTTTATAAAATCGGTAAGAAGCCTGCCGTGGATCGCCTGTGCTTGGGAATCCCGCGTGGTGAGGTAAGATTTCTTCAGTGTTAAACAGACTTCTGGTGGTTCAGTGTAGATCCTGAATCCTCTGCTCCTCAGTGTTTCGGCCTGCTGGGGGTGAACGGAGCGGGGAAGACCTCCACATTCCGAATGCTAACCGGAGACACGCCCATTACATTTGGAGAGGCCTTCCTCAACCGGCACAGGTTTGAAGACAGTGTTGACTCCTTAGAAAAAGAAAGCTCAAACACACTTTGAAACATTCTTCATGGAGATAGTTACTTTAATGCTATACAGTGGAACATTTTATCCAAAGCAATACAGTTAGTTTCCTGTTGCTCCTCCAGGCCACTTTTGGATTTATTTATACTTAAGACGGAATAGATGGCACATTTGTCTACACAAATACAATAGAAACCCATGTGTAAATCTTTTAGCCCTTTTTATGCCCAGACTTTTAGACCCGACCAGGCTGATGTGATGTGACTGTGCTTGGTGTGTGTCGCTCCAGTGTGCAGAGGGAGATGGAGCGGGTGCACCAGCTGATGGGCTACTGTCCTCAGTTTGATGCCATCTGTGATCTCCTGACAGGACGAGAGCACCTGGAGCTGTACGCCCGGCTCCGGGGCGTGCAGGAGGAGCATGTGCCCAAGGTAAACCGCACTCTCTGCTTCACAATCAAGCTGCAGGAATAAACTACTCTGTCACCCAATAATGTGGAGAGACGCTTGTTCAAGTCTTGTAAAAAAAAAAGTATTTTAAAATACTTTAAATCTGTCATTTTGCATGTGAGAGTCTGAATTTGCGGATCGCTCACCATGTGCATTCACCCTTTGATCTTGCCGAGGATCTTTTTGACACAAATTTTAAGCGTTTCTTCACTGTCAAAACGAATCCTCGGAATGCAGCTCCTGAGGTAGCCACTAGGGGCAGTGTTTACCAACTGTACTCTACAGGAAAGGCATTTCTGGATGTTGACAACTTGAGGTATAAACGTGGATCAAGTCTTATCCTAAATTGCCCCTTGGGGATAAATATAGTTACAGTCAAGGCCAAAAGTGTTAGCACCCCTGGATTTTTTCCAGAAAATGCATAATTTTCCTATTACATGTTTTGTTCTACACATGTTTATTTCCTTTGAGTGCACTGGAATAACACAAAAACAGAGAAAACCAAAAGTGATTAAATTTCATGCCAGACAAAATTAATAGCATTTTTTGGTTGCACACCCTTTTGAAAAACTAACTGAAATCAGATACTTCCTATAATTGTCAATAAGCTTTTTGGAGCACTCTGCACTCTGCAAACTGCTCCAGGTCTGTCATATTAGAAGGGCCTTTTCCCAACAGCAGTTTAAGCTCTCTCCAGGTGTTCAATGGAACTGAGATCTGGACTCATTGCTGGCCACTTCTGAACTCTCCAGCACTTTGCCATCCATTTGTGGTTTTTGAAGTATGTAGGGGTCATACTGTTGGAAGACCCATGATCTCGGACGCAAACCCAGCTTTCTGCCACTGGGCCCTACATTGTGACCCAAAATCCTCAGATTTCATGATGCCTTGCACACAGTCAAGAGGCAGCAAAACAATCCCACAACATCTTTAAACCTCCACCATATTTGACTGTAGCTACTGTGTTCTTTTCCTTGTTGGCCTCATTCTGTTTTCAGTAAACAGTGGAATAATGTGCTTCACCAAAAAGCTCTATCTTGGTCTCATCTGATGTTTTCCCAGAATGATTTTGTTTTACTCACACACATCTTGGCAAACTTCCGTCTTGCTTTTTCTTGTCTCTTGTCAGTAAACCCACCTGGGTTTCCTGTCATAGCGTTTCATTTCATTCAAATTTGGACAGATAGTTGGTGCTGACACTGATGCAGCCTGGACCTGCAGGACAGAGCAAATTTCTTTGGAACTTGTTTGGGGCTTATCCACCATCCGGACTATCCTGTGTTGTGGCCTTTCATCAGTTTTTCTCTTCGGTCCACGTCCAGGCAGATTAGCTACAGGGCCATGGGCTACAAACTTCTTGATGATGTTGTTCACTGTGGACAAAGGAACATCAGTCTCTGGAGATGGACTTGTAACCTTGAGATTGTTGACATTTTGTCACGATTTAGGTTCTCCACTCCTCAGACAGTTCTCTTTTCTCTTCTCTTTCTGTTCTCCATACTTAGTGTGGCACACACAGACACACAATGTGAAAACTGAGTCTGCTTTCAGGTGTGTTTTTTATATTGCCCACAGCTGTTACTTGCCCCAAGTGGGTTTAACTGAGCATCACATGCTTAAAACAGTTATTTATCCACAATTTTAAAAGGGTCTCAATATTTTTGTCCAGCCCATTTTTGGAGTTTTGTGTGAAATTATGTCAAATTTGCTTTTTTTTTTCTCTGTTTTTTGTGTTGTTCCAAAACACACATGTGTATAGCAAAACATGTGTAATGGCAATACTTTTCAGGAGAAATACATCATTTTCTGGAAAAATTTCAGCGGTTCCAACACTTCAGGCTATGACTGTATATATTTAGAGTTATTGTTATACATCCATTGGTGTAAAAAGAAGAGGTAGACTAGACGAAGGATCAAACAAATGTGTTATTATCTAGTACCTCTACAACAGTGGTTCCCAACTCCGAGGCGGGCACACCTGCCCTGTCTGTCCGCCTCGGAGCATGCTGTTTAAAAATTCAAGGTAATACACCAAAACTGCCCCTAATGGTTATCATGGGTGAGTTTTGAGAGAGAAGAAACGGAACATTTGTGTCTAAAAGATCATTGGCAAGATCACAGGCTGAATGCACGTAGTGACAGCTCCGCAAATTCAAGCTCTCGCAGGCAACAAGAAAATGTGAATTATTGAAAATAATTACTGGACAATTAGATTAAATTTAGATAAACTCTCACACAGATTCACAGACAGATAATATGTGCTCCTGTCACTGCACCTGTCTGTGTGCAGGTGGCTGAGTGGGGCGTCAGGAAGCTGGGCCTGCTGCAGTACTCGGAGCGAGAGGCAGGGGGCTACAGCGGAGGCAACAAGAGGAAACTGTCCACTGCCATCTCCCTCATCGGCTCTCCTCCGGTCATATTCCTGGTGAGGACACTGATGGTGCTGTATGTGAGAGTTGGGCACTTTGATTATATGTACAGAGATTTTTTTTCATCAAAAACATAAAATTGTGATGTTTCCTTGTCATTTTGATGACATTTTTGTATCATCTGAGTCACAAGGCTCTTTAGTCAATTAGTCAATTACTAAATTAGTGACACTTTTCTCAATAATTGATTAGTTGCGATTCATTGATCAACGTGTTTAAGGTAGCCCTACTGCAGAAAGTCAAGTAAGGTCCTCAAACTTACTCCTTAAGAACCACACACAGGGCGGTGATAAAACACCAAAGAACCCATACTGTGATTTTATCGTAGGCGTGTAGATGTTTGTCCTGGTTTAAGGCTCATATCTCTATTATAACTGGGCCTATCCACAAGAAACAAAAACTGACACAAGGATTAAAGTGCATGACAGGTTGGGCTACTCATTTCTCTAAAACATAGTTCATTACCATAATTATTTTAAGATTTTACTAAAAATCTTGATAAGTTATTTCTAGTTTATGTGAATTTAAGCATTTTTTCCTCCACAATTTTATTATGAATGTTAAAACTGTCAGTGTCTGTCAGTTTCTACATTTTGGATGGAAGTTTCTGTGCTGATAACATGGACAAAGTCTGTTATAAGAACTTAGCTCTACTTTCTGTATTTTTTTTTTTTTTTTACTTCTCAACTTTTTTGTCCTAAATTGCCCCTTGACCCTCATATGCAGACCATCATCTCTGTCAGCATGAATCAAATCAAGCCAAACATGCACATGTTTAACCAAAACCAATCAGAGAAATGCCATTTCAGAGTGGGACAAACAAGCACAAGGTAAACCAATCAAAGAAATGACCTGAGACATATTCATCCTCTGCTCTCCATTTCATCAACTTCATTGTGTTTGCTGAAGAATGACACGACGCCTGATTTTTCAGACTGGGATGTAAAATGCACAACTGGATTTCGGTTCCAGGTGCACAGCACATCCTCGCACCTACATCACTCAAAGACTCTCCCAAAATGTTGTTCTTGTCCAGCTCTGACCTGGCTTTTCACCCTCTGCAGGATGAGCCCACCACAGGGATGGACCCCAAGGCCAAGAGGTTTTTGTGGAACTGCATCCTGAGCGTGACCAGAGAGGGGCGAGCTGTGGTGCTGACCTCTCACAGGTAGGGGGCGCTCTGCTTTTCCTTTTCCCTTCGTGTGGGTTTACCAGAGTGTTGATTTCTCTCCATGTGCCGTGTTTGTGTTCCAGCATGGAAGAGTGTGAGGCCCTGTGCTCCAGGATGGCCATCATGGTCAACGGCCGCTTCCGCTGTCTGGGCTCAGTGCAGCATCTGAAGAACAGGCGAGTGCTTTGCTCCAGGCCCCGCCCCTCACTCTCCCTGTAGTCCTCCAGGCCCCGCCCCTCACTCCCCCTGCAGTCCTCCAGACCCTGCCCCGTACTCTCCCTCACTCTCCCTGTAGTCCTCCAGGCCCCGCCCCTCACTCCCCCTGCAGTCCTCCAGACCCTGCCCCGTACTCTCCCTCACTCTCCCTGTAGTCCTCCAGGCCCCGCCCCTCACTCCCCCTGCAGTCCTCCAGACCCTGCCCCGTACTCTCCCTCACTCTCCCTTTAGTCCTCCAGGCCCCGCCCCTCAAGCCCCTCACTCTCCCCGTAGTCCTCCAGGCCCCGCCCCTCACTCCCCTGCAGTCCTCCAGGCCCCGCCCCTCACTCCCCCTGCAGTCCTCCAGGCCCCGCCCCTCACTCCCCCTGCAGTCCTCCAGACCCTGCCCCGTACTCTCCCTCACTCTCCCTTTAGTCCTCCAGGCCCCGCCCCTCACTACCCCTGCAGTCCTCCAGACCCTGACCTGCACTCTCCCTCACTCTCCCTTTAGTCCTCCAGGCCCCGCCCCTCAAGCCCCTCACTCTCTCTTTAGTCTTCCAGGCCCCGTCCCTCACTCCCCTGCAGTCCTCCAGGCCCCGCCCCTCACTCCCCCTGCAGTCCTCCAGGCCCCGCCCCTCACTCCCCCTGCAGTCCTCCAGACCCTGCCCCGTACTCTCCCTCACTCTCCCTTTAGTCCTCCAGGCCCCGCCCCTCACTACCCCTGCAGTCCTCCAGACCCTGCCCCGTACTCTCCCTCACTCTCCCTTCAGTCCTCCAGGCCCCGCCCCTTATTCTCCCTTCAGTCCTCCAGGCCCCGCCCCTCAAGCCCCTCACTCTCCCCGTAGTCCTCCAGGCCCCGCCCCTCACTCCCCTGCAGTCCTCCAGGCCCCGCCCCTCACTCCCCCTGCAGTCCTCCAGGCCCCGCCCCTCACTCCCCTGCAGTCCTCCAGACCCTGCCCCGTACTGTCCCTCACTCTCCCTTTAGTCCTCCAGGCCCCGCCCCTCACTACCCCTGCAGTCCTCCAGACCCTGCCCCGTACTCTCCCTCACTCTCCCTTTAGTCCTCCAGGCCCCGCCCCTCACTCCCCCTGCAGTCCTCCAGACCCTGCCCCGTACTCTCCCTCACTCTCCCTTTAGTCCTCCAGGCCCCGCCCCTCACTACCCCTGCAGTCCTCCAGACCCTGCCCCGTACTCTCCCTCACTCTCCCTTCAGTCCTCCAGGCCCCGCCCCTTATTCTCCCTTCAGTCCTCCAGGCCCCGCCCCTCAAGCCCCTCACTCTCCCCGTAGTCCTCCAGGCCCCGTCCCTCACTCCCCTGCAGTCCTCCAGGCCCCGCCCCTCACTCCCCTGCAGTCCTCCAGGCCCCGCCCCTCACTCCCCCTGCAGTCCTCCAGACCCTGCCCCGTACTCTCCCTCACTCTCCCTTCAGTCCTCCAGGCCCCGCCCCTTATTCTCCCTTCAGTCCTCCAGGCCCCGCCCTCAAGCCCCTCACTCTCCCGTAAGTCCTCCAGGCCCCGCCCATCACTCCCCTGCAGTCCTCCAGGCCCCGCCCTCACTCCCCCTGCAGTCCTCCAGGCCCCGTCCCTCACTCCCCTGCAGTCCTCCAGGCCCCGCCCCTCACTCCCCCTGCAGTCCTCCAGACCCTGCCCCGTACTCTCCCTCACTCTCCCTTCAGTCCTCCAGGCCCGCCCCTTATTCTCCCTTCAGTCCTCCAGGCCCCGCCCCTCAAGCCCCTCACTCTCCCCGTAGTCCTCCAGGCCCCGTCCCTCACTCCCCTGCAGTCCTCCAGGCCCCGCCCCTCACTCCCCCTGCAGTCCTCCAGGCCCCGCCCCTCACTCCCCCTGCAGTCCTCCAGACCCTGCCCCGTACTCTCCCTCACTCTCCCTTTAGTCCTCCAGGCCGCCCTCACTACCCCTGCAGTCCTCCAGACCCTGCCCCGTACTCTCCCTCACTCCCCTGCAGTCCTCCAGGCCCCGCCCCTTATTCTCCCTTCAGTCCTCCAGACCCCGCCCCTCAAGCCCCTCACTCTCCCCGTAGTCCTCCAGGCCCCGCCCCTCACTCCCCTGCAGTCCTCCAGGCCCCGCCCCTCACTCCCCCTGCAGTCCTCCAGACCCTGCCCCGTACTCTCCCTCACTCTCCCTTCAGTCCTCCAGGCCCCGCCCCTTATTCTCCCTTCAGTCCTCCAGGCCCCGCCCTCAAGCCCCTCACTCTCCCCGTAGTCCTCCAGGCCCCGCCCCTCACTCCCCTGCAGTCCTCCAGGCCCCGCCCCTCACTCCCCCCTGTAGTCCTCCAGGCCCCGCCCTCACTCCCCCTGCAGTCCTCCAGACCCTGCCCCGTACTCTCCCTCACTCTCCCTTTAGTCCTCCAGGCCCCGCCCCTCACTACCCCTGAAGTCCTCCAGACCCTGCCCCGTACTCTCCCTCACTCTCCCTTCAGTCCTCCAGGCCCCGCCCCTTATTCTCCCTTCAGTCCTCCAGGCCCCGCCCCTCACTCTCTCTTTAGTCTTCCAAGCCCCGCCCCTCACTCCCCCTTTAGTCCTCCAGGCCCCGCCCCTTACTCTCCCTCACTTTCCTTTTAGTCCTCCAGGCCCCGCCCCTCACTCTCCCCGTAGTCCTCCAGGCCCCACCCCTCACTAGCCCTTTAGTCCTCCAGACTCCGCCCCTTACTCTCCCTCACTCTCTCTTTAGTCCTCCAGACCCCGCCCCTTACTCTCCCTCACTCTCTCTTTAGTCCTCCAGGCCCCGCCCCTTACTCTCCCTTTAGTCCTCCAGGCCCCGCCCCTCACTCTGCCTTTAGTCCTCCAGGCCCCGTCCCTCACTAGCCCTTTTGTCCTCCAGGCCTTACTCTCCCTTTAGTCCTCCAGACCCCGCCCCTTACTCTCCCTCACTCTCTCTTTAGTCCTCCAGGCCCCGCCCCTTACTCTCCCTTTAGTCCTCCAGGCCCCGCCCCTCACTCTCCCTTTAGTCCTCCAGGCCCCGTCCCTCACTAGCCCTTTTGTCCTCCAGGCCTTACTCTCCCTTTAGTCCTCCAGGCCCCGCCCCTCACACACAAATCTATGGCTTTCTGGAGTTCTTAGATTGGTGAAATGTCATGTAAACTGTTCCAACTCTAATCTGATTTCTTTCTGATTGCTCATGCGTGCAGGTTTTACCCAGAAAAAATATGCAAAAAGGGGCAAACTAATGTGGGAAAGACGACAATTACATTAAAAATATTAGTTTTTGAAAGTTATTTTAAAATGATTTGTCCTCTGTCTTCCAAATACAACAGTTACCCTAAAAAGAACCTGGCTGACTGTCACACGTCTCCAGAAGTGTCTGTGTGTCTCACTGCGGCTTGTGTCTGTTGTGTCAGGTTTGGTGACGGCTACACGATCCTCCTGCGCCTGGCTGAGTGCACGCCTGCCCATGAGCAGTGCCCTGTGGACGGGTACATGAGGAGCCGCTTCCCCCACATCCAGCTGACAGAGCGCCACCAGAACGTGCTGCAGTACCAGATGCCCTCCCATGCATGCTGCCTGGCTCAGCTCTTCCACACACTGTCCAACAACTACGAGGAGCTGGGCATCCAAGACTTCTCTGTGTCTCAGACCACTCTGGACCAGGTGAGGAGCTCTAGCATCCAAACACCACAAGCTGAAGAGCTAATTGGACGAGGGGACATATTCTGACTTTGACGGTTTCTAGTAGAGCTGCTCCAATCACAAATTTTGAGGCCAATCACTGATACCGATCACACTGACTTTGATACAGAGATGTAAACTATTTTATTGTTACTATTCACCTTATTCCAGAATCAGTTGTGCGCCTCCTTCTGTTTGAATCATTTCACACAAAGCTGCTGATCTCAACAGTAAATAAGTTCTACACGTTCTCAAGCCTCTCAGACCTTTCCCTCGTTCCCCATTTAGTGAACTGAATTTCCGCTCAAAACAATAGAAGTGCGAACACATAGCAAAAAGAAGCTAAAGTGTAATAAGGTGAAGAGGCTTTTAATAATATGACACTAACTAAAAATGTATAGGATCAGTGGAGTTTGATTGGCAATTTTAGCCAATAATGTGCTTCTGCCCATTAATAAACTGCCAAACAGAGTGGAATTTAGGGCTGCACCAAAACTCTAGCCTGACCAGCCATTCCCACTATCTTTCACAATCTTCCCTTTTTGAAAGAAAGTGTGTATGGACATGATCGCTAAACTACCACTTCCTCTATTTTGCGGCAATCGAGCCAATCAGAGCCGTGAGAGGAGAACGTCACATCTGTGTGCCACGATTACAAGCAATAACAGGCGAGATGGCGACAAAGGAAATGTTCAGGGCTTCTCTCTTTTAAAAGACCAGGACGTGTCATTCAAACCACAGCCAGAGGAAGCTGTACAGCTACACCATTTTGGACTGACCCCACAGCTCTCTGCGGCCTTTCACACATAAACTGTACTGTCGTGGTGCTGTCATCACGTCCGCTGTTCGTCTGATTGACGCATGTTTTTCCCGCCCCCTGAAGTCAAATTATGTGGCAGCATTTTCAGACTAATGACAGTATTGAATAATACATGGAGATTAGAATGGAGGCCAAAATAGTATATTATAATTTCATTGCTAAATTTGAAAACTGGCAGCGGGTGCTGACTCCGATCAGTAAAAACATGCTGAATGAGTTACCGTTCCACAGTCAGTCTATTTACCTAATCAAACAAAAAAATATATAAAATGAAGATCAATTTTATAAATGTGTTTGAACTCATAAAGAGCATTGGTATCTGAGAGTGAAGCCAACACAAGCATCCCATCTGTTTCAGAACATGTTTGCCAAGGTCTAAACTCTTTACACACATCAGGGGCCCAGACAGGGACAGTGTTTTACCCACAGACCGGAGCTTTGGAGCAAAATACTAATTTTGTTCATATTGTTTATTATCCAGGTTTTTGTCAACTTCGCCAAAGATCAGACCGACGAGGACTGTCTCACTGATGTAATCGTGACCAATGGGACACCACGGATCACTCCTGAGGCCCCGCCCACAATGACCTCCCCACAGGCCCGTCCCACTCGCATGAGCCTGCCCATTATAAACCCACAGCCACTGGTCACGCCCCCTCCACGCATCAAGACCCCTCAGAAACCTGCCATGTCCCCGGGGAAGGCCAAGTCCAAGAGCCCGGACAGAGAGGAACGGGGCCCAGGGACAGCCCTGGTTCCACTGTCCCACCAGGAGACCAGCAGTGAGGGTGACTCCAGTGACCAGCAGGAGGCGCGGGAGGGGACCAGTCACACCCGAAGGACACAGCGGACAAAACGCTCCCCCAAAGACCCCTCCATACTCTTCTCTGTGGGCTCCAAATCCAGGGACAGTTCACTCTAGACAACGTAAACCAAAGGCTGTGTCGACACCACAGCTTTTCCAGAAGACGTCCGTCTGGTATCACTCCATCCAGGTTTGATGCATCTCAAACTTGATTTCGATGCAAAGCAAAGGCTGATTTTAATACTACCACGATTACATTGGGCAGAAACGATGGTCGTGATTCTGTCCCGTCCTGTGTCTTCCTAAACTGGCCCCTGTGCCTTCATGGTAAGAAATGTACTTGAAGTTCAACACTGATAGTATTCTCAGGAGGGTCTGCTTACTGCTGCTGTGTTTCTGTTAGATTCAAATAGATTTGTCGATGTTTATTTATTTCCCAGTGTAACTTAAAGATTACATCAGACACTTTACATACAGTGCCCTTCATTCCAGAAGACAACCTTCACTATGAAAGAAAGAAAACAGTTAAATAGTACAACAAAATAACAGTTGTCAAAAAATTTGGAATAATTCCACAAGTTTTCTCTGGGGACCGTGTTTGTGAAGAGCTCTGTATGTTTAGTATTTTATTGTTTTTGGCTTTTTTCTTTCCTTGGACAGAAGCACTTTAATTCACAGCTTTACGTCTGTTACATGAGGATATGAGAAGTTACTGTCTCATGATCCAGACAAACTGTCTGAAAGGGTTTGTGTAGGTGTTTATCTTAATCATTACAAATACGATTCTCTTGTGTTTGGTTGACAGCTTTTTTATTTATTTATTACCATGCTGAAATGTTGTTTTGTTTTTTGTTTTTAGATCAGGTTTATTTATTTTAAGAGAAATGTGTGAAATATTATGATATTTATATTTTTAGTATTGTATTTTCTGGAATTGTTCAGTCTAAATCTAACAAATAATGAAAGCTAAAGCAAATATATTGCAGTCCAAATAAGTGTCACGTCCTGCTGCTGTGGGTGAGCTGATGAGGCAGAGTCAGGACACTGATTCTCTGCTCAAAACTATGACTATACTGAGTGCTGTCAATCTGAATGTAATGTCTTTTTCAAGCAAAATATGTATGACACTTGAAAATAAATGCTTTAAATCCATAAGGGTGAATCTTGTTCTGATTCCGTTTCATCAACAAGGTCATAGCGCCGAGATCTGGAAAAGATTTCACCCGTTGGTGGCTTGGACTGACATTAGATGAAGCTTTGGCTGAAGGAAAATCCTGTGGTGTGTAGTAGTATAAGAATCATCACACAGACCATTAAGATAAGAGAACCTTTATTTGTCTCACAGTTAAACAGCAGGAGAACAGAAACATGCAACAAAAAACAAGAGAAATGGACTTAAATTTAACATACTGTGCAGGTAGAGCAAAAAACAAAAAAACTGGATGACAAATAAATGACAGGGGTGAGACTCATGGTCCAGAGCAGACGGGGCGTCCTGCAGTGGGTGAGACTCATGGTCCAGAGCAGACAGGGCGTCCTGCAGGGGTGAGACTCATGGTCCAGAGCAGACAGGGCGTCCTGCAGGGGTGAGACTCATGTCATCTGTTACAGTCATGCCATGCTTTCCTCAGTGGCAGACTTAACATTAAGCAACAGGCCACAATTGCCTTTGGCCCCCAACCTGAAGCGACCCTTATAAGATGCATCTGATCATCATGGAAGCAAGGTTCTGAAACAGTTGCTATTCTCTCAGTATCACAGTAAAGTAGTGCAGTAAACTTTTGAACAAGAAATAAAATGTATTAATTCTGCCCAAGCCACTACCCCTAATAAAGCAAAATAGTAAATACAATATATCATTATAAAATAACAATTATTATGTATTTAAATCTGCAGGAACATGCATCAGCAAATGGAAAAATTGTCTGATTTCTTAAATATTCTTCTGGGGGAGGACCTCCAAACCCCCCTGTTTAAAGCTATCTAGAACATGTAAGCCATTACATTTATAATAGTTCATTTACCACACCAAATGTATGAACCTTTTACCATAACAAAAGAGCAATTCAAGAAATACGACAAATGTTATAGAAAATCCCACTTGATGAGGAGGGGCCTGGACCTAACTTTGCCCCGGGCCCTGAACGCCTCGGTCCGCCGCTGTCTTTCCTATGGCCTGGTCTGATGCTGCGGCTCTGATACCCGGATGTGCGAACCCGACACTCAGCTCCACTTTTGTCGCTGCTGCTGTTTTGGCCCCGCCCTCTTCTCCTGTCAGACAAGCTAACAGCTAGCGGCTAACAGCTAGCTTAGCCCCAAACTCTCCTCCAAACGGTTTTAAAGCTCCTCTCCGCTGTTTCCACCCAAAGATCCAGCCCAGCGGAGACGTGAGCTCTTTCCGGACAAGATGGTCGTTCTGACGGAGAACCACGAGGATCAGGATTATATGTGAGTCATGTTTCGAACCCAAAAGGATCGCAGCGGAGTCAGCCGCAGGGAGCCGCCTGTCTGCTTTAAATAGCGAGATTCCATTTAATGATCGTAGACATAAATCATTTCCACTGAATATTCAGATGTTAACTGTAGCTACATCTGAACGTGCTGTGGTTGTGTTTGAGGTCAGACGGGGTTCATGGACCAGCTGGAGTTGTTTACACTGTCATTTGTCTCAGCTGTTTTCTCCCCGCTTTCCTTTTTTTTTTTTTCTTCTTTTCTTTTTTTTTAATTGATTAAGCTTTTAGAAATGTTGTAGACGTATGCTTCAATTTATTTGATTAGGACTGAGGAAAAAATGGATAATGATGATAAAAATTGACTTTGATGTGTATAGAATTTACCAAATATAATAATTAGGTTAATAGCCATTTTCTTATTAAAGTCTACATTTGTATCATGAAAATCAAAAATAATATGTTCAAATTTTAAACTAAAGTTGGAGTGAATATAATCTTTTATATTTTATAAAGTCTTTCCAAAATGTTTTTATAACAAGGAACAAGGAAAACAGAGTAGCTCAAAACACGAGGCAAAATAGGCATAAATCATAAAGCCTTTAAAGTCTATATGACAGGTTAGACTACACATTTCACTAAAGCGTAGTGAACATTATATTTAAGACTTTACTAAACATTTTGCCCATTTATCTCCAGTTTGACAGTTTTCGTAATGTTTATAATGTCACTTCCTGTTTGGACATGAGCAACAATATGGCACGGGTGGAGGTAATTCTACAACTGTTACCTAGCAACCATTTTCAAAACAAGCGTCAAAACCCTTATTAATGACACAAGAGTTATGATTTGACAAATAATAATACCCAATAACAACCTTATTTTGTTGAATGACACTTTAAATGATCAGAACGTTGTGTCAGTCGTTTATTTGTATTTTTCATGGCACGTCGCTTTTTGATGACATCACAGGTGGAGGGATATCGTTTTAGAACTCAATAACGTCCTGTTATTTTAAACTTTTATTTTTCTAAATTTCTTCACAAACTGCAACTTCACAAATGCAAAACTAGAGTAAATAATTGTGACAGGTGCCCTCCCACCAAACTAAGTCAGAATTAGAACATTTTGAGAACCGTCATATGGACTTAAAGGTTAAACTCAGGCAGGTTTAAAGAAGCTGGACTCTCAGAGATGTTGACCATGATACTTCACCAGTGGGAAATCACACATGAACCCCCTTCATCTCATAATTTCTAGTGGGAAACTGGGAAATAATTTTGATGAGTTGCCGAGTAGAAAATCCCCTTTGACGTCTCACCAATGTGGACAGCAGAAAGAAAATCACAAATTAAAAATATGAAATGTTTAATGTAATGTAAATGTAAATGTAATAAAAATGTTCAAACTTGTTTTTTTTTCCCTGAGCAAACTGTAGTATATTGTCTCATCTGACACACACACACGCACGCATGCACACACACACACACACACACACACACACACACACACACACACACACACACACACACACACACTGTCTTTGACTAATAATAAAGTATTTTATGTCTCATCAGCTCATAAATAAGAGCTGAACGCAGTGCTCTGATTGGCTGTGCTTGGGGCGGTCGTGGTCTAAAGTTAAGCTCGCACCGAAAAATGAATGCTTGTAGATATTAGGGTCGTCAAAAGTATCAAAAATCAGATTTGAACTGAAACTATAACTAGTATCAATACTAGATAGTCATTTGAGCATTGAAAATGTCTAGTAATAACTCAGACACATGTAAATAATTACTTCCTGTTTTGTTGTGTGAAAATGAGGTACTCCAGCTTTAACTTGTTCACTATTACATTTAACCCTTACACTTACACTTTCAAGTAATCGCAACTAATGTACAATAAATGGAACTATTCATTTGACTAGTCGACTACTCAAATAATTGTTGTTGCAGCACTAGTTTATCATTTATCATTAAATTGTGCTGTGCCCAACAAATAAAGCAATACTAAAGTCTGTCACTTCATTTCCTCTTAAACCCAGCTGTTCTAAAGCTGGGCTACTGGCCCAAAAATCCTGCATGTGATACTAGAGATGAGCCAAAGGGAGCGAGCAGGAGGTAGAAAGGGTTAAATACACACTTCCTTTTTTCACAGTTTGATAATCAGACACTCCAGTTTTAAAGGGTTCTAATGTTTTTTTTCTCATTATCACTTTGTTTAGTGGGATAGCTCCTGTGGTAAATATTCATCATAGTTATACATTACACGGATTGATGTTTGTGAAGAAAATTTTAAAATTAAAATTGAACATTACAGGAGGCTGAGATCTAAAGCACAAGACAACATTTTCTGACAGTTTAAAACATCCATTCAACAAATCAAAGTGGTTCTCAGGTATTATTATTTCTCCACTCATAACTATTGTGTCATTTCTATGGATTTGGCCCTTGTTTTCATTATGGTTGCTAGGTAACAGTTGTGAAATTATCTCTGCTTGTGTCATGCTGCTAATGTTCAACCTGGAAGTAAGATTATAAACGTCACTCAAATCGTCAAACTGGGGAAAAACTCAAATATAAATGAAATGAAATGTTTAGTCAGATCTGTCACACTGTGCATTACATTCTCAGTGTTGTGTTATAGACGCCACAAATGAATAAAGCTGAATCAAAGCTGTCCTTCTCTAATAGGGCTGTATGAAGAAATTCTTGGTCGACTAAAGACCTGCCCTATCAACCAATTAGTCGACTAAAAGGGGGTGTGGCAAAAATATATCAAAACTGTAAAGTATCTCAACTGTAGAGGAGTTCATGCAAAAACAACTAAGTATGCAGAAAAGTTCTTAATACATATATGAGTATAATTTAATATAAATAAAACAATTAGTCGACTGATAAAAATCTTGGTCGCCAGTGTTTCCCAACCAGGGGTACAGGGACCAAAATGGGTACGTGAGCAATTACCAGGGGTACTTGAAATGCTTTCAGGTTTTAAAAGAGATGTACTTTTTTCTGAGTAAAAAGGTGTTATTTGTTGTAATTTTAGCATCTTTTTAGAGTATCGTGGACCATAAATATAATTCAAACAAAAATATAATACTAATAATGGACAGTATCTGACTAGTAAACCCATTTTTTTGCCTGAAACTCAAGTTAGGGGTACTCTTGAGTGTGAGTCAAAGCTTAGGGGGTCCTCCAGACAAAATAGGTTGGGAACCACTGGCCTCAGAGACCATCAACCGACTCCAGGACCACAGCCCTATTGTCTGACCTGTGCTCTGTGGTTTCAGCCTGATCGAGGAGCGGAAGTGCGTCTCTCTGCCCTGCTCTCCAGCCAAACGGGTGTCCCCCAAAAAGAAACAGTTCTACATCAACCAAGCCATCCGCAACTCGGACCTGATCCAACGCGCCAAGGGCAAGAAGAGCCAGCGGCGGCAGGAGAACTGTGAGCTCCCGAGGGTCCCGCCTGGTGCCAAGTGCTGGCTGTGACGTGCTTGTTGTTGTGCTTGTTTCAGCGCGCTTCCTGGCCAACCTCCTGGAGAAAGAGGAGTGCTGCGTGGATGAGCTGGAGCTGGGCAGCGTTCCAGCCATCCCGACCATCTTCACCGAGGCCTGCGTCAACGGGAACTACGTGGAGGTCAGGAAGCATGTTAGCAAACCTACTGGGGCTGTGACCATAAAGACAAAAATATCAACATGTCAATATTTTTGGGGTTTTCAGATGATGGTGTTGTGATAAAACTAGGGCTGGGTGAGGATATGGTGATAAAAGAGGACTCGTGAGCTCGTCCTTGTGACAACCAGCAATTTTTAGGGAAATTCTCGTATGATTTACTGTTTCCCTCTTTAAACACATTTTTTCTCCTGTTGTTTAGCCTCTGAAGCCTCTGAGCAGATGACTTTATTTACCTCTTAAAGGCCAGAGCTGCACAATTCAACCAAATCCACACAAAATTGCAATGTTAATGGATGCAATTCGCAAATCTCAAAGGCGTTCAATATTTGAAGTGCAATCATTTCTTCCACAAACAACAAACTGTCTTGCTTTGCTTTGAATAAAAAATGCAAAAGCACGACACGACTAAAAGTGACAAAGATGTGTTTAAATATGGCAAACACAACTGAACATGACAAAAATGTGACTAAAAGCAACTGAAGTGTGTATAAATTGTGAATTTCAACTGAATCCAATTAAATCGCAAATGTAATTGCGCTGGAAAAATCAGTTAGATATTTTTCCTCAATCGTGCAGCTCTATTAAAGGCAACAGAAAAGTACAAAGTGAACATGAATCGTGATAAAATCGAGATCTGGCCCCAAGAAAATCGCCATAATAATTTTTTCCATATCACCCAGGCCTCGCTAAAACATTCTTGCAAATGTCTTCAGGGTTGAAATATTGCATAAAACAGGACAGGGCTGTCAATTTAATCATCCTTTTTAATAGTTTTTTAAATTATAGACAAAACACTTTTTTTTGCACATCCCCAAAACAACAATTACTTTATTATCCATTTGTGATATGTGTTCCACCTCTAAAGCCGGGTGTCCACTGTACCATTTTTTTGTCCTTAGATGGAACGCAGTCACGATGACTCAGACAATCAATGGGAGCTACGACTAAAGTTTATCTGAGTGAAAATCAGGCTCAAACTCCGAATGAAAGAGAAATGAGAAGCTAAGGTCCCGTCCACGGCAGAGCTCATCTGCTGTTACTTTTAAGGTGCACTTGTGTACGCGATAAAGATGGATCATAGACGCAGTGACAGGAGGCTCACTCTGTGATCAAGATTCCAAAATATCACACATGTTTGATATGAATCGTAGCTCATCTTTGGTCGTACAATGGTTCTAAGTTTGGTCTTTGTCTCCGTCACACTCAGATCTACAAGCCACGATTCTAAGCCACGACTCAAGAGTCTTCCCACGATCAGAAATCTTACGTCGCAGATGGCCAAATTAGGGAGTGGACATCTGGCTTAACTGTGACAGTGCTCTTAACAATACTTTGGTTTTCACTTTTTGTTCAGTTCAATATCAGATGGTTTATCCACTGCACTGATGCAAAAGCACTTCCTGTCATAGGAGCAATGCACTTTACATTAAAGCACACACATTCTGCTACAGTGACTTTTTTAAGATTTTAATCCTGTTCTAACAATGTTCCTTCATCAAAAACACACCTGGAGTAGCATTCAGCTGCATTCACATGTTTTGAGAAATGTTTATTAGAAAATCCTCTCCCTCCGAGCGTCAAACACACGCCCTGCTGAACTTCTGGACATATTTACAGATTTCATACGTCACTTTTTCAATTGACAGAGAATCTTCTGCTGTTTTTAGTCCTTAAATCATCGCTAGACTCATTCTGAGCATTTCTGCCATTTAAATACAATAACTGCTGCAGCAAATCCACACAACGACGTTTTTTCAGCACTAACTTCTGGCTGAATGCACTCAGTAAGTGTCATTTCATAGTGATACCGCAGGTCATAGAATGAAGAAGAAACATTTTTTTTTTTCGTTTTAAAACAAGATGGCAAATTTAAGGCTCTCAAACGCATGTTTAAAGGCTAACAGCAGTATCTGATATGATATCTGTGTTGAACCAAAGCTGGAGAATGTGATTATTAATTATTATTAATAATGTAGAATGGATAAATATTTTTTAAGTTCTTATTGTACTTTTGTGCTTGTGATAAGAGAAAGTAGAATGTTACAAAATGTTTTTTTCTCAGTCCTAGTAATAACATTTGGACAGACAGATGGAAAGTGGTCAGTACGATCCACTGTGATGGCTCTAAAGTCACTGCCTCCGTCATGTTTGGTCACACTCCGTAATGAGGGGGAGCGGCTGTGTCTATGATGGCCTGCTCTTCCTGTGTGCAGCCCTGGAGCGACTTCATGAAGTGTTCTGGAGAGGAGCAGGAGCAGCTGCTGGGGCTGCTGGAGCAGGAGCAGGCCCAGAGGAGGAGCGGTGGCCGACTGCTCCGGGACCACAGGAACGGTGAGGTGTGCTGCCCCTCTGTGCTCCGGGCGGGTCTCATCCTTTTTCTGCTCCCACAGTGAACCCGGCCTTCAGCGCTCAAGTCTGCTTCCAGAGGATCGACCGCAGGCTCCGGGCCACTCTCAGGAAGAGGCAGGTCCCCATCGTAAGTCCCACCGACACCTCACACCTCCCTCTGTAGCTGTAGCTGCAGCCCTCTTTACACTTTATTGATTTGAGTAAAAAAGTTAGTCTGTTCATTTAAGGTGAGACACTACAAGTGAACAGGAAAAAATCTAAGGCCCAAAGTCACTGGGACAGGCTCCAGTCACCCGCGACCCCTAACGGGAACAAGCACTAGAACATGAATGAATGAATGCATGCATGAATAAACATTACAGTCTTAGCCATTTAATACAAAAATATATAATTTCTTCCTCCAAACTTGGCTCCAAACCACATGTTTTACTGGCTGAGCACTGGCTGTGTTAAAAAGACAAATCAATGACCTTTTTTATTATTCATTTTCTACCGCTTAGTCCCGTTTCCGGGGTCGCGGGTGACTGGAGCCTATCCCAGTGACTTTGGGCCTTAGGCGGGGTACACCCTGGACAGTGGCCAACTCGTCGCAGCTGACACAGAGACATTGACAGACAAACATTCATTCTCACATTCATACTCTACGGGCAATTTAGAGTTCTTAATTAACCTGAACACAGTCATGTCTTTGGACGGTGGGAGGAGCCGGAGAACCCGGAGAGAACCCACGGTAACACGGGGAGGACATGCGGACTCCACCCAGAGAGATCGTGTGATGTTAGGGTGACCTTTAGAAGAAGAAGAAAAAAAAAAATCTTAGGTTTGATAAATAAATTAATTGCACAGCCACTTTTGCACAGAATTATAATTATAAAACCATCCACCACCAGCAACACCTTGTGTGACACTGCCCCGTGTGTGTGTGTGTGTCTGTGTGTGTGTGTGCCAGGGCACTGTAGAGGTGCTTGAGGAGAACCTGCTGAGGTTCTTCAACACCCAGCCCAACTCTGTCTACACCACCAGCCTCTCCAGCAGGTAGACCACCCCACCTTTTATATACTGTTCCTCTCCAGCAGGTAGACCACACTTCTGTGTGTGCGTGTGTGTGTGTGCGTGCGTGTGTGTGTGTGTGTGTGTGTGTGTGTGTGTGTGTGTGTGTGTGTGTGCGTGTGTGTGTGTGTGTGTGTGTGTGTGTGTGTGTGTGTGTGTGTGTGTGTGTGTGTGTGTGTGTGTGTGAATGTGTGTGTGTGTGTGTGTGTGTGTGTGTGTGTGTGTGTGTGTGTGTGTGTGTGTGTGTGTGTGTGTGTGTGTGTGTGTGTGTGTGTGTGTGTGTGTGTGTGTGTGTGTGTGCGTGTGTTTGTGTGAATGTGTGTGTTCGTGCGAGCGTGTGTGTGTGTGTCTGTGTGTGTGTGTATCAGGTGTTCTAAGCCTGTGTTTGTGCTGCAGCTTCGAGAGGCTGCTGCTCCATGCTGTGTGTCAGTACATGGACCTGGTGTCTCTCAGTAAGTGCCTCCTCACGTCCTGCTCACATCACTGCTGTTCTGTCACATTAGAGTGTGAATGAGGCAAAAGCCAAAGGTGGTGCACTGTACAAAATGTGATCTTTGGAGCATGCGTCCTTCCACACTTATCATATTCTCAAACTAAATCTGTGCCCCAAGAACCCAAGCCGCAGTAATAGCATTGTTTTCTGTCATAAAGATACTGCAAGTTTAAATATTCAACCTTCTCTCTTTATAAAAATGTGTTATAAATTCAGCATTTCTCCTGTTTCACCAAACCTAGTTCAGATGACCTTTGTTACTGGGGAATTACTTCAACCATTTCCACACAATATTTCAAACCTTTGGTTTTGAGTGTCACATTTATAGTGGCTCTACTCAATTTTAGTCCATGTGGTTAAGCAAACTGTGTTTTGCTCTATGTATTGTAAAAGCAGCTCTTGGTATCAAAATGAGACTGCTTTGTACAGTTTCTATATAAATCTAAAGTGTTTTTTCATAGTTCGAGAACCAGAAAGTGTGCCATTAGCATGCTAGTTATTGTTAGCATTACAGTGATGGCAAAACACCGCTCTGGCCTCTGAACGTTGGGAAAGCGCTCATTTTGGTAAATAATTAGAATGGTATATGGAAGGTATATGAAAAGGGAGGAATATGTTTGGATCCCAAACTGTTTAGAATGAACTCATTCTGTAAAACCAGCTAGAGTCCAGTGCAGCGCCTTCAGTTTCCATATTGTGCTAATACAATGTAAGTTTTAATGTTTCCTCATCAAAAACATTCTTAGAGTTGTCTTGTTTCTGTGTAGTCTATGTATTCAGCCCATCTCCCCCTTGTGACATCACTAGGTGGTATCACAGACACACTCCGATCATGACAGTGTACAAATCGCTTTCACTCCCTCAACTTTGAAACTTAAACAGCTATTGTGTTAGCCTCTTTTGAACTGCTTCTTTTCTCAGGCACCAGCAGGGGGCATACTTACACAGCATGTTAATCTGTAGAACGTGACATCGGTTCAGAGGTGCAAAAATACCCTGAAAATACACCGCGCACTTAAGAACAAACAAGCTCGTAAAACCACGTAGAAATGGTTTTAAAGATGGTCACTGGACACTTAGCCTTGTGAAGTCCTATTGTTAGCTGCAGCTCCTCACTGACGAGTGCCTGGTTAACATATGACTGGCCTATTGTTTTAGGCCAGGGTTTTAATGCACTGTTACACACAACTGGTGAATAGAATCTTAAACCACCGTTTCTGTTTAAAAAAGGATTCTCTCTTTTCACAAAAATGGCCTCCTTCCAATTCTTTTCCTGTGTAAAATCTTCACCTCGCTGTCTTCAAAAGAGTGGTTTGTGGCTTTCGGGTGCAGATGTACTTTTTGTGCCGTAGCTGTTTAGTCTCACTATGTACCTTTCTTGCAGCTTGTACTGCATGGTACACTACATTGCTCTGCTTTTGTGGTTCATGTTCTGAGGATGAACCACTTTGTGTCTTAAAGTATTGCCACATTTAAACAGGAATGTCATGTTGTCAAAAAATCCTTCGTAGTTTTTCAGACCGGCCACACACACAGGGCATAGACACACCACTCCTTGGTTCTGTTTCCCTTTTGTCCTGTTTTTTGGCTCTTAACCTTGTTGGGAGGCCATTTTGGACAACCACAAGCCGAGGGAGCATTCGGGACAAGGGCAGGGCTTTCGGATAGAAGGCAAAACGTACTGATTTTCAAACCATTGTCCTGATGACGACCTTTAAAACCTTTTCTACAACAGTGATCTGATATGTGTTTAACCCCTTCAGGCACGGACTTGAACGGGTCCCGTCAGACCGAGGTGGTGAACAAGCAGAGGCCATTCTTGCCCCCGTCGCCACTGCTGTCGGCCTACCTGGAGAGCATGAGCTGAGGCGCCCCACGCGACCCCCACGCGACCTACACGCGACCCTCACGCGACCCTCACGCGACCCCCGCGTGACCCCCACACGACCCACACACGACCCCCACGCAACCTACACGTGACCCCCACACGACCCCCACGCGACCCACACGTGACCCCCACACGACCCTCACTTGACCCACACATACGACCTACATGCGACCCACACACACGACCCCCACACGACCCACACACACGACCCTCACACGACCCACATACACGACCTCCACACGACCCACACACCCACCCCCCACACACCACCCTCACACGACCCACACACACGACCTCCACACGACCCACATACGACTCCCATACGATCCACATACAACCCCCACACGACCCACACACACGACCCTCACACGACCCACACACGACCCCCACACGACCCTCACACACACGACCCTCACACCACCCTCACACCCACCCCTCACCCTCGACCCACACACGACCCTCACACGACCCTCACACGACCCTCACACGACCCTCACACGACCCACATACGACCCTCACACCCACCCTCACACACACCACCCTCACACCACACACGACCCCCACACCCACCCTCACACACACCCACCTCACACTCCCTCACACGACCCACATACGACCCTCACACTCCACCCCCACACCCACCTCACACACCTCCACACACCCACCCACACACGACCCTCACACCCACCCCTCACACGACCACCCTCACACCCACCCCACATACGACCCCCCACACCCACCCCTCACACACACCCACCCTCACACCCACCCCTCACACTCCACCCACATACGACCCTCACACGACCCCCACACGACCCTCACACGACCCTCACACGACCCACATACGACCATCACACGACCCTCACACGACCCTCACACACGACCTCCACACGACCCACATACGACCCTCACACGACCCTCACACGACCCTCACACGACCCACATACGACCCCCACACGACCCTCACACACACGACCCTCACACGACCCTCACACGACCCACATACGACCCTCACACGACCCCCACACGACCCTCACACGACCCTCACACGACCCACATACGACCCCCACACGACCCTCACACACGACCCCCACACACACGACCCTCACACGACCCACATACGACCCACACACACACGACCCACACACGACCCACACACGACCCACACACGACCCACACATGACCCACACATGACCCACACACGAGCTAAACAGTGAAGCTCCAGAGGCCGCTGGGTGAGCTCATCCCGGGGTCCGGTTTACAACACTCTTTCGTACAAACGGCCAGATAAACAAAGAAATGTTGCATCTATTTGTTGTTTTAAGCTGTAGACTGTATGAGGACATAATCTTCTAGTGAATGACTGTATAAATGAGTTTAACGTTACATTGTATGGAATGTACATAATGGACTTAGGTTTAGCACTTCAGATACTGCCTTTAATACAGCAATAGAAGATGAAATTGTTTATGTTATTGTATAAATAATGTATTTATTTGAAGCGGCTCAGACGGCCTGGTCGGTCATGGATCTGTCTCATTGGGCAGAAGGAGGGCTGGATTCAGACTGGACCAAAGGCACTGAGGCAAATGCAATGTCCATTTTTTTAGAGAAAGGTAACAGGTTTTTAAACTCAATTACGTATTTGAGAATGGAATTGAAATGAGATTTATATTTTGTACCTTTTAAGTATAGCTTCCTCCATCAGATTTTAGACAAGCCCAACGACTAGTCAGATATTGGCTGATACTCATCCATAGCTGCAAAGCAACAAATTAACTCTTAATTTTTTAAATGAAATTTATTTCGATTCGACTGAATTGGATCCACTAGAACCGCCTGATACTGAAAAGATGAACATGGCAAATGTCTCTCATGATTTGTTCTTCTGTGCTTGTTTCTGAGTCCCGCCCTCTGATGTCCAAGCAGCACCAGACTGACCTCTGCAGAAGGACAAGCCAGGCCACACAGTGTAGAAATACTCTTATAGTTGATTTAGTTCACTATCATGGTTCCTCTTGTGACTTAAGGTGATAAAAAACTCATGTTTATATGATTAGTATTTCCACACTTCCATTAGTGCATAGACTTTAGTAAAATATTTGGAAAATCTTTTGCTTTTTAAACTTTTACTTCAAAAATGAAACAGAAAAGGCTGAAAATTGGAAATTTGTAAAACTTCTCTTCATGTCCAAAAGTTGAAGTAGTAGTAGTTGTGGTAGTAGTGTATTGAAGTACTAGGTCAGGAGAGTACGTCCCGCAAGCAAACTGGGCTCTCCATGAAAATTGTATTGTACTTGACTTTGAAAACGTTTTATACTAAACCTGCTCTATACCAATGAAAGCACTTGAATTCCACCACTGAATGTCAAAATAGACGATCTTTGCATTTACTATTTGAAGGTGCTAACGTGACAGACGACATCACTGCCTCGAGCCACAGGAACTGCTCTGTGTCAGGAATCATGGAAACACTAAAGCGCACGGCCCTGGTGCGACAGTCTGAATCATTAGTTCTGTCCACTCTATCAGTGTACTGTGTAATAAACAAAGCCATAGTTTGACTGTTGGTACTTGTTTATCAAATGTGATGATTTTAAAGGAGCAGTGAACAGTAGAAGTTCATATACAAGTTAAACGTGTAGAGCAGGGTCCTCCAACGGCAAACAGGAATAGCAACAACCATATACACACTCACAAGATAAATTTGGCTTAAACTTTGGCAAAAAACTGCTATCCTGTAGTTTCGACTCTACTCTGCATGTTCTGAAATACATTTGTTTTAAATAGTGAATGCTTCTGTACGGGTTTAAAATGTGACCTTTTTATTTTCTAAAACATCTCAAATTTGGTTGTAACCTTTCTGCATTTACTACTATTCGATTTTTTTGCCTGCCACTATAATTAGTTGTGTTTACGTGATGTCACAGCATTCTCTGAGTCTTCTGTCTGCACAATTAAACAAAAGTGAGAGCATTCTTTCACAATAATTTAAGGCAGTAGTGCCATTCTTTGCCTCCAAAGACGTGAAGACAAGTTTATGGAGCAAAACAAAAAATAATAATAATAATATCATCAACTAGGACTTCATTGTATGGAAATAAAGCTTCACACTGCTCCTTTAAACCTACATATTGTAACTGTGTATGATGAAAGCACAATATATACTCACTATGGACTGAACAACAGCTTACTGCCTCTTAAAGGGCCGGTGTATCAGGGCAGAGCACTTGCCTTACACACTCAGCTTTCTGCGCCTTTTCTCTAAATCTTTGTACATTTCTACTTTTTCATTTTGTAAATTCATATCAGCTTTATTTGTAACATTTTGAACCAAAGTATGTTCATGTGTGAGTCACCAAAGTCCTCTCCCATGGAACTGACCAGTGCCAACGTCCCCCAGGCCTGGGTGTGTTTTACAGACTACAACATGTGGACAGTAGAAGCTTCTTTAAAATGCTGGATCTGTGCCGTCATTAAAGCGTTTGAAGGGAAACTCTGTGTGTGGTTTATTTAAAGCTGGCCTTGTGTTTCCGAGGGAGACTGGAGGTTGTCACTTCATGTTTTGTATAAAGACTCAGAGTTAAGCAGGTCTAATTTAAAGGAGTGAAGTTTGAGATGTCAGATGTACCTTATGTGTACTGATCATGTTCATTACTCGGACCTGTCACGGGTATGAAGTATGACATACACTATAAACACAAGCTGCTGCTGATAAATCATACAAAGAAACACAATGTGTAAAAAAAAATATATCATCAATATAATTATTTGAAGAAGAAAGTCACAGTTTGACTCTCGGTCTTTTTGTTCAGAGTTTGTATGTTCTCCCTGTGTCTGGTTACGGTCCACTTTATTGTCCAGAGGCCTGAGACTGATTAGTGGGTCAGAAGGAACTAGAGGGTTAAACCAGAGGCCTGTCCTACAAGATGTCCGCTCTTACCTGGATTGACCCGGACATGAGCGTCCTTAGATCGGTCGTACTACGAAGTGGGTTCATGGTTTGGACCTTGTTTAGGTTTAGTCCTGGTTTAGACCTGGTTTAATCCTGGTTTAGACCTAGTTCATACCTGGTTTAGTCCTAGTTTAGTCCAGGTTTAGACCACCAGGTTATGTCTTGTTTAGACCTGGTTTAGTCCTAGTTTAGTCCAGGTTTAGACCTGGTTATGTCTTGGTTTAGACCTGGTTCAGTTCTGCAGATGTTAAAGAGCGTATGACGGGTTTTTACGATTTTCTAATTTTGACTTTATTCCACGTATTAATCCCTCTTGTAAATATAAATTGTAGTTTCACACCAGTCAGGTCGCCGTTTGTGGAGAAAAGCTGAAAAATCTGTTGACAATTGCAGGAAGTAAACAAACTGATGACATCACGCTGGGAGGACAAATGTTACGCATAATTTACACAAAATAAACTACCTTTTTGACCCTTTAAACATTGATTCGACAAAATAAAGGTGTTCATATGTATTTCTCTTCGTCAAGTTAACAAATCTGTGACATTAGATGAGTTTTGGTCCAGTGCACAGTGTGGTTGCTATGGTGATGTCATACTTCACAACCAGGAAGTAAAATTTCAAACCTAAAAAATAGCTAAACGGGGGTAAAATGTGTACAGATTTCAGTAGAAATGTGAAAATATTCATCTTAACTGAATTTTATTTAAACGTGTATTTCAACCTGTCATGGGCCCTTTAAAGCCTTTTGTCCCGAGGACAAAACCATGGGATAAACCTGGCCCTCTGTGAAATAAAGCGGTAGAAGGATGTCATCACTATGTGACGCACCTCTGGAAATACTGAGACACTTTACACACAACTGACACGTTTTTCTGGCAGTTTAACCCATCATTCAACAAATTAAAGTGTTATCAGGGATTATTACTTGTCAAATCATAACTACTGTGTAATGTATCTGGATGTTGGTCCTTGTTTACAGTCTGGTTGCTAGGTAACAGTTGTAGAATTACCTTTAGCGTGTTTGAAAGGTCTTTGTGCAGTTCTGCCTTATTCCACCGGATGGCGCACTTGCACAGTTGTAACTCTAGAATACACTGTTAATACAGAGAGAGGGAGGGAGGGAGAGAGACAGGGAGAAAGAGAGGGAGGGAGAGAGAGAGGGAGGGAGAGAGAGAGGGAGAAAGAGAGGGAGGGAGAGAGAGAGGGAGGGAGGGAGGGAGGGAGACAGGGAGAAAGAGAGGGAGGGAGAGAGAGAGGGAGGGAGGGAGGGAGAGAGACAGGGAGAAAGAGAGACAGGGAGAGAGAGAGAGAGAGGGAGGGAGAGAGGGAGAGAGAGAGGGAGGGAGAGAGGGAGGGAGAGAGAGAGGGAGAGAGAGAGAGGGAGGGAGAGAGAGAGGGAGGGAGAGAGAGGGAGAGAGAGAGAGGGAGGGAGAGAGGGAGGGAGAGAGAGAGGGAGAGAGAGATTTGCCTAAACATGTTGCCTGTTTGTCCCCAGTTTGACAGTTTGTGTAAAGTTTAGAATGTTACATACTAGAGGTACTGTTACCATAGCAACCAGACAGAAAACAAGGGCCAACATCCAGACTTACACAGTACTTATGCTCAAGCTTACCCAACTTAACAATAATGAATACATGGTTCCAGACCTCCCTCAAACTGGATTCTCTTGGTATGTTGTCGCATGTTGATGACATCACAGAGAGATTCTGTTTTAGAACTCAGCTCTACATCCTGTCATTTTAAACTTATATATTTCAAAATTTCTTTACAAACTGCAACTAAATGATTGTAAAATGATGATATATATTTACCACAAGTTATAATTTCAAAAACAGTAGAACTTTAAAGAAGAGAGAGAGAGAGAGAGAGAGAGAGAGAGAAAGAGACAGACAGGGGAAGAGAGAGAGGGAGAGAGAGAGACAGGGAGCAAGAGAGAGGAGGGAGAGAGATAGTTGTAATGAACACTTTGATGACTTTGGCAGGGAGGTGATGTAGAGGGCGGGGCCTCTACATCTGTTTTTCCAAATCTTCTCCGGTTCATCAATAATGATTTTCCAGTTGGATTTGTATGGGGTGAGATTTGTTTCATATTAATTTATTGACGCAAAAAGAAAGATTAATTCAAAATCCCAGATTTTTTCACAATCCCTGACTTGCATTTATGGATTTATGCACGTAAAATTAGATTTGCATATATATATTTGTGAATAAAACATATTTTTGTTTTGTGAATCTGTGTTTTTGCATTCGAGAATCTGATACTGAATTTGAGGATCACCTAAACTGTGCATTCTTCACCTTTGTGAATGTGGATATTTATGAGACAAATGTTACACATTTTGTAAAAAATATCTATGCAGAATTTTGGATTCACGCAAAATCCGGATTTATTCAAAAAGTTAGACTTGCATGCAGAATTTTTTCACACAAATTCTCAATTGTAAAAATTAAGTTACATTTTATTTTGAAATCTGTAGTTTTGCATGTGAGTGTGTGACTTTGCATTTGTGGATCGCTCACCACGTGCATTCATCCTCTGATCTCGCCGAGGATCTTTTTGACACAAACATTCTCTCAACTCATTCAGAAGACAGCGCTGTTCCTCTGGTAACCACTAGGGGCAGTGCTGACCAACTTTAACTGTATAGAAGGGCATTTCCGGATGTAGACGGACCCTTATTACCATAGAACTATAATAAAACCATTTAATACGTTCATTTAATACATCATTTAATTTAATACAATACGTTCATTTAATACATCCATGCTTATTACCCAAAAAAATGGCGGAGAGAGACCAGAGTGAAGTCGCTGGATGGGTTACATAACATATGTTTATCGTTGTTCTAGCTAGCAGCATAGTATTTCAGCAGACATTTAAATAAGTAGACACGGCATTCACTGCTCATGCTATCGACCACTTAGCAACACGGCCTCATATATTTTCCCTATAGCCGTTAGCATTAGCTCACAAAACACGCAAGTTATGAATAATCCATTTTGAATTTTATTTTAAATAAATAACGTGTACTGTTATGTGAGCTAAAGGCTTACTGACTTCAAGTTGAGAATTCTTTGTGCTTCTTGTGAGAATCTAGCGACCACAAACCATTCTCTTTTTTACATGTTACAGGTGAGGATAGCAGATAAATGCCATAAATATCATTAAATAACAAGTTTTATATACTTTAATAAGGGGATTGGCTTCATTCATTTGTATGTGACGGAACCGGGAAAGGCTCAAAAAAAAAACACCAACACTGCCCCTAGTGGTTACCAGAGGAACAGCGCTGTCTTCTGAATGAGTTGAGAGAGTGCAGAAACGCGGAATGTTTGTGTCAGAAAGATCCTCGGCGAGATCAGAGGATGAATGCACGTGGTGAGCGATCCACAAATGCAAAGTCACACATTCACATGCAAAACTACAGATTTCAAAATAAAATGTAACTTAATTTTTACAATTGAGAATTTGTGTGAAAAAATTCTGCATGCAAGTCTAACTTTTTGAATAAATCCGGATTTTGCGTGAATCCAAAATTCTGCATAGATATTTTTTACAAAATGTGTAACATTTGTCTCATAAATATCCACATTCACAAAGGTGAAGAATGCACAATTTAGGTGATCCTCAAATTCAGTATCAGATTCTCGAATGCAAAAACACAGATTCACAAAACAAAAATATGTTTTATTCACAAATATATATATGCAAATCTAATTTTACGTGCATAAATCCATAAATGCAAGTCAGGGATTGTGAAAAAATCTGAGATTTTGAATTAATCTTTCTTTTTGCGTCAATAAATTAATATGAAACAAATTTGGGAGGTCAGGGTTCAGGACGCGGGGCTAAGATTGATATCGTTGACCCTCTTGCCCGGCAGGACAGCACAAACAACAGAACACTGGGGATCTATGGCAGCATGGACCAGAGAACAAAGTGTGTCCATGAGAGACGCTGTTAGGATGAAGCCAGCCTAACAGCTTTCATCTGATACAATTCTATCTAGTCCTTTTTTCCATATAAATTGGGCAATATATTTATTGAGTGATTTAAAAGGGATCCTCTGGAAAGAGATCCTAAATCCCAGTGGGACTTTCCTGGTAAATAAACTAATAAAAACATATATATATTTTTGTCCCCCAGAACAATTCCAAATGTGATTTCCTTATAATTGAAGACTCAAAAGATTATGTCATACAAATACTTTCCCAAAATATATTTAAAAGTGATTATTATCTGAGTAAAAAGCTTTTATAATTCTGCAAAACCTACAATATACTTCAGTCAATAAAATCAGTAACATTTGATCATGTTTTTCTTGATGTTGAAGGCCCTGTTTCTGCTTTAACTCTGAGCATGTGAACCAAACACTTCCAGAGTCGGCGATGATTCCATGGCGTTTATTCAGATGGAAACCAAATACTATGGAAATATAGAATAAAGGTTTACAAAACAAAACACATCTAAGAATAAAATATCCACTACATATAACATAATATAACTTTGGACACGCTCATTTCTCACCACGCGCCCAGACCATTTCCTGTGGTTGAATCAGATCTGATAGAGACTGTTCTGCTCACGTCTTATGTGTAAATACTGAGTTTGAAGCCGTGATCGCTGAAATAACGACATGGAACGACAAACACACTGGTCTGACAGAAGAAGGTGAACTGAAAGAGGAAATGCTGTTACAACATCAGTGCCATTGTTCTGTAGGTGTTACATTCTGCTCAAACACGGCTATCAGAGACAGTAACTTACCGGCAGCTTATTGCAATATATACTGCACTCATTACTGCAATATATACTGCACCCATTCTACAGTGTACAGACGGCTCACTCTGATACATTTACAGAAATGTTGATTAATGTACACTGTTAATCAAATCAAATCAAAAACCGACTGTGTCTGTGGAATTTCAGCAGATGTTTTTTATTCATTATTATTATTTAATACAAAGTTATTCCAGAATGCCATGCACTTTCTGTTGAAATTACTTCTAAGATTTGATGATGTTATAATCTCAGATGGAGGCGGGGTTTGTGTAACTATTTTGAAAGAAATCTCCAAACTCCTGCCCCACAAACATGTCACATTCGTCTCATGCTCCTTTCACTGACAACAATCTTAGGAGGTGAAAATGGCACCACTTTCTGAGGCTGTTGTCTATTTGTGACAGAGAAGACGCTGAACTTTGTGACAGTTTTTGTTTCATGTGGATATATGAACCATAAACCAAGTCAACAAATCTGACACCTGGAATAAGAAAACAGTATTTGTCCCACAGAGGGGAAACTCCAATGTTGCAAATGAAAGTACAAGAAGAGCCGGAGAATAGAAACAGACACAGAGTGTCACACACTGCAGCCACAGCAGGAACACCCTGCTTTATAACTGAGTGAAGTGTTTATTTACAGAGATTCAGGTTTGGTCTTATTAAGTCTCTAATCCTAAACCTTCATTTAGTAGTTACAAAGTCTGAATCATTCTTAATAAACTTTGTTCATGCTTTATTAAGACTGACAAAGGTATCACTTGATACCTTTGTCAGTCTTAATAAAGCATGAACAAAGTTCAACAAAGTTCAATACTTATTGAGTAATTTAAAGCAAAATAAGTAATAAGTAAAAAGTAATAAGTTTAAAGCAAAATTGTCCTGCATGTCATTTTGTTACTGTCAGGATTCTTTTGTTCCTAAAAGGACAGTGTGTCCTGTGTCTCCACATTTGAATAATGTGTGAGCTCTGTGTGTTCTATAGAAACTAAACATTAAACCACAGGGGCCAATGTTCACTGGCCACTGCCACATGAGCCACATCGGAGCCACTGCAGTCACATGCAGCGCCGACGTGACCCGCACAGGCCCACACTACACCCAACATGTGTCCAACACACAAAACATCGGAATCAAGTCAATAAGACAAGAGTGCAATGTGTTTGTGGCGAAGGACCCTCAGGACGGGCACAAACCTGGAACCAGCCCCAGAGAGCTTCACCACTTCACATCAGCCAACTTCAACTGACAATATTCATTATAAAAAACAAGCTCATCATTCGTTTCAATAGTATCTGCTGTTCTTATAAATGTAAGAAAGCACTGAATATCTCCGATGTATTTGAAATGGTGACATTTGGCTGTGACTGTCAGTGCATTCACACTTGAACACAAACCACATCCAAACTGGGACTAACCTGGAGCTCAACCTGGAGCTAAACCCAGACTTGACCAGGACTAAACCAGGACTAAACCAGACTAAACTGGGGCCCAGATCAGGACCAAACCACGAGGAAGAGTGAGAAAAGCAGCCCAAATCTGGTGCAGATCATATTATCTTTTGTAAGATTATGGATTTGGTGATGGTCCTGACAAGAATAAACCTAAGTGGCGTTTTTGTCACTGTTGGATCCATATTCATAAAGCATAATCAGCCTAAATTGTTCAGTTTGGTGAAAAAGTCTACGTCAGAATCGAATCGAGTCACGTTTATGTTGGAAGACAGAACCATGCCCCGCTCACAAACAGCGTGGCACCGTGCGTAAAAGCCTCCTATCCGCGTCCAAACGCATCCCGCACGCGCTCTCCGCGCCCGCGTCCCCCGCTCCTCTCCCGCTCCGGCCCCGCTCCTCCCTCCCGGCTCTGGCCCGGCTCCAGCCCCGCTCCGGCCCTGGGGGTGTCCGGGGGGCGGCCTCTGCTGAGTCAGAGGTTTGGAATTTGCATCTGATCGCTGTTTGTCAACCAATGATGTGAGCGCGTGAAGGCTGCCAGTGACTCCACGCCTCTCCCCCGTGCGTCCGTCCGTGCGTCTGTCCGTGCGTGCGTGCGTCCGCCAGTCTGTCCGATTCCTCTCCAAAGCAAACTCTACAAACACAATTACACGCCAAAAGCCCTGGATATCATGCAGTCACGAGAAAGCCCTTTTATGAAAGCTGATAACGTGGAGAAGCAGCGCTGCGCTCGGGCCCGTCTCCCCCGCCGCGGACACGCATGAGTCTTCCGGCTCCGCACACAAGCACAGCCCGACGGAAACCCCAGTAGTAAGTTTGCACGTTTGCTTTGGGTGTCTTATTTCGCCGTTGGCTCTTTTCTTACGTGTGACCTTCTGCTTTGTCAGCTTTGGAGCCTTTCTTGGTCCAAAACTGTGCGTAAACGCGGCTTTTTCTGATCGATACGGCGTTATCGCGTCGCCTTATCGATATAGCCCAGAGCTGCGGATGGATACAGCTCTGCAAAATCATGGCACTTAGGGAAAAATACAGTACAATGACAGGAATAAATAGGCTAAACATACCAGTGGCCCTTTAGGTTAGTATTTTTATCTCATAACTTTTAATAAATTGGTATTTAAAACAAAAGATATCTGTTTTCAGGTCAAATGAGCGATTTCCAGATTCAGTTCAGGTATAGACCCTTAACAGTGAACAGATTGGTGAACAATTCTAAAGCATTCCGCTAAATACAAATAGCGTGTGCAAAAAGCCAGCAAATTAAGTAATAACACTGTAATTAAACGCAGCATTGAGAAGATTCTTGACACAGTTGCAGAGTTTCTCGTGGTCGCGATGGCACGTTTACGTCCCTGCGTTTGAGCTTGTGAAGGGCTTTCTAAACTATGAAAAGTTAGAATGTGCGTTTGGGTCCCGGGTTTCCCAAACTGCGGCCCGGGGCCCCTCGCTGGAGTGGACCTGGTCTTATTTAGGTCACTGTGGGTTTTCCTTCTCGTCCGTCTGTTTGAGCGCAGTGTGGTTCATGTAAACGCCTGTAACATTAGATCAGATTGCATAATAGACTGCGAGGAACTGTGACAGGCTGTTCCGGCTCTAGACCTGCTCTAGACCCGCTTTAGACCTGCTTAGACCTGGTTTAGACCTGCTTTAGTCCTGCTTTAGTCCTGGTTTAGTCCTGCTTTAGACCTGGTTTAGTCCTGCTTTAGACCTGGTTTAGTCCTAGTTTAGACCTGGTTTAGTCCTAGTTTAGACCTGCTTTTGTCCTAGTTTAGACCTGGTTTAGTCCTAGTTTAGACCTGGTTTAGTCCTAGTTTAGACCTGGTTTAGTCCTAGTTTAGACCTGCTTTAGTCCTAGTTTAGACCTGCTTTTGTCCTAGTTTAGACCTGGTTTAGTCCTAGTTTAGACCTGGTATAGTCCTAGTTTAGACCTGGTTTAGTCCTAGTTTAGACCTGGTTTAGTCCTAGTTTAGACCTGCTTTTGTCCTAGTTTAGACCTGGTTTACTCCTAGTTTAGACTGTGTTTGTACCTAGTATAGTACGTGTTTAGTCTTGCTTTAGAACTAGTTTAATTTTAGAGGTTTTGTCCTGGTTTAGACCTGATCAAAGTCATTTTCGTGTCTTAGTTCTGGTTTAGACTTGAGAGCTGGCTCAGTCCTAGTTTTAGTTACAGCTCAGTCTTTGTTTAGACCTGGTGTAGACCTGGTTTAGTCCCAAGTTTGTCATAGTCAGGTTCTGTTTAAGGCTGCATTCATACTTGTCCTGGTTTTAGCCCAGTTTAGTCCTGATGTGGACTTAGTTTGGTAAAAGTCCTGGTTTAGTTCCATGTTTAGTCGCAGTTTAGCCCCAGTTGTGTGTTGGTGTGTACCCTTTGCACACCTTTAGACCGGATAGAATCCTAGTTTAGAACGGCTTTATCCCTGGTTTGGCCATGGTTTTTATTCCTGGTTTTGTCTTAGTCTAGATCTGCTTTAGTCATGTTTCTTGTCCTATTTCTAGTTGAGTCTCGGGGTGGTTCTGTCCTGCTTTTTGCTTTGGTTAAATCCTCATGACCTGGTTTAGTCTTGTTTAGTTGGGAGTCTTGACCTGGTTTGGACCTGGTTGAATTGTTCTGTTCTGAATGTCAGGTTCGCTCTGTGTGAATCATTTTCTTGTCCTGACATAGTCTCGGTTTAGTCGTGGCTCAGTCCTGGTTTAGTCCTCCTCAGACCTTGTGTGTCGCTCAAACATGGGCCTCTGAGCGCTGATATGTGCTTTCCTCCGGTTTATTGCTCAGGACGTGTTAAAGCCTTTAGTCAAATAGCTTTTGGCGGTATCTGTATCTGTTGAGACACAAAACAAAGGCGCGGTGCTGTGTCTGTCAGCTCCTCTGCACATTATGAGCAAAACAATAGATATTTGCATCATTTTACTGCTAAACCTGATACTTTGGATATGACTCTTAAATTATACTTAACTTAATACTATACTATAATACTATACTTAACTTAAATTATAATTAACGCATTTATACACCGTTTTTCAAATGTTTAAAATATTTGTCGTGAATACTTATCGAAAAAATATTCTGCATTTTTCATATTGTTGTTGCCTTTAAACATGCTCTTGAGTGCCTTAAATTTGCCATCTCATGTTTAAAAAAAAAAGAGTTTTTATTAATTCTGTGACCTGTTGACACCTACTGAGTGCTATATACATGCTAGTGAAGTTAGCGCTGAAAAGACTTCATTGTGTGGATTTACTGCAGTAGTTATCGTGTTTAGAGGCAGAAATGCTCAGAACAAGTTTAATGATAATTTAAGGACTAAAAACAGCGGACGCTGCTCTGATAAGTGACATATGAAGTCTGAAAATACGTCCAAAAATCTCGGAAGTTCAGCAGGACGTGTGTTGATGCTCGAAGGGCATTCTTCATTCTTCAAGCTCAAAACGTCACTGTAGCAGAATATGTTTAGCTAGATCTGGTTCAGTCATGTTTTGCTTGGACCATTCTGAGGCTAATATCAAGATGTCTGCGCACACGGAAACTGACATTTTAAACTCACAATTTTAATGGCCTCAAATCTCAATGCTCTGGTTTGTATTTCAAAGTAGAAATCCTCACATTTTAGCCCGAGCTGTGCTGGAATCCACTGTCAGACGTTTTGTTGTTGAGCTCTCATTGGTCAGACCATGTGGTGTGAGGGCGCTGCACTCAGAGTCAGTGGTGTTTAATCGTCAATAACGAGGGGGTTTTCATAGAGGTTCACAGCCAATACTCTGTCTGTAAAAACATGTGGTCTGGACTTTGGAGAAAGATGTGTTTTATTTATTTATTTATTTTCATTAAATGGCACAGATTTAAAGTCTGTATAACTTATGTTTATAAAAGCAGTCCCCAGGACAGGCGCTCCTCTCTGGGCGGGTCCCCAGGACTACTTTGTCTCTTTTGGGCACAGTGGAGGACCATTTAGACATACAGAACATGGGAGGGCATCTGACTCACAGCGATAAGAGTCACTTATGCTCTTTACTATGTCTAAGCCACTGTATCCTTCAGCATCAGTCCAAACTATTTTAAAATGTACCATTTCCACTTTAAGATCTTAATATAATCTACTTTTTGCCATTTTTTTACCTCCCAAGCAAACCCTAGTGACCACGACGGCTCTCTGAGGTGCGCTTTAGGCTGGAGTCTACAATCAGAGTGATGCCTCCCTGTAATGAGCCGGTGACCACTCCTTCACTTGAGTGGCTGCTGCTGCCACACTGTGTCATTTAATGTTGTGCACGTAATAATTATATTCAGTTGTAGCAATGAGGTAAAGTAAAGGCGGCTGTTAAAGGTGAGTGCTCTGGTTCAGAACATGACATGCATCTTCAAAATCAATTCCAAATCATTATTTCAAAATCAAAATAATTTTTGGCTGTAATAATCACAAAGAAAACAACGCTCTGTTTTGCCAACACACTGTGTGCATTGTCCACCGTGTGTCCGCTGTGGGCCACGTGGGCCAAGTGTCCACTGTGGGCCAAGTGTAGTGTCCACCGTGTGTCCGCTGTGGGCCGCGTGGGCCAAGTGTCACCATGTGTCCGCTGTGGGCTGGGTGTCCACCGTGTCCGCTGGGGCCAAGTGGTGTCCACTGTGGGCCAAGTGTCCACCGTGTGTCCGCTGTGGGCACTGTGGGCTGTGGTGTCCACTGGGGCCAAGTGTGGCGCTGTGGGGTGTCCACTGTGAGTGTCCACTGTGCTGTGCCAAGTGTCACTGTGGGCCAAGTGTGTGTGTCGCTGTGGGCCAAGTGTCCACTGCCAAGTGTCCCGCTGTGGGCTGGTGTCTACTGTGGGCGTGTCACTGTGTCGCTGTGGGCCAGTGTCACTGTGGGCTGGTGTCAGTGTCCGCTGCACTGTGGGCTGAAGTGTCACCGTGTGTCCGCTGTGGGCCAAGTGTCCACTGTGGGCCAAGTGTCCACCGTGTGTCCGCTGTGGGCGTGGGCCAGTGTCCACTGTGGGCCAAGTGTCACCGTGTCTGAGGCCGTGGGCCAGAGTGTCCACTGTGGGCCAAGTGTCACCGTGTGTCCGCTGTGGGCCGCGTGGGCAGTGTCACTGTGGGCCAAGTGTCCACCGTGTGTCCGCTGTGGGCCAAGTGTCCACTGTGGGCCAAGTGTCCACCGTGTGTCCGCTGTGGGCCACGTGGGCCAAGTGTCCACTGTGGGCCAAGTGTCCACCGTGTGTCCGCTGTGGGCCAAGTGTCCACTGTGGGCCAAGTGTCCACCGTGTGTCCGCTGTGGGCCGCGTGGGCCAAGTGTCCACTGTGGGCCAAGTGTCCACCGTGTGTCCGCTGTGGGCCGCGTGGGCCAAGTGTCCACTGTGGGCCAAGTGTCCACCATGTGTCCGCTGTGGGCCGTGTGTCCGCTGTGGGCCGCGTGGGCCAAGTGTCCACTGTGGGCCAAGTGTCCACCATGTGTCCGCTGTGGGCCGCGTGGGCCAAGTGTCCGCTGTGTGCCCGCGGTGGGCCATTTGTGGTGGGCCACCTGTCTGCGGGCCTTGTGCCTTGTGTACCGTGGGGCTGTGCCAGGATGGCAGGAAATACCATGTGAGTGAGTGACTGCTGTGGGAAAAATATGCCCCACAGTGAGTCATGGTGAGTGAGTGTTACTAAAGTGAAAGTGTACTTCTGAATGTAACTCGGCCTGTGCTGTGAATCAGATTTGACTTCATTGTGATTAAAGAGCTCAGGTCTTTTGAATGCTGACCTCCACATCGTCACAAACATGTGGTTTAGTGGAGGGGAGTTTGCTGTTTTCTTGTATTTAATGGCACTGATTGTTTGTCTTCTTTATATTCCGGAAAGTCATATAATTTTTTATTTTTTTCAAGATAGAAGGTATATTATGCTTTCTTGGGAATTTAATATTAAATTGTAACATCCTTATTTTACATTTTGTAAATTCATTGACTTCCTGTTGATAAGAACTGATAAGGCCCGCCTCTTCATGGCAGCAATATGTGTTTTTTGTTGTTTTTTAGTCCAACATGTATGACCAGGAGTCTTTTTTTTTTTTTGAATAATCAGTACAGGGAAGTGACAGACATTTTCTGAGCACTCGAGCCGCAAAGGACAACACAGGATTCAGTCCAACATGCAGGAGTCAATCCAAACAGCTGTGAACAGGAAACACTGCTGGAATGTGGTTCAATGCTCTTAAAGGTTGATTTCACTTTTAGATCAAATATACGGACTCACCACACGTCACAGCGATGTCTGGCTGTACTCACTAAACACACCTAAAAAGTTTTTTTTATGTGAAAGAAAAAGTCCTGATTCTAGAGAAAATCCATGTCATGTGCCATGTGGCATTTATATTTTTGTTTAGGATCTTTTGGCCAGTATATGTGCTAGCCACTCTGCCAGGGCCACAGTATTATATTTTCAGTCTTTTCTGCCTCCAAACTTTTGCAGACGGCCACAGTCTTGCCTCGGGCTGGGGCCTTTCTGTGGGAGTGTTTGTCTGTGTGTGGGTGTGTTTCCTCTGAGGTCTGGGTTCTCCTCCTGACCAAAGACCTGGCTCTAGATCTGGAAATCCCACAGCTCCACAGGTTTGACAGCAGAGGCAGTAGTGTGTCACAACTGTGAGGGTTAAAGGCGCTGACTCTGACTTAAATCTATAGAAGCTCTTTTCACGACTTTTAGTTGGCTAAAAGTTTGCTGTTTGAGATCAACAAACTGCTGTTTGAGTATCAATGTTTTAGAATCAGTGAGTGTGTTAAGGATGAGTCAGATAAAAGTATAACGACACATTTTAAGGCTCTGATTACACGACAGTGGTGGTCATGAAATGACATTATTCATGCCTGAGTTGATCTGTATTTAGATGAAAACCATTAGGTGTGAAGAAAACTAACTAACGCCTCATTGATACCAACTCCCAGAAACATACTCAGTGTAAACTGGAATGAGTGAAATGGCCGTCTGCAGACGCACGTCTGACGGACGGAGTTGGTATAAATGAGGGCTAAGTGTGAAAAGCTGCAGTCATGGATTTGTCCTGCAAATGGCACTGCGCTCCCTTCTGATGCACTCTACTACACGCAGAAGTAATCTTACATCTTTTTACGTTTTGAAAAAAACAATTAGACTTTTTTTTTTCTGGGGCATTTCTGGCCGCCTCTAAAGTAAAAGTAAGCCATTGTGCCTGATTTCCGGACAGTTTCTTGTATAGATTTAAATGTATGCGGTGTAAAATAGTTATATTTTGTGCTGGTGGGTCAGTTGCATGCTTCTGCTCACAGCCAATCACAGCACAGATCAGGGCATGGCTTTCTCTGTGAGAAAACTGGTGAGTGTAGTATTTATGAGCTGAGAACGGCCTCTCGACCCCAAAGCTGCTCCTCAGCAGAGCAGAGTGAACACGGACTCAATGAGCGAGCGGCTCGTTGTGGTGTAAAAGAGAGGCCGGTCCGATATCAAGACATCGTGGATTTGTGAAAACTCGTGTTAGTGTAAACAGCCCCTAAATGTTTTCACTAGAAACACCCAAAAGGAAAATCCACAAATGTTATTGAAGTTATGTCAATATGAGTAGTTTGACTTCAAACTTGTCTGCGCTCTGAGCTGATGCTGCTCCTGGCTCTGTACACAGACCATCTTCTTCAAAACTCCTCTGTTTGTTTAGGCCCAGAGCAGTCACTGGCTCTTTACTCTGCGACATCACACTTTTTCTCCTATTGAGTAACATACTGTAGTGTAACAGTCGCTTACTTGAGTAAAAGTGTTGGTTCCTCTTTTTGTGCATTATTTAAAGTTTGCCTTACAATTACATTCAAACTGTAAATGAGATGGTACATCCATACAGTTACAGTCTTACTTGAGAATTAGTTTCTCCAAATACTTTTTTACTCGTGCTTGAATAGTTTTTACTACTTCTTTGTACTTTTACTTGAGCAGTATTGTTGTGAAGTAACAACACTTGAGTACAATCTTTGTTTACTCTACCTCTGGTGAGTTTTCAGATCACAGAAGGTGGTGGTTCCTCTGCAACATTCTTTCATTCATTATACTTTTCATAATATATTGCATATATAAACCTGGCCATTTCCGTTTCTCCCACTACAGACCACCACTTCAGTTTGTGACCTATAAAAAGAGACCTTTACAACGAAATAAGCACGTTGTGAGCACGTTAGAGGAAGTCTGGGTGTTTAGGTTTTGTCCGTATGTACACTTGAGCGAGGAGTAGGAGGATTAGCCTGTTGTGCATGTTTTAGGTCGATGGGGAAACTAGAGCACTTGTGGGAAACTCACCCAGACACAGAGAGAACATAAAACTACCACCAGTTCACTTGTGCCAACAGAGAAGGCACTGGATTTTTTCTTTCATGATAAGCCTTGTAAGAGATATGAACCATCCTTTCCTTTTCAGCAGCAGACTGGCTCCTACCCCCTCCTCCATTTCCACTGTAGAACATTAGAATAGCTGTGGGCTCAGGAGTGGAGCTGGTGTGCCTGAGGCTGAAGGGCGCGGTCGGACATTCAGGCTCTTGTGTCCTCCTCACCGTTAGTCCAAAACAATACTCTACTCAAACATCTAAGCCCCTGTGCTGGAGTGATTGTCAATCGCCAAAACAACCCGGGTTTTTCTAAATTTGTGATGTTTGGATAACTCTTCCATTGAAAAAGCATTAGTGCTAACTCGTGGGATGGTACTGGGGAATGCTAATGGAACGGAGGTGGAAAGATCTGTGCATGTGTTTATACTGACGGGGATTCCAATAATTGTTGCAGATTTAGAGAGGGCAGTTGTTTGGTTGCTTTTGGGGCTCCAGGCCTGAAAAGCCCGGATCTAATCTAATTTTACAGAGTATAACACACTATTCACCTTATTCTACCCCGCCCACTTTTGCAGTTTTTTTGCCACAGATCTGCACTTTTGTTGTAAATGTACTTCCGTTTGACGAGATGACGAACGAGGGAAAAGTCTCGCCTCTAAAATGTTACATAAAGTAGGTTGATTTGTGTGAAATGTTTAATGAACACGAGCAACAACAAGTCAACAACGCAACGATTTCCTGGTCAGTCTGAAAACGGCTTTTTAGTCCGAGTAGAACTTATTTTCTGTTGAGCTCGTCTGCTCCATGTGAACTAATACAACAGAAACAAGACGGCGTAAGACAACTTCCAGAATTGTTGGCAGAAAAATTATATTACTTTCTCATTTTAGAATTGCAGATTCATCTGTATCATGGGCTGCTGAATTATTTGTTGCCATAGTAATTAACAATTTAAAACAAAACAGGATCTGTTCTAAATGTTGTTGATTTATGCTGCGTTCCAGGCAACTGGGAAGTCTGTTATTTCCCACTTGAAAGATACAAGTTCCGACTTCAGAGCGTTCAGCTGAATGAACTCATATGTTAACAATTTGGCTAATGCTAACTGTAAATAACAGACTGTTTTCAGATTTATCCTGTAACAAACGTATACATGGTTTATGTGGTGGTTAGTCGCTCAGGGTCACTTCTTGTGATGATTATTAAGGCCGTAACACGTCACAGTTTGATCTCGTGTGTGAAGTGGGAGTCTCTCCACCTGCTCCAGTTCACAGTAGGATTTACCAGTTCGAGTGCCGTTCCAGGGCATTTTTTCAGGTTGGAGGTGAAAAATATCCCAGTTAGCAGTTAACTGGACCCAAGTTGTGACTAATGGTGCACAGCGATAATCACCACAGAAAGTGAACCTGAGCGATAATAGTTCACGTGGAAACAGAAGCAAGTGGACGTGGAGGTCTAGATTTCAGATGCTTTCACTCATGATCTAATGAAAAGTAACATTAACAATCACACAGACTAACATTGACACGCTGACTGTTTTGCACAGTCTGCAAGCTCAAAGCATCATGGGGATTGTGGTTACACAGTGGGAGCCTCTATTCAGGAAGAGCCTCCATATCATCAAATAAAGCTTCAAGCGTCATGAGCACACGCCATAGGGATCAACACAGCACCATCTTGGATTCATCTTCCAGGTTCTATTATTGACCTTATTCTGCCCCGCCCACTTTTGCCGTTTTCTGCACTTCCGTCTGTAAACACACTTCCGTTTGACGAGAACTCCGTTAAAGCTAATGACGAACGAGGGAAAAGTCTCACCGCTAAAATGTTACATAAAGTAGATTGATTTGTGTAAAATGTTTAATGAACACGAGTAACAACAAGTCAACAACGCAACGATCTCCTGGTCAGTCTGAAAACGGCTTTTTAGAACTTATTTTCTGTTGAGCTCGTCTGCTCCGTGTAAACTACAACGGAAACAAGACGGCAGCGCGTAAGGCAACGTCCGAAATAAGGTGAATAGTTCGCTGTTGGTGACTGTTGCAGAGGCCGATGGCACAGACTGGAAGCCTCGCTTCCGTCAGTCTGCCCCAGGGCAGCCGTGGCTACCACCATCCAGTATAGAGTCAATGGACATTTTATAAATATTCATTATAATTAGCACCCATTGACCATGTTTTATTCTATTCACCACTCGGCCTCCTCTCTTAATCTGATGTTGATAATTAATAAGAAGGCTTAAATCACATAAAGATAATGATATTTAATGTCTAATGTGAGAGTATTTATGAGGATTGACAAAAATAAATTCAATTGAACTGAACTTCATCATTCCGTTGTCAGTGATGGACTGTTGAATTTGAGTAGCATATGCCAAGTGGTGGAGTTTTGGTTTGAGTTTTTATTAGTGTCTATGCTTCTGCCCATATCCAGCCAGGAAGTGAAATTATAAACTGTAAAACTAGTTCAAACTGGGTAAGATCCATCCGGACCAGAACCTCCCGCCACAAGAACAGTTTCTTTCCCTCTGCCGTTGGACTCATGAACACTTTAGAACACCTGCCACTTTAACAATATGTTATAAAGAACTGTCTATTTGCACTACCACATTTACACATTTGCACTGTCTGCCGACTGTACATTCTGTATATAGTCTTAGTCTATCTAGTCTTATCTATCTTATGCATGCCTCTTTTATATATTTTATTATATTTTATTCATTGCTTTATGTTGCACCTCACGCCGAAGCAAGTTCCTGTGTTTGTGAATGTTTGATCACTGACAACAGCAATAAACCGTTTCTGATTCTGGTTCTGATTCTGATATTAAGAAAAGTCTTATTATAATGATATGAACTATTGGGAAGTCTGTAGTCTATGCTGTCATGCACTTTTACATTTGTGATGTTTTGTTAACCTGCTGATCTTGCTTCTCAGACAGTTTAACTATGTCTTTGTCATCATTATAGTTGTTTCTCTTCGCGGCTGATTCCTGAAGTGCTCAGAGTTGAATGCTCGCCAGCACAGCACGCGACTGCCGCTGTGAAACAGCAGAGTACGTGTGGCTTGGCTCCGCTTCAAACCATTTCTGCCAAAAGCCACATGTGTACACGGGCCCCAGGAGCCCGCAGGAGCCAGGAGCCACAGAGCTCCAGAGCTGAGAGCCTGCCAACAGTATCTGAACAGGCTTACCTCATCCTGAACTGGGACGGAGCCAGAGGGAAGCCCACAGTGTGACGGATATGAGAGAGAGAGAGAGAAGAGAGGAAGAGAGAGAGAGGAGGGAGAGAGGGGGGAGGAGAGAGAGAGGGGAGAAGGGAGGGAGAGAGAGAGGGAGGAGGGAGAGAGAGGGGGGAGAAGAGAGGAAGAGATAGAGGGGGAGGGGAGAGAGAGAGGGGAGGAGGGAGAGAGAAGAGAAGAAGAGATAGAGGGAGGAGGGAGAGAGAGGGGGGAGGAGGGAGAGAGAAGAAAGGAAGAGACAGAGGGAGGGAGAGGGAGAGAAAAGAGAGGAAGAGATAGAGGGGGGAGGGAGAGAGAGGGGGGGAGAAGAGAGGAAGAGATAGAGGGGGGAGGGAGAGAGAGAGGGGGAGGAGGGAGAGAGAAGAGAAGAAGAGATAGAGGGAGGAGGGAGAGAGAGAGGGGGAGGAGGGAGAGAGAAGAAAGGAAGAGATAGAGGGGGGAGGGAGAGGGAGAGAAAAGAGAGGAAGAGATAGAGAGGGGAGGGAGAGAGAGAGGGGAAGGGGGGAGAGAGAAGAGAGGAAGAGATAGAGGGGGGAGGGAGAGAGAGGGGGAGGAGTGGGAGAAACAAGCAGCAAAAGTCCATGTTAGGTTTTTCAGAGTGATAAAAAAGAACGCTAGTTTTTATTTTTCAGTCGTAGGTTTTATCTGACTGGACAGTGTATTGTGAGCTGGGAATGTGAGAGGGAGGGACACAGCAAGTTGTTCCATCCAGATCGAATTTTCTTCTGTAACAGTGTAATCATTACTTCCTCCTCACTCATGATTTTGTGTTGTACGTTTGTGTGTATAGTTGTGTTTCCTCTAGTCTGGTCCCCAGACAGCTTCACTTGGGACCGCTTCACTTGGGACCGCTTCACTTGGGACCGCTTCACTTGGGACCGCTTCACTTGGGACCGCTTCTCTTGGGACCGCTTCTCTTGGGACCGCTTCTCTTGGGACCGCTTCTCTTGGGACCGCTTCACTTGGGACCGCTTCACTTGGTACCTTCTCGGGCCACTTCTGTTAATGGTGGACTGTGCAGAGGTCCAGGCTCACAGGGGCCCGCGGTATCTGACGTGAGCAATTGACGTCATACAGTACATACTATCTGAATCGTACCTGAATTATACTCTTTCTTCATGCGACTGATCTCCCTGAGTAATTACACGTTTGTGGCGTTGTTAGACGTGGATAAAGCTAGAGTAAACTAAACGCCGTTTGTCCTCTGCTCTTTCTGCATTTATTTCAGCTCTCTGCAAAGCCTCTACGCCATGGTTTAAAGAAAAATATTACGCATTTTTCATATTGTTTTTAGCCTATAACATGCTCTTGAGTGCCTTAAATTTGCCATCTCATGTTTTGAAGGAAATAAAGAATGTTTATTATGCCCTATATGAACAAGTTTCTCTGCTGTCCGCCCAGACACTTAAAGAGTGCATTCAGCCAGCAGATGGCGCTTAGTGCTACACGCAATTTAGTAATGTTTAGTAATGGCAGCAGCAGTTATCGTGTTTAGAGAAAGAAAGGCTCAGAACGAGTCTGTGATGACTTAAGGACTTAGAACAGCAGAAGATTCTCAGATAAGATGATCTGAACAAACACACTTCCCGCTGAACAGAGGGAGTTCAGCAGGAAGTGTGTTTGATGCATGGAGGGAGAGGATTTTCTTACTAGCATTCCTTAAAACAGTGTGAATGCAGCTGAATGTTACTTCAGGTGTTTTTTTGATGACGGAACATTGTTAGAACAGAGTTTAAAGCTCAAAAAAGTCACTGTAGCAGAATATGTGTGCTTTGGAGTCTGTTGGGTTTGGACAGAGTTGGCTGCAGTTTGCACTGAAGATATATTTTGGGGCTGGATGCGAGTGCAGATTGTTGGTAAACAGGAAATAGCTGAAAGAGCTAAATCCTTTGGCCCAACACATAAAGTTATCGTCACTGGAAATGTTTTTTGTGTTGTGTGTTGTGTGGAAATGTGTTTTTCCCACAATCAAGTCAGCGCTTGGTGAGAAATGATTATTTTGTCTTTATGTCAGCATTTTGTGGTTCAGTTTTCACCTGAGTCTATGGTCTCTTTTTGTCTCTCTTGTCCAATCATCTTGCTCTAAAAATGTCCGTGGTCCAAAGTGAGCAGCTCACATTTGGAGCTAGTTCCTCTCACAGCCCCCTTCGAACCCCTCAAATGGGACGGTACGGTTCACTTTGGGCCAGAACTGTGTGCCTATAGAAACGAGGCACATGTGTGGTGTGTAGTCTGTGGACGTGAATGGGCCCTGTGTTACAGAGCTAATGCTGTGAGGAATGTGTCTGTTTATACTCTTCCACTGGCTCAGAGCAGCACAGGCCTTATGTGGACGCAGAGCTAACAGCTAACTGCTAAAACTAAAATTCAGCCCCAACTCTGGTCTGCTGGACTAATCCAAGAATCCTGTGAATACCGTCAGTGTGAAGGTGAGGGATAAAGGACATATAAATCAACTTTTACGAGCTTCCAAGTCCGTTGTGGTTCTGGAAGTAAATTTACCTTTCAGTTTTGTCATTGGCTCTTTAAAAATGTCGTAGACACGTCCCTGCCCCCCAGACACGCCCCCTGCCCTCAGACTGCTGTGTGATTGGTCAGGTCCTGCACCACTGGTGGTTTGGGCCCTATCACACTCAAACACATCAGTGGGAGCCTAACCAGATGGACTCTCAAGAGCTTGTGAATTCACTAATATTGTGAGACTTCATGTTGCTGGTAAGGTTAGTGCTTTGCAGGAAAATGTACATCCATCAGAATGTTGGACGTCAATATCATAAAACAAGAAAATATCAATGTAATAGTAGACAATATGTGTCTATAGAAACAGATGTATTTAGTACCTGTGTTTGGGGGGACTCTGAGTATGAGACTAAGTTGAGGGAACTCCATACAAAGATTACCCTGCCAAGCCAGATAAAATCATGAAATATTCACAAGTTCACAAACTGGAATCCATCTGGACGTCCTCCCGCTGACCTGGCCTATTTTAGCAGATTTATGGACTATATTATTTTTGAAAAACGAGCACAGAAGGGCTGTATGCATTTGTGGAGGGAAAGATGTCTCAAATGAGTTTGATTTCTGGGCTTGCTCTGGGCTTTGACCAATCAGCAGCAAATATTCAGCCTTTTCCTGATGGCTTTTGGCGAGAGACTCTCTAGATTGAGAAATGTGTAGAACCCCTTCAGGTGACACATATCAATCTGGCGTGAGCAGTGTACAAATTGGTCTGAACTACAGAGTACAGGACATTTATCTTTTACACCTTAATGATCGCAGCACATTTAAACTGCAATTCCTTCCGTGTGGAGTTCAAATTAAGAATTGAACTGCACTCACCCAGAACATGATACATAAATACTTCAAAAACATGAACCATTTAAATGGAATGTCTCGTGTAAATGAATCTGCGTCTCACAGTTTAGTGGGAAACACCTGTGTATTTGTGGAAGTATCAGACTGCGTTACATAAGGGCGCGGGACAAAGCGGCGGGCACATACAAAGGCAGGTGCATGCAGTGAGGAGGATATCCAGCGTCATACAGATCTGCATTATGGGACGTATGGGACAAAGGTCTGTGTGTGAGAACATGAAGTCCTGCATAAGCTCTACTTGTAACGGCTCATTAGATACAGGGTGTACTGCGCAGATTGTGCCAGAATGTCACAGTTCTTCTTTAGGTTATAAATCTGAAACTAGTTGTTTTTTTAAGACACATCTTCTGCCTACTCTGTCAAGTTCATGTCCTTTAAAGGAAAACATTTCTGCATGTTTCATATTGTTTTTAGCCTTTAAACGTGCTCTTGAGTACCTTTGCTATTTGCCATCTCATGTTTTGAATGTTCTGAAATTGTCATTGATCGAGGGGGTTTAACAGGGAGTGTTTTTGATGCTCATAGTGAGAGGAGAGTCACTATAACAGAATATGTGTCCTTTAATCCTGACGCTAATCCCTCATCTGGATTAGTGTCAGCACTCCATCAACTGGTAGCAGAGTGAATTACCATGGGCAAATAACCACAAGTATCTTGGCTCTATATGCTAATGTTAGCACAGATTTTTAATGGTGTCTTGAGGCAGAAATGCTCAGAGCATGTTCACGCTGAACAATCCAGTTCTCTTTCATTCTCTCCAACTGAAAAGTGAGTTGAGACCCCACCCGTGTGTCACCTTATCAGGGAGGGGCCGCAGCACCAATCCAACAGAGTCACTGCTCCTGCGGGGCACTGGGCCTGGCTCTTGTTTGAACTCAGTAGACGCTCTGTGTTCTATGTAAAAGACCCTCTCTCCTCGTCTCTACTGAACTAGAAGGTGCACTGCCTGTACTGCATGTCTCCTGTTATGGCATTAAACTTATCTCCATGAAGACCAGCCCGTGACGCCATCAGGACAAGTTACAAGTCAGATCTGTGGTGAGGCAAGCCCACTCAGCAAAAAAAAACAAAAAAACACCCAGAATAAAAGAGATGTTAAAGTGGAGTAGAAGTGAGGGGACAGCGCTGTTATCAGCTGGAGTTAGACCTTATCTCAGACCTCCACCAAACACACACATTAACCCCCCCCCCCTCTGTCACACACACCAGGGAGCTTGGCCTGATCTGCTCCAGGCTAACAGTCTGTCAGCTGCACTGGCCCTGCCCCCCACAGGTCAGAGGTCACAACACAGGGAAGTGTTCTGAATGCTCTTTAGGGATCAACTGTCTGTGTCAATAGGTCATCGGCTTGTTTGGGGACAAAAGATTAGCCAAAGCATGAACTAAGACCTAAGTCATAATGAGCAATAGTTTATTAAGAATGATTCAGGCTTAACTACTACTACTACTTATTTATCTCCTAACCCTTAAATAAGCACTTACTAAGCCCGAATCATTCTTAATAAATGATTTGTTGAAGTAAGATTTCCTTCATGGTTTATTAAGGCTATAAATATTGTAGTTTTATAAGGCACATTTTAACTTTAGCATCAGTGGTTTTGTGTTTATCATCGTACCGCACAAGACTCAAAATATGATATGATTTCCAGTGCATAATGCATCTAATATTATTCAGCGCATACATAAAGAGAAGGTAAAACGCAGTGTAGTGTCTTTGCAGAGAAGGGAAGTCAATTCAGAAAAGTCGTGGTGCCATTAGATATTCCTCTGTGTCCGCTCTGGACACTGGACCGCTCTGAGGACCAGGCAGCTGCAGCATCAGTCTGTCTGGCTTTTCTTTATAAGCCCAGGATCCAATCCTGCTGGACTCTAGCCCATAATATGAGAACCTCTGTTTTCTAACCAATGAATCCAGCAACAAAAGAATTTTTAACCACAATCAGTCATATTTAGAGTGATGCGCTACAGCACATTCTTAGAAGTGTTATAGTTCCCTCTGCTTAGCTTCACTCATTAGCACTTTGTGTACACTGACTCCAGTGCAGGAGCGGTTCAGGACCAGTGCGGGTTACCTGCTGATTGCCTGTCACACTCGGATTTAAGTAAGTAAGTAAGTAAATTTTATTTGTATAGCGCTTTTCACAGATAAAAATCACAAAGTGCTTCACATAAAAATAGGATAAAATACAGAGAAATAACAACCCAGTCAACTAAAAGCTTTTTTGAATAAGAATGTCTTTAGCTGCTTCTTAAAAGTGTCCACTGAATCGGCCTGGCGAAGAGCCAAGGGCAGGGCGTTCCAGAGTCTGGGGGCCACAGCCTGAAAGGACAGGTCCCCCCGAGTTTTGAATCGTGTCTTTGGGACCATGAGAAGACTCTGGTCTGAAGACCGAAGAGTGCGGCTGGAGGTGTAAGGGCACAGCAAATCAGCAATATACTGAGGGGCCTGACCATGCAGCGCTCGGAAAGTAAGAACACAGAGTTTAAAATCAATCCTATATTTTACTGGTAACCAGTGAAGGGACGATAAAACTGGGGTTACTGCAGCCTGTATTTGACGAAGGCCTCACAGATTCACTTGGTTTTGCGCGAAATCTACTTTCTATTTCTAATGTTTAGGTGAGCACTGAAGTCATCAAATAAATACTGAAAGTGAAAAATTAATTTCTTAACATCACCTAATTTTTGGGCCTTGCTTTAGTTTTAAATCTTAACAACATCAGTAAATATAATTTCAGCCTCCGCAGACAAATGCGTCCTTCATTACACTTAGACTGTGACTGGATACATGAGCACATAGACGTGTGATCCATCCACAAGAGCGGAGCAGAGGGGCACCAGGACTCAGGTGCAGTGGTGCTGTGGCTGTTAGCCCCAGGGTGGCATGGGGCCCAAGGCTGCTCCTTTTAAGCTCTGCCACAAGTGCTTCATTTGGCCGTAAAATGTAAATGAGAGCGAGAATAAGGCGCAGGACAATGGGAGCAGAGACTGACTCATGTACACTCTATAAGTGAGGCTATTGATCCAGCCTTTACCCCAGCGCTTTGAGGAAGTGGCTGATGTAGACGGGTCAGGAGGGGGAGGTGCTCATTCTTATGACCCCAGGAAACCTTTTTCAGCCCTGCCCACTTTAGCTTCTTTTTGCTACGTGTTTGCATTTCTGTTATTTTGCCATTTCCGGTTGAGCGGGAATTCCGTTCACAATGAGAGAAAGATCTCACCGCTAAAATATGATATAAGTAGATTGACTTGTGTAAAATGTTCATGTGACCACCAAGTCACACTGCAGTTTGTCGGAGAGGCTTGAGAACAGCTCTGTGTAGAAGGAGGGGTTTAGATCAGATTTTATTTACATGATTATTGACATAGTTCTACATGAAGAGACAAATGCAATAGAAGGTAACATTTCTTTCTGAACAAAGGAGCAGATGAAGGCAATCTGTTTGAATAAATCATAATCTCTCACATAGAGCTCATAACCCTGTTACAACACATGGTGTGTGGAGAGGTTCCACTATAACAAAATGTTCTCATGCATGAAGCATTTTTCAAATTTTTTCTACAAACACTTTTGATACTAATCTCTCTTACTCCTAACCTGTAATGGTCCAGTTTGGATTTGAATAAATAATATATGCACGGTGGCAGAGCGGCAAGCTTCTGCCTCTCAATAAGGAGATCGTGGGTTCGAATCCCAGACCACCCCAACATCGTGGTTTTGAATTCTGAACCACCCCAACATCACACGATCTCTCTGGGTGGAGTCTGCATGTCCTCCCCGTGTTACCGTGGGTTCTCTCCGGGTTCTCCGGCTTCCTCCCACCGTCCAAAGACATGACTGTGTAGGTTCATTGATAACTCTAAATTGTCCCTAGTGAATGAACGTGAGAGTGAGTGGTTGTCTGTCCATGTCTCTGTCTCTCTGTGTTAGCCCTGCGACGAGTTGGCCACTGTCCAGGGTGTACCCCGCCTAAGGCCCAAAGTCACTGGGATAGGCTCCAGTCACCCGCGACCCCTAACGGGAATAAGCGGTAAAAAATGAATGAATGAATAATATATCCAATATAAACGGTATAATTAACTATATAAATTACTCTAGACTGAATACTTAACAATGACACCAATATTTGACTTGTTTAAAGGTAGATATGTTGTAACAGATGTTGAGGAAGTTGTAACAGTATCCTCAAGTCCTTCACCTCCTCCGCCCTGGACACTCTGCAGTTCTCCTACAGAGCCAACAGATCTGTAGATGACACCATCAACCTGGCCCTCCACTTCATCCTGCAGCATCTGGACTCCCCGGGAACCTACGCCAGGGTCCTGTTTGTGGACCTCAGCTCTGCATTCAACACCGTCCTCCTGCTCTGCTCCAGGACAAGCTCTCTCAGCTCAACGTGCCTGACTCCATCTGCAGGTGGATCACTGACTTCCTGACGGACAAATGTCTCAGAGACTCGGACTATCAGCACAGGAACTCCACAGGGCTGTGTACTTTCCCCTCTGCTCTTCTCCCTGTACACCATCTGCTGCACCTCCAGCCAAGACTCTGTAAAACTGATCAAGTTTGCAGACGACACCACCCTCATCGGACTCATCTCGGACGACGATGAGTCTGTCTACAGGAGGGAGGTGGACCGGCTGGTGTCCTGGTGCAGCGACAGCAACCTGGAGCTTAACGCCCAGAAGACAGTGGAGATGATTGTGGACTTCAGGAAAGTCTCAGCCCCCCTGCCCCCCCTTGCCCTGACAGACTCTCCCATCTCCACCGTGACCTCTTTCCGCTTCCTTGGAACCACCATCACTCAGGACCTCAAGTGGAGCCGACCATCAGCTCCATCATCAGTCAGGCCCAGCAGAGGATGTACTTCCTGCGGCAGCTGAGGAAAGACAAGCTGCCAGCGCAGATGATGGTGCAGTTCTACACGGCCATCATCGAGTCCATCCTCACCTCCTCCATCACCGTGTGGTCGATCCTCACCTCCTCCATCACCGTGTGGTCCATCCTCACCTCCTCCATCATCATGTGGTCCATCCTCACCTCCTCCATCACCGTGTGGTACACTGGAGCCACAGCCGGGCACACAGACTACAACGCATTGTGCCTCGGCTGAGAAGGTGATCGGCTGCAGCCTTCCATCTGTCCAGGACCTGTGCGTCTCCAGGACCTGTGCGTCTCCAGGACGAGCAGGTCGATCACAGCTGACCCTTCTCACCTGGACATGGACTATTTGAGCCCCTCCCCTCGGGCAGGAGGCTACGGTCCATCCGGACTAGAACCTCCCACCACAAGGACAGTGTCTTTCCCTCTGCCGTTGGACTCATGAACACTTCAAACACTATATTATATACACAATATATTATAAAGGCGATATCTATTTGCTCTGCTACATTTGCACTACTGACTGTCCAACTGTACATTTCTGTATATAGTCTTAGTCTATCTTAGTCTACTTTATCTTATTCTTAATCTCATGCATGCCTATTTCATATATTTTATTATTTTATTCATTGTTTTATGTTGCACCTTACGCCGAAGCAAGTTCCTATGTTTTGTGAAATTTGATCACTGACGATGGCAATAAACCGATTCTGATTCTGATCTATTCGGGTCAAAATGACACCACTGTGTGCTGTCTGTGTGCAATTATAGAGCATATATGTTTTAAATTGTGAAAGTGGACCCCAGGAAGAATAGTCTCTGCTACTGTAGAGACTAATGGGGATCCTTAAATAAACAAAATATAGAACCTTTAAGGATATTTCATATGCATTCCTACAATTTTGCTTCCACTCCTCGCCTCAACATTGATTTCAAAGCGTCTCTAGCCATTAGCGTTCGCAATTTGCTGTAATATCAGATTCACTTCACAACTACGAAGAAACTGCTGCAGTGTACACGGCATTATATCGATGTTCTTGCCCCAAAAGCACATGACGATATATAATGAACGATACGTTCCAGCTCTAAGCAATACATCAAAATCTATATTAATCTAGCGCTAACTTAACTTTGAAATTGAATTGTAATAAATGTTCTTGCTCCTGTTCATGCCTTGGCCCTGTTCCTATTCATGCCTCAGTCCTGTTCATGCGTCGGTCCTGTTCCTGTTCATGCCTCGGTCCTGTTCCTGTTCATGCCTTGGCCCTGTTCCTATTCATGCCTCAGTCCTGTTCATGCGTCGGTCCTGTTCCTATTCATGCCTCAGTCCTGTTCATGCCTTGGCCCTGTTCCTGTTCATGCCTCAGTCCTGTTCATGCCTTGGCCCTGTTCCTATTCATGCCTCAGTCCCGTTCATGTGTCGGTCCTGTTCCTATTCATGCCTCAGTCCTGTTCATGCCTTGGCCCTGTTCCTGTTCATGCCTCAGTCCTGTTCATGCCTTGGCCCTGTTCCTGTTCATGCCTCAGTCCTGTTCATGCGTCGGTCCTGTTCCTGTTCATGCCTCGGTCCTGTTCCTGTTCATGCCTTGGCTCTGTTCCTATTCATGCCTCAGTCCTGTTCATGCGTCGGTCCTGTTCCTGTTCATGCCTTGGCCCTGTTCCTGTTCATGACTCGGCCCTGTTCATGCCTTGGCCCTGTTCCTGTTCATGACTCGGCCCTGTTCATGCCTTGGCCCTGTTCCTGTTCATGACTCGGCCCTGTTCATGCCTTGGCCCTGTTCCTGTTCATGACTCGGCCCTGTTCATGCCTTGGCCCTGTTCCTGTTCATGACTCGGCCCTGTTCATGCCTTGGCCCTGTTCCTGTTCATGACTCGGCCCTGTTCCTGTTCATGACTCGGCCCTGTTCCTGTTCATGCCTTGGCCCTGTTCCTGTTCATGACTCGGCCCTGTTCATGCCTTGGCCCTGTTCCTGTTCATGCCTTGGCCCTGTTCCTGTTCATGACTCGGCCCTGTTCCTGTTCATGCCTTGGCCCTGTTCCTGTTCATGCCTTGGCCCTGTTCCTGTTCATGACTCGGCCCTGTTCATGCCTTGGCCCTGTTCCTGTTCATGACTTGGCCCTGTTCCTGTTCATGACTCGGCCCTGTTCCTGTTCATGCCTCAGTCCTGTTCATGCGTCGGTCCTGTTCCTGTTCATGCCTTGGCCCTGTTCCTGTTCATGACTCGGCCCTGTTCATGCCTTGGCCCTGTTCCTGTTCATGACTCGGCCCTGTTCATGCCTTGGCCCTGTTCCTGTTCATGACTCGGCCCTGTTCATGCCTTGGCCCTGTTCCTGTTCATGACTCGGCCCTGTTCATGCCTTGGCCCTGTTCCTGTTCATGACTCGGCCCTGTTCCTGTTCATGACTCGGCCCTGTTCCTGTTCATGCCTTGGCCCTGTTCCTGTTCATGCCTTGGCCCTGTTCCTGTTCATGCCTTGGCCCTGTTCCTGTTCATGCCTTGGCCCTGTTCCTGTTCATGACTCGGCCCTGTTCCTGTTCATGCCTTGGCCCTGTTCCTGTTCATGCCTTGGCCCTGTTCCTGTTCATGCCTTGGCCCTGTTCCTGTTCATGACTCGGCCCTGTTCATGCCTTGGCCCTGTTCCTGTTCATGCCTTGGCCCTGTTCCTGTTCATGACTCGGCCCTGTTCATGCCTTGGCCCTGTTCCTGTTCATGACTTGGCCCTGTTCCTGTTCATGACTCGGCCCTGTTCCTGTTCATGCCTTGGCCCTGTTCCTGTTCATGCCTCAGTCCTGTTCATGCCTTGGCCCTGTTCCTGTTCATGCCTCAGTCCTGTTCATGCCTTGGCCCTGTTCCTATTCATGCCTCAGTCCCGTTCATGTGTCGGTCCTGTTCCTATTCATGCCTCAGTCCTGTTCATGCCTTGGCCCTGTTCCTGTTCATGCCTCAGTCCTGTTCATGCCTTGGCCCTGTTCCTGTTCATGCCTCAGTCCTGTTCATGCGTCGGTCCTGTTCCTGTTCATGCCTCGGTCCTGTTCCTGTTCATGCCTTGGCTCTGTTCCTATTCATGCCTCAGTCCTGTTCATGCGTCGGTCCTGTTCCTGTTCATGCCTTGGCCCTGTTCCTGTTCATGCCTTGGCCCTGTTCATGCTTTGGCCCTGTTCCTGTTCATGACTCGGCCCTGTTCATGCCTTGGCCCTGTTCATGCTTTGGCCCTGTTCCTGTTCATGACTCGGCCCTGTTCATGCTTTGGCCCTGTTCCTGTTCATGACTCGGCCCTGTTCCTGTTCATGCCTTGGCCCTGTTCCTGTTCATGACTCGGCCCTGTTCATGCCTTGGCCCTGTTCCTGTTCATGACTCGGCCCTGTTCATGCCTTGGCCCTGTTCCTGTTCATGACTCGGCCCTGTTCATGCCTTGGCCCTGTTCCTGTTCATGACTCGGCCCTGTTCATGCCTTGACCCTGTTCCTGTTCATGACTCGGCCCTGTTCATGCCTTGGCCAGGTTGTGCTGTTACGACTTGGGCGAATGCTCCGGGGGAAGCAGAAGCAGTTAAACCTGTCGGATCATGTCTGACACACGTAAAGTGAGAAAACATACACATGAACAAAGTGACAGCAGGAATGAATATAATCTACTATGTACTGTGGACTGTGCAGACATGTGACTTAAATAAATGTAGTACGTCCTCTTTCATTTTGCAATTTCTAGTGATTCTACTTAAATATATACTTTCAATAAACATACAGGTTTAGACTCAAAAATACGGACTTAAATGTATATTTTTAGTAGTTTAGAGTACTTTTCCCTAACATTGCACTCTGGTTGATTTAAACACACTCAAAACAGTGGGCCCCACTGCAAAAGGGAGTAATAGCTTTATAATAAGACCCGGTGACTAGATTAGATTAGATCTTCCAAATCCCCACTTTGGGAGCGACTGCTTTTAAAACGTGATTTCTCTTCTTTTACTCCTGCTTTACTCTATGCCCAAAAAAGTGCTGCCCTTAAATGTAATATGTCATCTTTAATTAAAAATAAAATAAAATCATGTAATCCATCAACGTTCATTCAACATAAATATTTAAAAGAAAAAGTGACACGATGCATTTAGGTCAGCATTTCATTTTTCCTTTTTTTCTGTTTCAGTCCTGGTTCAGTCCTATTTTAGTCCTAGTTCAGTCCTGGTTTAGTCCTGGTTCAATTCTATTTTAGTCCTAGTTTAGTCCTGTTTCAGCCCAGCTTCAGTCCTTGTTTAGTCCTCTTTTAGTCCTGTTCTAGTCCTGGTTTAGTCCTGGTTCAGTCCTGTTTCATTCCTGTTTCAGTCCTGTTTTAGTCCTGTTGTGGACCTTTTGCCAGCGCAGAGTGACACATTTTCTAAAGTTGTTCTGTCGACGTGGCACGTGTGTCTAAGTGTGAGCCAACTCCTGCAAATAAAAGTCTGTTTGTGCTGACTGTGGCATCTCGATGGGAAGTGAGTAGATATTTTTAATACAATAACGGTTTGTAACTGTGAGCCACACTGACCTGATGAGTCAGTAACAGCCTGCGCTTGTCTTTATTAGACCAAAATAAAAAGATTAGTTTTGAAAACAGAGTTCGGCTATGTCTCTTTCACATGGGCCAGGTATCAAATATTTCCAAGATCCAAATACAATGGGCCATATTTTGCCTCAAAGTATTCCCCTCATGGAAAGCAGGATCCGGCTGGGCATCAACTACTCAAGAGTGAGCTCGGCCTGATATCCGTCCACTCTCATCTGAATGTCTGTTGTAACCTAGTGCGAGTGAGTAGCATTAAAAAACCCTCCCTCCTCCGAGTGTCAAACACACTTCCTGCTGAATTCCATCTACCTGGGATGTAATTTTCAGACTTCATACATCACTTATCAGAGAATCTTCTGTGGTTTTATGTCCTTAGATCATCACCAGACTCATTCCGAGCATTTCTTCCTCTAAACACATTAGCTGCTGCTGCTAGGCTGAACCTCGTGGTTTGAACAGCACTGCTAAGACCACTTGATGGCAAGGCCCCATCGAGTGGCTGGATGCACTCCAGTGCGTATCAGTGAACAGTGCAATCAATTCAACGTAATTCAACATAATAAACTTTTTTTTTTAATTTAAAACATGGCAAGGTGCTTTAAAGTACTCAAGAACATGCTTAAAAGGCTCATAACAACATGAAAATGCAGAATATTTTCCTTTTAAGGCAGACGAACTGTCTTAACTGGATTTTATTCATTATTCTGTGATGTATGGTTTTGGTTATTTGTGCCCATTAAGGTTGTTTTATTAGGATTGTCTGGTCCATATGAGGAGAGTAACAGACTCCAGGAAATGTTTCCCATGTTATGTTTATACCGCATTAATTTTGAAGTTTATTTGTTATGATTCTGGCATTCCCAGAATGCCTCACACCACGCCCTACATTTGCTTCACTTCATATTTTGGCCTGATCACACGTCTGGTTTGGAGCTCCATGCCCCACGATGTTACCGTTTGCACTGGCACAAAACATCATCAAATGAACTCGTTAACGCTACCCCTCCCTCCCTCCCCGTTTCTCCTGAGTGAACGCCTTACCAAACCTCGTGCACGAGCACGTCCAGCAGCACTTCTCCATGTGCATTTGTTTACAAGACGATTGGTGTCGCTTTCTCACGACAACCTCCGTGAAGAAGATTTAATAATACATTCCACATACAATAAGCTAAAAAAAGAGTCAGATAAACAGTTACCTGTCCATCAGAAACTTTGCAGCGGAGGCATCAGCTTGTTTTGTGCTTTCAATGCTCGCCAGCGCGTAAACGATTCCCCCAGAATAACACGCGTTTTGTTTCTTTCCTCTGCAGACTTTCGTCTCTTCTGTGAAAGCTCCAAAACAGTCTTTCTCTTTCGTCCCTCAGCCATTTCGGTACTTCGCGGATGAAAGTTTAGACTTACAATGACGGAACTCGCCGCTAACCTCCTGCTACATAAACACACTAGCATATCAACCACGCATGCGCGGCCAGGGGAGAGGGCGTTTCCCCTGGACGAGCCTGCGGGCGGGCACTAGCACGCAGAGAATGATTGACACCTGAGAGGACCAGTTATTTGTGCTACCCACGAGGAAATGAGATTCTGATTTGTTGCCCGAAATCCTCCATTCAACCTTTAAGGCGAGACACCACAGGCAACATTTTTTTTTTTTTTTTTGATTTTTGATCAGTTTGTTCTCTCAACACATAGGCTTTCATGTGGAAAGCTTCATCCATAGAAATCTATGGGACATTGTAACTTCAAAGGCCGTTTTCTTAAAATGCATTTTTCTCCCTCGGGACATAACGATCAGCCTTAAAGTAGCTCTTACACGCACCAAACTTTACAATCTGGGACTCAACAAGATTTTGATGAAACATACAGAAGGGTTTTTTTGATATGTGATTCTAAAACGGATTTATTGAAGTTTTAAGTCAAAACAGAGACGTAATTCATGGACAATTTTAAGTCAAATGAAGTTTACTCAAAAACTAAATAAGAAATCCAAAATCCCCTCTGTAATTTTTTTGTAACTAATATGTGTATAAAATGAACCAAGAAGTTTAAACCTGGTTCTGGACATTTTTTCCACATAAAATGGCTTATTTCTACATGAAAACATTATGATGAAAAACTTGTAAAATATTTTTTTCTTACATTCATGTGAGTAAACTACAGTAGAAGTTTCAAACTGATATCTTCAAATTTAAGATTTTTTCCTGTTTCAACTGTAGATATATCGATATGATTTTAAACTAGATCTACATTTAGACATATCGTATTTATCGACATTTTTTAAACAAGCAGTCTACATGTTTGTTTGTTCTCCTGCTTCTGTCTCTGCGCTCCGTGTTTGCCCGTCTACCCCCCTCCTGTGTTGACCACAACAAGCACGGACAGTAGTGATGGTGAGATTAACCACAGACGCACCGGCTTGCACATGTGTGATTCAAGTGCGTCGGTAGAAAGTATGGTGCATCGCCTTTCTATTGTCGTCTCGGTTAATCTAGATTCATCCAAAGCTGACGCTGCTAATGCTATCGCTAACGCCCAGAACTGAAACACTCAGGAGGAGGCTCTACAGCAAACACATTATTATTGACACACATAGTGTTAGTTTTACCTCTTCGTTGTCTTCACTGAGCCTTTAAAGTTATATCCAAACTTTGTTTCTATCGTCCGCGGAGCAGGGCTGATGTGCAGCTTTTGTTTGCTGCATGTTAAGAACCATGTGCTGCTCTCAGGCCTCGAACAGCAATAATATCAGGAAATACACAGCCTTTAAAAACAGAGAGCTAAAACACCTAATGTCTCTGTTACTGAGAGCTTTGTTCTGTGGAGGGTTAGTTTAAATATCTTACAATATTATAATAAATAATTTGGCTATTAAGTCCCACCTCATTTTGGCAGTTTTTCTCGAAAAGTACATACCCAAATGAAAAAGCTTATTGCATGGCTAACTTACAGTCTATAGACTTGTATGATGTGTCATTTGAAAGCTAAGACCTTCTAGTTTCAGAATCTGTGCATTAGATTTGTCTGAGTGAAACACAACTGGCAGTACACCTGTTCAAACCCACCCCAAAAGTCGTTTTTTTTGGTCTCGAAAAAAAAAAGAGAAAATAAAAATGTATTCTTGAAGACATACTTCATGCTGTGCTATTGAAACTTCCCACAGCAGTTATCCACCTTGTTGACAACAACTGTGTGAAATTTCAGACTTCTAGATACAACCATTTTGATGTTGAGCAGCTTTTTGTATGAAATAACCCTAATCCGAACAAGAGGTCCTTCTCTGTGCCAAATGTGCCAAACTGCTTTTCATGCATTTTGCCTCTAATGACCCTGAAAACCACATTTGGTCATTTTGGTGACTATAAATATCCATTATAGATTATTTTTTTTTCATAAACTTCCTCAAATCAAAGGCAGGTCGTGCGTACAGACGTTCCGCTGCGTAAATGATGCGTAAAATGGTGCCTTCGTCTCTTTACGCATGGAAAAATCAGCTCCTGCACTCAATGAACCGGCATGTCCCGCCCCTCTTTTGAAAGCTCTGGTGATTGGCTAGAAGAATATGTGATTGACTTACTGAATCACCAATGGCATTGCAGGCTGTGACGCCATTACGCCGCGAGCTGGCGCTCCTCGCGTGTCAAAATGGATGCGTTCGCTTTGTTCAAAGGGCTCTCCCTCTGGAAGTACTCGACGGAAAATTGCACGGATAGGCTCGTTTTGAAGCCAAGACTGAGTAGAAAACGAACATACCCAAGCCGAACCGCGGAAGCCGAAGCTTTCTGTGTAAAGTGATGCGCAACAGTTATGTTTTTATTGCTTTTGTGTTACTGTCAAATGAAGAAGATGCGTTTACGGGTGAATATCAACAAATGGATTAGATTATTTGAAATAACAACTGGATATTCTTATTTTGTGGACTGTGATGGGCAGAAATAGTGCACACACTTCTGGATTGGATTTTGTTTGCGTCTTGAGGGGCCAACGAAAGGTAAGAAATGCGAGACGAACAGTTTGGTTATGTTACAGTTTGATAGCTTACAAGTATTTTGTGAGGTGATTTAGTGAGGATTGAACATTTTAGACGTTTAGTGGTGACTCTAAGCTTTCAAATGACATATAACATGTCTGTATTGAAAACATTTGTTTTAATACGCATGTATGTAAAAACTCTGAAACTGTCCCTGATCAGGGACGGTGGGACTTAATTTAAGTAGGCCTATGGTATAATTTACTCCAAATTCAGCACTCCATACATATAGCCTATTTACTGTCAGTATCAAACTACAACAAACCTATACACTCATTTGGGTTCATGATTTGTATTATCGTTGTGTATATTTGTGTGTATAAGTTATATACCTCAAACACAGGAGTCTGCTTGTTTTTAGCGCACACTTAAAGGACCCATATTCTGCTATTTTCCCCTTTACACAGTCTATTCTAAGGACTTTGTTGATCAAATTGTGCGTTGTGCAATATCCATAATCAATCAATCAATCAAATTTTATTTATATAGCGCTTTTCATACATAAAATGTAACACAAAGTGCTTTACAGTGCATTAAAAACATTCCCACATGTCGTTTCCCTCCCAACCTCCCCCACAACCACCAGACCCCACACAACCAAACCCCCCACAGATAGTCACCAATACATACCCGTACATTCGCGCGCACGCACGCACGCACACACACACACACACCCACACACACGCTCTCTCTCTCTCCCTGAGGTACAAGAGGCTGAGTACAGATAACATAACATAACATAACAGTTTCCAAAAAACACCCATTTCTTGGACTGGCCCCCCTCCTTGCAAAAGCAAACGGCTCACTCTGAGATCTGACCCCCCCAAACAGAGAGCAGGCTGCCTCCCCCGCCCAACCCGCGCACCTCCCCCGCCCAACCCGCGCGCCTCCCCCGCCCAACCCGTGACGTCGCCTAGAGCGGAGATGGTGCGCGTGCGTGCCTAGACTAAATTGTCCTAAACCAGGACTTTATTCAGTGACAGAGACAAAATTAGGACCAAACCGAGGCCATGCCCCTGGAGTCGATCCTCAAAGTCTGGTTTATCCAGGGTCAAACGTAACATTTGCACAGCCTAATGTGATAGATAATTGCCCTAATGCTTCTATCACTTCCCAGGATGCACCTGGAGCTTGATTAGCTGGAGTGGTTCAGGTCTGCGTGAGGATGTGATGTCACGGACAGGAGCTGACCCTGGACTATATAAACCAACCTTAAGTATGGATGCACCAATCCAGCTTTTTTTTAATTTTTTAGATCTGATACAGGTTTCGATACATGGGCTTTAAAGGTCCCATAACATGCAAAATGGACTTTTCAGAGGTTTTAACCTTCCTACAGTGCTATTTGGGCCTCGTATGTTGTGCCCAAAGTGGTTTTTTGATTGATTCCCGCATGTTTTCGCAGAGAACTGTCTTTTCCGTCCCCCTCAGCTGAGCAGGCAGACGGGGGCTCCTCACCAGGATGACGCGGTGTTTAAGCCACGCCTCCGGGAAGCGCGCAGCCGCAGAATATAAACCGCTAATGCTAATGGTACACAGTAATTACACGATGGATACGACAGATCGAAGAGTTAGCTTGTTATTTACCAAACGGCAACGTCCGTCGTCGAGGTACTGGAGCACGTCAAACTCCAGGTCAGATCCAGGACGTAGGACTCAGCACGACGCACCGTCAGGACGAGAAAATGTTTATTCCTGTGTTTGTGTATCGCTGTTTACCGGAGCACACGGCACATGCGCACTATCTCCGCTCTAGGCTTTGGCACGGGTTGGGCGGGGGAGGTGCGCGAGTTAGGCAGGGGAGGCAGCCTGCTCTCTGTTCGGGGGGGTCAGATCTCAGAGTGAGCCGTTTGCTTTTGCAAGGAGGGGGGCCAGTCCAAGAAATGGGTGTTTTTTGTAAACTGTTATGTTATGGATATTGTACAACGCAACATTTTATCAACAAAGCCCTTAGAATAGACTGTGTAAAGGGGAAAATAGCAGAATATGGGACCTTTAAGTATCTGCAGATACCCAAGATCCACCGATACCTCTGCAAATACTGAAAATAGCATTTCTTTTCTTGCAGTTTTTCTCTATTGGTTTGGCTCATTTCTTGAAACAGAAATTACATTTTCAAAATAATATGGACAATCAAAAAGAATGGAATTTCTCGTTCATTTGATCAAATGGCAGATGCCTTAGTCCATGTCTCAATTGTCTCAGTGCATCTTTGCAGATGATTAAGTACAAGTGGCCTACAGTTCACACAGTTAGCTACATTTAGCACATTTGTCAAATGAATAGATCCTGTAGATCCAAGCTGAGGAGTTGATTCTCAGTCTAATGATCATTCTCTCCAAACATGTTGCCTGATTTCATTGTATAAGTATCACATGCACAATAGTCTGTTCAACTGTCAAAACTGGTCAAGAATATAATACTATGAATACCATCTATGAATTTCAAGGAATATTTGAATTGATTGTTTTTTGATTTTGTGTTTGTTACTGTATAACAGTTTATTACTGTAATGTAAATTATCTTTTTACACATGTATGGAACTTACTTTATGTGTATGAATAAAAATGGTTAGAATTTCTTTGGTTGTTTGAGTGCAATCTGTGATTTCAAAACTTGGAGGCCACTCTTAGAGTAAAATCCTTGTTTTCTGCCCAGAGCTGGTCCTCTGTCAGTGACACAACATCAAACATTTACACTTCAGTGCTCACACAACACCAAGGGGAGAATTCATTTGGGGGCACTGACTATTCCTATTAGACAGAAGTGTAGTTTTGACACATAAGTGAACAGTTTTGGGAGAGACATGAGCTTTTGCAGGTGAGCTGTAGTGTTGTGCAGAACTGTGAGGCTGTTTGCTAAATGATCTTAGAGTTTTGAGAATGTAATTCATGTTTCAAGAAATGAGCCAAACCAATGGAGAAAAACTGTAAAACAAGAATAACGTATGACAAAACTTATCCAAATGTGTTGTTAATTTCAATTGTATAACACAGGGGTGGCCAACCAGTCAGAGACTAAGAGCCACTTTTTTTTACTGTGTTACTGCAAAGAGCCACATCATACATGGGCACACATGAACATCATTCCATGCCTCGTGTGTGTGTGCGCGCACACACACACACAGGGAGAGACACACACACAGGCCTCTACTCAGCCAGATTTATTGAAAATGACCCACAGCAAGATAATGACAGTTATTTTTTCAACAGTTAACATTGTGTGCACTGTCTCACACACACATAAACTCTCAGTTCAAGCAAGTCCACAAACAAAAATATAACAATTTTCAATAACATTTTTCTCTTACTATGCTGCTTAGTGGGACTTCTGGCATTCCTTGTCCTGAACAATCCTCCTCAAATCTGGCTTGTATTCCGTTGTTGCCACTCGAAGCAACTCTTTCACATGAGTGTCAGTCAGAACAGATCGATGCCGCACTATCGCCACATACGGCGCTGTACGAATCCACTGTCAGACCGCAAACGCCACTTTTAGCCACAAATAATACTCAGAACTGCACCAAACTTCATCAATAGTACACACAGGGTCCCAGCACGTAGTCCGAGCCGTCAAACATCTGCTAGCTTAGCCTGTTTTCTTTAGCTGATACAACTCACCCACTTCTCCTCCTGGATCCGCTTGTTGGTGGGGAAGCCCTGGTGGAGCCCCGACGAGTGGATCCCCGAGTGCAGGTAACAGGCTAAGCTAGCAGATGTTTGACGGCTCGGACTACGTGCTGGGACCCTGTGTGTACTATTGATGAAGTTTGGTGCAGTTCTGAGTATTATTTGTGGCTAAAAGTGGCGCTTATGTCGAACAGTGGATCCGTACAGCGCCGTATGTGGCGATAGTGCGGTATTTGCTGAAGTTGGTGGATCTCGTGAATCTAGCGGTCGGGTAAATGAATCTCTCGAGGGGGGGTCTGACTCGGTGTTACGGTGTGTTTGACCATAGTTTACACTTACGCCGGAATATCGCTTTAAGAGCCGCATGAAATCAGCCAAAGAGCCGCATGCGGCTCGAGAGCCGCGGGTTGGCCACCCCTGGTATAACATTTATTTTTGTAGTGCCCAAAATCACAACAACAGTTGCGTCGATGGGCCACAGGTAGAAAGCAGTTCAATTAAACAATGTTCAATAGAATTTAGCAGTGCCACCCAAGAGGAAGGAAGGTGGCTCATCTAATGTGGGAGCGTTCCTCTAGACCAGTGGTTCTTAAACTAGGGGTGAGGACCATTATGGGGGTCACCCTTCAAATGCAGTGGTAAATGTAGATTTAATAGGCCAACAAGGCCTATTAAAGTCATTTTTCTAGGTCTTTATTCTCAAAATGAAATCAAACATTAGACATAAGGCTAATTTATCACTTCGCGAATGTGAACTATTGTTATTTTGGGGGTCGCGACTGAAAAAGTTAGAGAACCACTGCTCTAGACGGACAGCTCCACTAGACAGTCCATCCAGCACAAAGAAATCCCCCAAGCAGACTATTGTGCAACAATTCTTTATCCTTCAACTAACGGCAGAACAGCTTAATATTATGATATGTTCTGGATCAACAAGGGCCGTAAACAGTTGTAATAAATCAATTTAAAAGCCCAACTAAGATATCGACTAAACTGATATTCTGAAGCCGATATCCGATTCAACACATTTTTCTGTATCGACACCGATATACAATATCGGTATCAGTGCATCCCTTGCCTTAAGGTGGGCTGTTTAAAGTGTTGCTTTAAGTGCACACTCCACCTCTGGCCTGGGGAAGAGTCAGTTTGACGGACATAGACACAGAGCCGCTCTCATAAAGTCAGCACCGTGAAGATAAACTGCAGAGGGAGGAGTCTCGAGCGTCCAGTGGCTAAATGTGTCCGAGCACATGCCTCATACAAACATGAGGTAAACAGAGAGGAGGGTTCCACGCACTGAGCTCTGAAGGACCAACACATGACACACGTTTGTCAGTGTTGAGAAACGAATACACAGACTGCTTTGTGTTGGATGGGTCAGGAGACACTAGGTGTTTTAACACTGTAGTAACATTTTACAGTTTCTTTCTCCATAACCTCCAATGCTCATTAATTTGAATTTTTCGTAGTAATTTTCAGGTCCGCCATGTCCGTAATTTTTTTGTTTTGTTTTGTTTTTGCTTGTCTGGGGGCAGTTATGTAGCGTCATGCTCAGTTGCGGTGGTGATGTAAACATCATGCCATGGACCCTCTTTCGCCAATGCATATGCAAATGCACAAAGGCTTCTGGGGGTAAAAGGTTCCCATTTATGAAAGGGGGTAGGAGTGTTCCTGGTACCTGGCTCCTGTAACTTGTCTGTATGAAAACGCCTGCCAAGCACCAGCCCTGCTTAGAATGTGGAGAGATGTCCCACCCCCTCACAGCTCCGTGCCTCACATGCAGCAGCGTCACACAGCTCAGCTCCAACCTGACTCCAGAGCCAGAGAATGTTTTCTTTAGAAAGTGCTGTATTTGTCTGGAAGGAGCGGTGGATCTGTGCAGTCAAACAGCACACTGTATGAATGTGATAATTGTTGTGTCCTTGGGCCTGACTCTTCCTCCCCCTGGCCTGTGTGAGTGACACATTATTGTTCTTCTGTCCCAGGGCAGCCAGCGCAGTTTACACACTGCAGGAATTCTAATCTATAAATCCAATTATTTGTTACTATTATTTATATTTTCCAGGTTATACCAACTTTGTCATTCCTAAAGTTTCACTGGAACTAGAATATTTGAATTATGAATCTAATCATAGTCAAATGTGGTTTATTTATGATTATTAAGGAAATATGTCTTTTGCTGCTTAACAATTTGGATTTGTGGAATTATTGTCCTTGTAGAAGACACACACATGAATGACTCTAAATAGGACTTTGATGAATGTCACTGATCTGTCTGTGTAAAACATGTGAGTCAGTACATGACGTCCACGTTGTTCCTGATGGTATCATGCACTATGAGTGAAACTGCATGTGTCAGACAGGCTTCTGTGTCAAACTGCACTGGCACCACCGCCACAAACAGGTTCTGTGCACATTTGTGGAATGTTTAGGCAACAGTTGTGCACAGCTGTGGTTGTATTTAGCTTCATTCACACATGTTTCGTCTTCTCTGCTCTTCTCAGAGCCTCACAAAACACTCACTTTACAATTTCACACATTTATGATGTCAAAGGCAGAAGAGTCCTGTGCTGTTTTTAAGTCCACCTCAAGTCATGACTGAGAGAAAGTCATGTGTGTTCTTTAGTACAGATTAATTTAACTTCTACAACATGAGATTGAGATGAGCAACTAACCCAAGACAAAACCATGACCTGAATCAGGAAGAACTATGGGATTGTTACATGATGACGTCCTATGAATCTGTCGCTGATTATAAAAAATGTTTTTCATGTAATAAAGTAAAAACCGTGTTGTCCCAGTCCAGATACTGTATGTTGTAAAAGCATCTCTGTTAGACCATTGTGTGTTGTCTGCGTCTAAATAAGGACAGCTTTATTGTCCAAAAAAACAGAAGTATGCCATTAGCCTGCTGTTGCATGTTGTCAGCTTTACTGTAACGGCAACTTTTACAAACACAAAACGCCACTAGCATGTCACGCTAGCCTTCGCTAACAGGTACACTTTATCACAGGCCTGAGCCTGATATTTGCTCCGATAAACTTTTATCGTAGCTACGACTGATCGTGTGAACCATCGCACATGTGACTGGGTTCTGTCTAACAACTTTTTATTCATCACGTCTTGCAGTATAAATTTTACAAGACGAAGAAACACATACAGTGGACACCCGGCTAAACACAAACTAATCTTATGAATTCAATCCACTTCTTTTTCTATTCTTCTTCCACGGAAATCAATGAAGGGAAAGCTTCTCTATCCTGCTTATATTGATGTCTGATATATTTGAACAAAAAACAGAGCCCAGACTGTGGCGTAGTGTCAAAAACAGATGTGAAATTGCTGTGGCAGTTTAGACCTGGAAGTATAAGGAATACGCTATCACACTTTATAATCCCATACCAAGACCTGGACTTCCTGGAATATCACCTAATATCACAAGGTGGAACCAAGCATTTTGGGATTGGAAGAGGGAAATATACTATATACTATATGCTATACTATATACTGTATAAAATATTGTAAATCACTGCTAATTAAAGAGTCCAGATCAAACTGAGTAGGGGAAGGGTCTTCAAATTCATTGGATGTGTAGTTATCTCCAATGGACTTTATGTGACTTAAACAGTGACTTTCAAATTGAGACATATTGTTTACTAGGAAATACAGGCCATAGAAATGTCCCCCAGATAGAGAGTAGGGTTTAATGGTCCGATAGAGTGTTGTGGATGTGCCAACTGTTCTCAGAATGTTCTGAGTCTGGATCAAGTGTCCGTGCCGGCCCCATGTGTGCGGCAGCTGGACCCTACGCTCAGACCTTCTCCAGGCTCCTGTTTCTCCAGCTAATGGTGGGGCTGTGCTAGTGGAGTAGCGATGCTAATGGTGGAGCTAATGATTATGTCTGTGGCCACATACATACATATATATATAAGTACATTGATCTGATGATGTCATCAAGGATAAGGCCCCAGATGATGACATGCTCAGTGAATGTCTTAGGCACTGGGGAAGAGAGGATGAGGTGCTGGAGGAGGGAGCATCATGGGAGGACAAGCCCTACATGGGATGTACCACCGGAACATAACTAAAGTGGCTGATATCAAGAAATCCTACCAGTATCTAGAGCCGGACTGAAGGACAGAGGCTCATCCTGGAGCAGGAGCAGGCCCTGAGCACCAGAGCGATAGAGGCCCAGATCTACCACACCAGACAAGACCCAAGTGTAGCTCTGAGACAGTCCAGCAGGGTGTAAGATGCTGCAGGAAAAGTGTACATGGACGCCATAACCAAGTGGCTCATAGTGTACAGAAACATCTGTGTGGAGTATGGACCGGAAACACCAAGGTCAAAATGGGAAAGAGAGAATGACACAGGTGATGGAATGGTAATGGCATCGTGGTGGTGGATAAACGGAAGAGGAAAGCCGTTGTGGTTGACGTGGCATCACCAAGTAGTGGTGTTTGTGGTGAACCAACTAGCCAGTTAAACATGGCCAAGTGTTTAACAGAGTGAAGATTTCTTGCCTGGTTAATAGGCATGTTTCATTTTTTGCTTTCTTTACTATGTTATAATACACAATTGTATGTATGTAATCTGAGCTTTCATTCAATCCTGTTTTAGACTGTAAAAAGGCCCGTTGCTGTAGTTAATGACTTCAACGATCGGTTAAAGACAAAATTGAAAATGTGACCCCCAAACTGGAGTAGAGGCATAGAACTATAATTAAAACAACAAAGTTCTTTACTTCCGCATTACTTCCTGATACGGAGGCTGCCATCTTTGCTTTATGGAGGCTGACATCTTTGCTTTAGGGCGCCACCTGTGTGATTGTAATTGTATTCTTTATGTTAGCGTCTGAAATGAAATAAAATAAACTTACAGGTGTCGCTCGTCTAGCCATGTCCACATGCTTCTGTTTGTATCCGACGTGGCTCTCACATGTTTAAGTGACGTAAATTTCGGGGATTTTAGAAATACGTAAAAAGAACATTTCCTTCTATTTTATATAAGTATTGATGATAATTAAGTATTATCTGCAATTATAATATGCACTTAGAGAAAAAGGCTGGGCCCAAGAGGCTGCAGTACCTCGCACCTCGCAATCAATCTGGGACATGGAAAGAGGGGGCGTGACTTATCCAGTTCATTTACAGTTTTTCTTCAGTGGTTTGGCTCATTTCTTGAAACAGAAATTACAGTCTCAAAACTCTAAGATCATTTGACAAAACAGTCTCACAGCTCTGCACAGCACCACAGTCACCTGCAGAAGCTCATGTCTCTCCCAAAACTGTTCCCTTTCCCATTTAAACAGTCAGTGCCTCCAAAATGGCTGAGATCCTTCTGCTTTGGCTCATTTATTGAAAAAGACGGACGTTCTCAACATTCTTGGTTGTTTTACCAAAATCTGGATCTGGATGGATGATCACAACATGGTTCACCTGCAAAAGCTCATGTCTCTCCCAAAACTGTTCACTTATGTGTCAAAACTACACTTCTGTCTAATAGGAATAGTCAGTGCCCCCAAATGAATTCTCCCCTTGGTGTTGTGTGAGCACTGAAGTGCAAATGTTTGATGTTGTGTCACTGACAGAGGACCAGCTCTGGGCAGAAAACAAGGATTTTACTCTAAGAGTGGCCTCCAAGTTTTGAAATCACAGATTGCACTCAAACCACCAAAGAAATTCTAACCATTTTTATTCATACACATAAAGTAAGTTCCATACATGTGTAAAAAGATAATTTACATTACAGTAATAAACTGTTATACAGTAACAAACACAAAATCAAAAAACAATCAATTCAAATATTCCATGAAATTCATAGATGGTATTCATAGTATTATATTCTTGACCAGTTTTGACAGTTGAACAGACTATTGTGCATGTGATACTTATACAATGAAATCAGGCAACATGTTTTGGAGAGAATGATCATTAGACTGAGAATCAACTCCTCAGTTTGGATCTACAGGATCTATTCATTTGACAAATGTGCTAAATGTAGCTAACTGTGTGAACTGTAGGCCACTTCTACTTAATCATCTGCAAAGATGCACTGAGACAATTGAGACATGGACTAAGGCATCTGCATTTGATCAAATGAACGAGAAATTCCATTCTGTTGTGAACAAAAGAGGTTTGATTGTCCATATTATTTTGAAAATGTAATTTCTGTTTCAAGAAATGAGCCAAACCAATAGAGAAAAACTGTAACACATCCATGAGTAGAGGCCACTAAACTGGAGGAGATTACAGCAGATTTGTGTAAAAATATCAGACATCTCAGTCCAGAAAAGTGCTGGAAATGCATTCTCACTATTTTGAGGAATGCTGGTTAGAAAATCCTCTCCCCTTTGACAGTCAAAAGTTCAGTGACAGTAACAACAGGGACTGCTGTTTTAAGTCCTTGCCGGTCGTTCTGAGCATTTCTACCGTCTAAACATGATCACTGCTACTGCTAGCCTGATCATCGGATGTCACGCAGTCCCTTAAAGTGATAACATAACTAAATTGTGTAAGCACTATGCACCATCTACTGTCTGCATAAACTGAATAAGAGCCAGGGCAAACTGCAGAGATAATAAACTTTTTTTTTGTTTCAAAGCTTGTTTAAAGGCATGTACATTAGGTACGTAATCCTCCGGCTAGTCCATAGCCTAGCGCAAACATCTGGAATGGGTCCCCGACGCTGCACGGCAGCGACCACTGCTCCTGAGGAGATGCCGGTGGCATTGAAGGATGGGTCAAATGCAGAAGACAATAAAGTGTTACCTTAACCATAACCTGAATAGCAATATGAAAAATGCACAACATTTTTCCTTTTAAAGGCCATGTACCTGATTTTTACTGTTTTGAAACATGAAAAACAGAACCAGTTGATGTTCACTCTCACTTTCCTCATGCAGTCCCAGCATCCTAAATATTCACTGCAATGAGTTTAGAAGCACTTTACACAAGTCTCTGAGCCCAGACCATCACGGGTAAAGCTAACAAACATTAGCATGCTAGCAGCGCACTTCCTGCTTCTCTCCTAGGATAAAATGCTCTATAAATAGATGGAGAGTAAAAGTTGTGGTCTCATTTCCGCCCAAATAGATTCTTATACAATATATCTGTGCAACATAGATTTTACATTATTACCAACAAAAAATTGGGAACATGGAGTTTTGGGTCTCTCGTTTGACAGCAGTAAAAATGTATCAATTTGGGCGCACGCACGCACGCACACACACACAGACACACACCCACACACAGACACACACACACACACACACACACACACACACACACACACACACACACACACACACACACACACACACACACACACACACACACACACACACACACACACACGCACACACACACAGCTGATGCTAAATATATTGTCACTTTGTTAAACATTTTTTGTTAAACAAATATACAGCTTTTAAAATTACATTTTAAAAATCTAATCTGTGTGCTGAGGATCAACATAAATAATTGGAAAATTATGACATAATATATTAAAGATGACCACTTCATTATTTTTTACATTTTTTTCAGTGACCAATTTCCACATCAACTTTTATTCTATTAGCACATGTTGGCTGGAAGTTATCGAGATATACTGTACCTTGACACAAATCAATGCCTAAAATGTACTGTACAAATCAGTGAAACTACTGGAATCTGTTCAATTCTGAATCCAGTTTTTAAAGACGTTAAACCCTTTGAAGGAACTGGATGATAGATCTGTAGGAAAATTGTAATCACTTCACACAATCTTTTCCTACATTTGACACAGGAGGTTAGTGCGCCCGTGAAGGCAAACGGTGCTCTGTGGTGCACTCTGTCGCAGTGTGTCGATGGTGAGGTGAGAGAGCGGCAGATGGCCAGTAATAGTCAGCACATTTGAATGAAAACTCAGCTGTGGACGCGACACCTGCAGCGGAGCAACACTTCACCAACTGCTCACTCACATCCTGTTAATGCTGTTCTGTCACTGTCCAAATAGTCAAAGACATCATTTCACATTCCAGCATAAAGCTTTTGTCACTTGTAGACTTACTAAAAGTGAGAAGCAACATAAGTACTACAATCCACAAGACTCTTTAAGAAGATAGGCTGAAATGTTATTGTTACGCTACAACGATAGTGCCTGTGTTCACACGTGTGTGTTGTGTCTGTAGTAAGCACTGGACTGACGCCAAGTAGGTTCCCGTCTCTGTGAGTCATGTTTTCCTCTTGCACACTGTACTCTGCCTCTAGGCCCCAGGCTCTGCAGAGGGAGGGCTTGTGGTGGGCTTCTGAGCCGCGCTTTGTGAGGTGCAGTTTGGAGCCTTTTAGGATTAAATTACAGAAGGAAAAACAGCAATTTGTGTGAAATGTAAGCTATGTGTACGTCAACTGTCAAGCTGCATGACCCAGTTAACATTACCAATATGTTTTTTATGAAAAATATGATGATGACTTTTATTTATAGAGCGCTTTTCCACCTAAAAGGCACTTAAAGTGCTTTACAAACCGTACAACGTAACACATACAATTACATTTATAGACAATAAACAAACAGACACAACATACAGTTGTAACTACAGCTGCGGTCACAACAAACGCATAATGAACAAAACAATAAATGGTACATACATAGGTAGCTGTATTCTGTAAGTGTTTTAGAAAAGAAAAGGTGGAAAAGTTCAGACTGATGTTAATGATGTTAAAATGGGGGGTTGGGCTAGGAAGGCGTCTGAATGTTTTGGTGAAATACACACAATTATCTGTAAACTGAAAGTAAATACACTTGGAATTGTGTCCTCTCATTTACCCATCCTTCGTTGTCTGTGGACATCTGGAGCAATAGCTCGCAGCGTCTGTGCTCTATCCAATTCTTTTTGAAGTTCGTGGTCAGGAGCTGCCTTAGATCCAGACTAGTTCTCCCTGTATATTCCCTACAGAAGATATTATGGTGCATTCTGACCAAAGTGTCCAAAGCGTCCACTTTACATGTAAAGTCTGTGCAGACTTAGTTTTCTGCAACATCTGCACAGAGCCAGGGGCCCTTGCACCACCTGGAGCTCCATTGTTCCACTGAAAGAAAAAGCCCCCCAGATCATTATGGCGCCCCCTCCCTGTGGTGCGTAGAAAACGTTTCAGGTGGATCTGCTTGTCGTGCCAGTAACGTTTAAACCTTTGTCTTTGTTTTTAAAACTGTGTGTCAGATGTGTCTGATGTTATCGGGCTACAGTCGCACCAGTAATGGCCTTAATTTGGGTCGAGGATCATCCAGTGTCTTGACGGAGGACGGCCAATCAGATCCTCCGGATCAGAGCTGGTGTCATTTTTTCAGAATCTATTAAGAAATTCCAAATGAGTCTTACTGTGTCCCACCTCAGCAGAGCTAGCGCGCCTTTCTTGTTGCATATTGAAGCTCTACTTGAACCTTGTTTGTTCCAACCTTGAAAAATGTGACTTTTGCCATTTACTGGTCTTAAACTTTTTATCGGGACTGCATTTTCTATCGTGGATCTGTTGTTACTCACGTGTGGTTGAGCGGTTGTCAGTAACCTAAACAGTTCTGGATTTTCATAGTTTGTGATGTTTGGATTAATTCCCCCCTTGCATTAGTGCTAACTCGTGGAATGGTTCCGGGCAGAGAATGCATGAGGGCAAATTAAATCATATTTCTGACCTTGTTTAGTTCCTTTAAAGGTTCACAACGTATCTTTTCTGGTGGTTCTGCAGTCATCTCCATGGAGATGTTATTGCTTTGCTTGAAATGTTCCTCAAAATAAAATACCTTTTTTAAAGGAGAAAATGTCTTGGAAAAAAAATCTCCTGAAATGGAATAAATCTCAATAGGTTTAATGCAATACTTTGTAACATTTCAGGCAAAGCATTAGCATCTTCACTAGATGGTATGGGTAAACAAGTTAGTTGCTATAATTCAGCGCTTCAATGAGCATCGATCAAATCCAAGTTCAGAAAGACTCGTTTGGGTGAATGAAGTTGACCTGCTCACGCTCCAGAGCAGGGTCTGAACAGGAGTCTGGACATGTTTGGAGTCCAAGCTGAAGTCTGACCATGTCTTCTCCCTCTCTCCCTCAGGACCCGGACACGGCGCTCACCCCTGTGACCTCTGCTGCTACGTGTGAGTGACTGCATGTGCCTGGGTTCCCTCCCGCTCTCCTCCTCACGCCACGCACTCACACCTCCAGAGACCTCACGCACTCACACCTCCAGGGTCCTCCTCACGCACTCACACCTCCAGGGTCCTCCTCATGCACTCACACCTCCAGGGACCTCCTCACGCACTCACACCTCCAGGGACCTCCTCACGCACTCACACCTCCAGGGACCTCCTCACACACTCACACCTCCAGGGACCTCCTCACGCACTCACACCTCCAGGGACCTCCTCACGCACTCACACCTCCAGGGACCTCCTCACACACTCACACCTCCAGGGACCTCCTCACGCAGTCACCACCAGGGACCTCCTCACGCACTCAAACCTCCAGGGACCTCCTCACGCACTCAAACCTCCAGGGACCTCCTCACACCACGCACTCACACCTCCAGGGACCTCCTCACACACTCACACCTCCAGGGACCTCCTCACGCACTCACACCTCCAGGGACCTCCTCACGCACTCACACCTCCAGGGACCTCCTCACACACTCACACCTCCAGGGACCTCCTCACGCAGTCACCACCAGGGACCTCCTCACGCACTCAAACCTCCAGGGACCTCCTCACGCACTCAAACCTCCAGGGACCTCCTCACACCACGCACTCACACCTCCAGAGAGCTCCTCAAACCACGCACTCACACCTCCAGGAACCTCCCCTTCCAGGCACCTCCTTGTCACCGCTACACGCTCACACCTCCAGGGACCTCGTCACCGCCCTCCCACACCCAGACCGTGGTGCTCCTTCGCGGGGCAGCCAGGGTTACGCGCAGCTGGAGTAAACTTGAGATGAAGCTTCAGGCCGTCATGGAGAACCTTCACCGGCAGCAGAGGGCCAAGCTGCTGATGGAACAGCAGCTCCAGCAGCAGCAGGGGCAGGTGCAGCTCCGAGCAGGGCTGGGGGACGAGCCCATGGCCAGCCCTGTGCGGGACACTGACAACACACAGATGGCAGCGCTGGCAGCCATGAGGGCAGCAGCGGCCGGCCTGCAGAGAGTGTCCGACAGTCCCATGTCTGAGCGCAGCAGTGGGGACGACGAGGACGACGAAGGCGACCACTACAAGGACATGATGGGCTCGGACGAGGAGGAGCACATGTGAGTAGATGAAAGAAAGACATTTCATCTTGTGATGTGTCCAATTAGATCTATTACTATAACTGTATATTAACTAATCTGTCCAATATCTACAGAGTATCGGGCCGTAAGTGGTGCTGTACACCACAGGCGACGCGATAACATTTCTAGTTGTGTGATTTTGCACAGAGCTACCAATCGCAACAGCATGTAGGTCGATACAGACATATTTACACAACTTAACCTACTATTGCCACTAAAACAGTAGTTTTAGCAGCAAGATTTTTCTCCATTGAAATGAATGGAATTCCAACTTAACTGGAAATACGACTCACAACAGAAGTGTGTGTTAGTAACAGTCAGAATAAGGCAGATAGGTTGAACAATCCTGATATGACTATTTATAACCTTTTGTTTCATTTTGGATATGGTTGGCAATTTCAAAAGTTCATTTAGTGTTTATTGAACCATTATCATCACTGTACAAAGTAACCGGATTTCTATTAATTGTTTTTCTTTCTTGTGTCAGGCCAGTAATCTACATTTACCACTGCATTGAAGGGTGTCATGCCTTATGTAAGACCATTGCGTACATTTTCAATATTCCCAACATCATCTGGAGACACACTGAAATAATTTCGTGATCCCCATGGCAGTCCCGACCCCCAGGTTGAGAACCGGTTGAGAACAGGTTTATCAAAATATTTTCTGTAGCAATAATATATTATCTTACAAATGAGTTATTTTGGACACACACACTTTCGGGGAAGTTCTAAAAACCAGCACAGCTATCATTTTGACAAATCTCAAAATACTGTCAGCACATAAAATTTTGTGATGATGTTTGATGATGTGATCCTTTCAGATGGAGGGCAGAGCCTATTCATAGGTCTCAGCTTCCTCTTGATAGGTGCTATTTTTGAGGACTTTTATAAACTTGCCATATTAATCTTATGTCTTAAAGTTTCAACCCCTTTTGGGTTAAAAGGTGGCACCACTTTTTGAAGCTTTTGGGAGAAAAGATTATCTTTGAGATCCAATTTTAATAAGAAGGAAAATATATGTAAGACTTACTCTAAAGAACAGCTCCAAATGAGTATTTATCTTGCCGTACAGTAAACAGAAGTGGGACGAGGATGACTTTGAAGGAGAGATGGAGGAGGACTTTGATGATGACCTGGCTGAGGAGGGTCTGCCCACTGCCCAGGAGGCTGTGACCCCGGGGAAGGGCATCCTGCTCCTGCCCCATCGCCAGCTGCATCCCCACACTCAGTTGCTAAAGGCGCGGCCCAGCATTGAACAGGAAGCACGCGTCGCCATCCTGCCTCCCCACGCCACGCACAGCCATCTGGGGGCGCAAGACCATGGCGAGTGGACCTATGAGGAGCAGTTCAGACAGGTACGTTCGCTACAGTATTTAGTACTTCATAATTTAATTATCAAAATTTAACACTAAACACTGTTTATACATATAAACAGTCAGCATTGGATGTCCACTAAAAAAGTTTTTAAAAACTGTAAAAAATCTTTGGGGGAGACTATGTGTCCTTCAAGCCCCCCTCCTGGCACCGCCCATGAAGGCAGCGTATAGAACAGTACCAGCCTTTGGAATGCAGTCAGTCGGGTTAAAGCATGAGAGGGACTACAGCAGACTCCAGCTGAGTTGGCAGGTTTATAGGCAGTGCTTTTCACTGCACATTTAAATTGTTTGTGTCACCATGACCTCAATAACGTCATATGTGCTTCGAGATAAAACCCTAAAATAAATGTTCCAAAAAGTCCATTAGACCCCCCGATTGGTCCATGTCAAAAATGGACATAAAGATAAACTAAAAAGAAAGACCTCAGGGCCTGCTCCATGATGAGCCTCTGTGCTGTCCTTCAGTCCGGCCCGCTCTGGACACTGGTAGGATTTCTTGATATCAGCCACTTCAGTTATGTTCTATGTGGCTCTCACGCTCACTAGTCCACGGCCTTCTTCCTTACGACTAGTGTACAGTCTCAGGGTGCTGGATTTGGGAACCCACCATGCATGGTAAGGAGCTTTCATGTCTTAACATCTAATAATGCAGTATACTTATACAGCACTTTTCATGACACTCAAAGACACTTCACATTATTCATTCACTCCACACCCGATGGTGGTAAGCCACTATTGCAGCCACAGCTGGGGCAGACTAACGGAAATGAGGCTGCCAATCTGCACCATCAGCCCCTCCCCCCACCACCAATCATTTACGCACACACCACCCTCATACTAGGCAATGTGGGTGGAGTGTCTTGCCTAAGGACACAGCAACATTTCCTCTGCCCTGGCCTGCTTAGCCTCAAAGGTCTGACGGGATTGGGCACTGGCAAGCAGGAATCTGTGGTTTGTATCTCTTCCTTTGGCCACCTTATTATATTTGGCTTCCTATAATCATAAGATTCTTACACCACTCAACTGGAATTTTTGACAACTCTTCCTTACAAACTGCTCCAGGTCTGTCAGATTAGAAGGGCGCCTTTTCTCAACAGCAATTTTAAGCTCTATCCGGGTGTTCAATGGAACTGAGATCTGGACTCATTGCTGGCCACTTCAGAACTCTCCTGCGCTTAGTTGCCATCCATTTGTGGGTTTTTGAAGTATGTTTGGGGTCATTGTCCTGCTGGAAGATCCATGATCTCGGACGCCCTGGGGCCTACATTGTGACCCAAAATCCTTTGGTAATCCTCAGATTTCATGATGCCTTGCACACAGTCAAGAGGCAGCTGTAGCTACTTGTTGGCCTCATTATGTTTTCAGTAAACAGTGGAATAATGTGCTTCACCAAAAAGCTCTATGTTGGTCTCATTTGTCCACAGGACGTTTTCCCAGAATGATTTTGTTTTACTCACACACATTTTGCCGTCTTGCTTTGTCTCTCGTCAGTATTGGGGTCCACCTGGGTCTCCTGTCATAGAGTTTCATTTCATTCAAATTTGGACAGATAGTTTGCGCTGACACTGATGCACTCTGAACCTGCAGGACAGAGCGAATTTCTTTGGAACTTGTTTGGGGCTTATCCACCATCCAGACTATCCTGTGTTGTGGCCTTTCATCAGAATCAGAATCAGAAACGGTTTATTGCCATTGTCAGTGATAAAAAATTCACAAACATAGGAACTTGCTTCGGCGTAAAGTGCAACATAAAGCAATGAATAAAATATAATAAATAAAAATTATCATCAGTTTTTCTCTTCTGTCCACGTCCAGGCAGATTAGCTTTAGGGCCATGGGCTGCAAACTTCTTGATGATGTTGTACATGTGGACAAAGGACCATCAAGATCTCTGGAGATGGACTTGTAACCTTGAGATTGTTTAGATTCCACACTTTTGGTTCTCCAGTCCTCAGACAGTTCTCTTCTCCTCTTTCTGTTCTCCATGTTAAGTGTGGCACACACAGACTGAGTCAACTTCTGTCCTTTTTATCTGCTTCCAGGTGTGATGTTTCTGTTGCTAACACTGTCACTTGCCCCAGGTGGGTTGAAACAAGCATCACATGCTTAAACTAAGTTTTATCCACATATTTATCCATAATTTTGAAATGGAGCGAATCATTTTGTCCATCTCATTTTTGGAGTTTTGTGTGCTTTTTTTTTTTTAATTGTTCCAATGCACACAAAGGAAATAAACATCTGTGGAATACAGTTGGGGGAAAAAAAAACTTTTGTGTGAAAATTTCAGGAGTGCCAACACTATCGGTCATGGCGGTATGATTATGTATATATTTTGGTTTAATGCCACAAAAGTGACCTAGTGTTGCTTTAGAGACATTTCAATGAGTTTGCAGAGCACATATGCAGTGCTACTTTGACACCTGGTGAAGAGGAGCAGCTGAAACATCTCCTCATCCCCATTAAGTGCTGAATATAAAGTGAAAATGTTGTTTATTGCTGCCTTGGCCACATCTGTGTGTGACACGCGGGCGTAAGCCAGCGTGACGCCTTCTCAGCAGCTCGCGCCGTAACCCAAGCAGGGCCTGCTCGTTCACACCCGGGGCTGACATGGCCTGGTAAACCTGGGCACGGCTGTTTTATGAGGGCCACGGCACCTGCTGCCAGAGCTGGAGCTGCACACGGCTAAAAGAATCCTTTTTTCACACGTCAGAGTCAGAGTGGGGTCCACCTCAAAGACACGGCAGGGCCAGGAAGTGAGCTGCTGGGAGTTTCCTGGGACGTGTGTGTGTGTGTGCGTGTGCGTGTCTGTGCGTGCGTGTGTGTGTGTGTGTGTGTGTGTGTGTGTGTGTGTGTGTGTGTGTCTGTGTGTGTGTGCGTGTGTGTGTGTGCATACAGATTTAACATGCTGTACATTTACTGTAAACAGGAGGAGCTGTTGCTTAGGACAAACTAAAGCTTTGCAGTTCATCACATTAAATCCTGATTATAATTATTGGGTGAATCAATTATAAAAACTGCATTATCAGACAAAATATAGATTTGAACTTTTACTAGCCATAGAAGCATATGACCCTGCAGTTTGAGAAAAACAAGTAGAAGTATGTGTGAAAAGTTTCAAAAGTGTAATGTTCAAAGAGTTTCTCAAATGCCCTGGTCACCACTTCTGCTTGTGTGGTGAAGTCACTTCCACGTGTCCGACCTGAAGCTCCATGTTATTTCAGGCCTAGGTTTCTTAATGACTGAGAGTGGAGTGTATAAACTACACTCACACTGTCTCACGCTCTTTTCAATGGGGTTCCATTTAGGCTTATGGGATGGAATTAGAAATGACTAGAAAAGTGCTGAACGCCCCCACGTCTTTAGCTTTAACCTGCTAAGAATGTACAGAAGGTCAGAAGTGCAAAAATCTAAACAAGTTACCAAAAGTGGGTTGTACTTTGTTGCAACAGTATTGAAACAATACTTGTTTCAGAACTAGTATAAAACCACATGGTAACTCAATGAATGCACTATTATTTTGTTTTGAAAATTAAATTGGTTTGTCTAAAACTAGTGTTCTTTTATTGTCATTGTGGTATCAAGTATCGAGCCTATTCCTTGGTATCGAAATTCTGAAATTCTAGTGACAAAAGCTTTATGTTGACACTGTGTGTTTCTTGCACTGCTCCCTCAGATATGATTTACTTTTTCTCATTTTTGTGTCTATTCTTTGGAATCACCAGCTGTGGAGCATTAATGAAGGTTTCAAATTATAAATCCGATTTTACGCCCACACACTTTTACAGTTACTCTTATTTGAGTATTCCTTATTTCCTGACTCTTACCCCTGAATGCCAGTTCTTTTGCTCCTGGTGCAGTGTTTGTGGTGGTGGCCCTTGGGTGCTGCCTCTCTCTTATCAGTTGGCGTCAGACTGGTTTACTGAGAATGACAGTTGAACAATCGGAGTCCTGCCCTTTCAGAGGACATTGTGTTACATGAAGCCAATCACACGCCTCCACACGGCCAACCCACACTGTCTTATCAACTTATATACCTCTGTAATTAGGATTCATTAGCAATTATGGCTGCATTTGTAACCATGGTGACAGCAAGGTACAGTGACAGCATTGTGTGTAGAAAAACACTTAATTGGGCCCGGACTTACTCTGGGTGGTATGCATGTTGTTATTACAACAGAAAAGCGGTGTTTCTTTTGCTTTATCACTGCTGTCCCTCATGAAGAGACACTTCCACTGCAAAGATCACACACTCAGTTTAGATCGAGCTACTCTTTCTGTGTTTTCATCCTCTGCGTTTAAAAGTGAAAGTAAAAGTGTGCTTAGAGTCAGGGCTGAAGAATTTTAGCAAAATATCTAATTGCTTTTTTCTGGCAATCACTGGGATTGTGATTAGATTAGCACTTTGTGTTTTAACAGGATTCTGTTCATATTTTGAACACATCGCTGTGTGTGAAAATGGAAATATGAACTGCTAAACAAGAAACTCAGATCATTTTTATACAGGTTTGTATACATGTTTAGTTGTTTGTTGAGGAAATTATGTCACTTAAATAATTACAGTTGTTGCAATTTGCTAACTGGGATTGTGATATGTCTGGCAGCCTCACGTCGGGAGTGTACTGACTCTGGTGCTGGTCCAGTTCTGGACCCAGGCTGGTCCTGCAGACTTAGAAAGTGCTTAAAATCAATGCTTGCTGTTCTGTGTGTATTTTTGCCACAGTGGTCTGATGCGGTTTTCTGGCCGTTAGACGAGTATTCTCGCGGTAAACCACGTGAATCTGCGTGGCCTGCCGTAAACTAGAGCTGGTGTAACAGGCGTCTGCAGGTGACCCACGCGGGTCCTGAACTGCAACCGGACTGGAGTCAGTGTACATAAGGTGTTAGTGGGAGTGATGCATGTGGTAGAGTGGTTTAAGCAGATATGCATGCTCAGTGTGGCCGGCCCTCCAAGCTCTCCCCCCCCTTTCACCCTGCTGCCCTGTCAAATAAAGGCTAAAAGTAGGTGTCTGTGTGTATTGTAGCTGAATGCAGTAATGTATGTAATGTAATATTAGCGCTAATGATAGAGCTGCTGTAAATGTGATGGACACAGGACCGGCTCTCCAACCTGCTGCGCTCCCCTCCATTTAGGCAAGTCTACATATTACATGAAATAATTCACATTAATATTGTAACTGTATACCTCAGTCTCCAGGTCATAACTGTCAGCAGCACTTCTCCATTAAACCTGGGTGTGTCCCGCTCCATGCAGTGGACTGATCCATCAGAGTGTGCTTTCAGTAAGATGGGACTACACCCCGTGTGTTTATTTGATTTGACAGATTTGATTTGATATATTTTTGAAATCCTGTTAAAAATCAGGAATTTGGATTTCCTGGTCTCTGCATGTGATCTGTCTGAAAGCGGCTGTAGTAACGTGGTGGGTCTTTTAAAGCAGACTAATTGCACCTCGTATGAGTGTCATAAGACAAACTAATGACAGTGTCTGCAGCTTTAAAATCCACTGAATCTGATAATAACATGCACAGAGCTGTGATTTGACTTTAATGCAGGGTTCATTTTATCATCATTTATCTGTGTCATTTCAGGCGCACACAGTGGCATTCAGTGACGCAGAAAGTGTCTCTAGCCTTAGACCAAGTGCTGTTTGGCCCTTTGGGGCTTCTGTAGTCTGAAAGAATGTTATTTTCTTTTGTTTGTCCAAATCATGTGTTTCTGATGTCATTTGTTATTTTCACGCAGATCTGTTTCAGATTTGTTGAGTTGGTTCAGACTCTTGTTTATATTTGTCTTTTCATATTCGCCATCTATGTGGCATTGTCTATGAAATATGAGAAACATAGGCTGTATATTATGATTCATCTGAAAAATTCATTCATCTGTAATGATATGTAGGCCTATCATCATCAGACTCGGAAACATGAGAAACTCTGTAGTTTAAACCATATGTCCTTGGAAACATTGGTCATTGCCAACATTATCATTGGTTTGCACAGGTTTAAATGATCATTACACTGATCTGAGGACAGTGCCAGATCAGGTTTGTCCTGGAGGATTGCATGTCCCACCTCAGTACCTTGTCTCCAAAGGTCAGGCTAAATCAAGTTTGCACTGCATGTTCCTCTGCTGATTACTCCAAGGTGAAACCAGCGGGTGTCATCTGCCCATCTGACCACACTGGAATAAAGGACATCCACTTATCCCAATATCAAATTATGCAGGATCATTGGATCATTCGGTTTGCATTCTGTCGACCAGTGCTATTTCCACCGGGATATTTGAGAGATGTCCATAGCTCTTTACATCTGCTGCTGGACGATCAGTGTCAGCATGCATCACACTCGGCATTTTTATTTACAGCAGATGTACAGAGCACTTGGAAATGGAAGGAGCTTCGAGGAGCACGTGGATCTGTGCCCAGGGCAAACACGATGGGAACATGCTAGGTCAACACATCAGTTAGCATCAAGATAGTCATTACTTTGTAGCATATAGCCTGTTTTGAACAGTTTGTAGATTGCATTTGAGGGATAACTTGTTCCAAAGATGAATCCAACGTAAAAAAGAACAACAACATGTGTTTCTAATGTGGTGCATGTGATCTAGGGCTGCAACTAAGGATTACTTTGGTAATTGATTAGTCTAGCAATTATTAATTTAATCAATTAGATGTTTAGAACGCGAATGGCATCAACAGGCAAAAGGATGTTGATGCCTTGAAAAATATCCAGTTTGAGTTAACAGATTCATAAAATTATTTAATTAACTAATTTACAATTTTGGAGTGTCCTGAGCAACATTTGCACCAAAATCGAAAACAAAACCAATCATTATTGCCAAATTTAAAGAACCAGAGAGTGGCACAGATATTATATAGCATATTTTTTAACTAAATGGGCTGATTTGGTCATGTTTTAGTAGTAGTGTGCCGTGGTATCATTTAAAGTAGAAAAGTGCACACTTTTCGCAGAATCAAAAGTAATGTCCAGGTTTTTTACTTGTGCTGATGGATTAAACGACTGTGCTTGTACTTTGTATAAAAGTTTCTCTTTCTGGGCCTCAGGACAGATGTCAGCAGATTTATCATATTTTCGTAGATATTTGAGCTCTACACGGAGGGGTTTACTGTCAGTTGTCCATTCATAAATGACAAATTTGTGCAAGAAAGACCCAATGATTAAATGATTTCTGATGTAATGTTAGTTTGCTAAGGTTTGCTAAAAACAAACAAACAAACAAACAAACTTAAGGACTGCTAAAAAAATGCTTTTGAGATGGCTAAAAACTCTTACTGGTTAACTTTAAACGCTGTCAAAATCCTGTCTTTCCGAGATAAAAGCAGATAAAAGCAAAAACATTAAAACCCCGAGTTCTCAGAGACCACTTGATGCTGCAGTAGAAGCTGCTCATAGGTTTAGGGGCTGGGTTCACATTCTTGAATTTGTAGACCTACAAGGGTTTACCCAGCCTAGGCTGTCAATCAAAGTGTAGATCACGTGAAGCCATGCCACAGTCTAGTTGTGGTTAGAGGGAGGAGCCGTTGAACATGTCGCTAAGTTGAAAGGTAATGTAGCTTTAAATGCTATTGCCCTGGCTCCATTGTGTTGTGGCTCACACCTGGATAATGCCTCATTGTTCTGCGAGTCACTGCACAGCTCGCCCCTGTGACGGCTGAGTGTCGCTTGACTGACCTCTGTTTGCACAGAGCTGGGGCCAGGATGTCCTCGGGCTGCAGATCACTCTGATAAAAGACATATTTGTGTCTGTACGTTTACGAGCTTCTTTATTCATGCACTGTCCTCTAATATCCTGAGCGGCCCGGAGTGTACAGGCTCCACAGCCCTTTGAAGGGCCCTGTCCCCAGCCGCTCTGAGGCACAGGCCGGGCAGATGGAGCCCAGATGGACCGTAAAGTGAGGGATGTCTTTAAACATTCATGGCACTCTAGTGATCAGCCGATGGAGGAGCACATGAAACATTCAATTGCCCTGACAAACATGTGGGGGAGGGGCAGGAAGTGCAAGAAAGAGCCAATTGGGAGCGACACTTACTGGGATTAGCCTCAGGTTTGTGCTGATGCAGCTGCCTGATAACACCCCAGGCCCAGGCGCATGGTCTGCACCTACACGTGGACACAAGGACAGAGAAGGACACCAGGACAAGGACAGAGAAGAACACAAGGACAGAGAAGGACACCAGGACAAGGACAGAGAAGAACACAAGGACAGAGAAGGACACCAGGACAAGGACAGAGAAGAACACAAGGACAGAGAAGGACACCAGGACAAGGACAGAGAAGAACACAAGGACAGAGAAGGACACCAGGACAGAGAAGGACACCAGGACAAGGACAGAGAAGGACACCAGGACAAAGAAGGACACAAGGACAAGGACAGAGAAGGACACAAGGACAGAGAAGGACACCAGGACAAGGACAGAGAAGGACACAAGGACAGAGAAGGACACCAGGACAAGGACAGAGAAGAACACAAGGACAGAGAAGGACACCAGGACAAGGACAGAGAAGGACACCAGGACAAAGAAGGACACAAGGACAAGGACAGAGAAGAACACAAGGACAGAGAAGGACACCAGGACAGAGAAGGACACCAGGACAAGGACAGAGAAGTACACCAGGACAGAGAAGAACACAAGGACAAAGACAGAGAAGGACACAAGGACAGAGAAGGACACCAGGACAAGGACAGAGAAGGACACAAGGACATAGAAGGACACAAGGACAGAGAAGGACACCAGGACAGAGAAGGACACCAGGACAAGGACAGAGAAAGACACCAGGACAAAGAAGGACACAAGGACAAGGACAGAGAAGGACACAAGGACAGAGAAGGACACCAGGACAAGGACAGAGAAGGACACAAGGACAGAGAAGGACACAAGGACAGAGAAGGACACCAGGACAAAGAAGGACACAAGGACAAGGACAGAGAAGAACACAAGGACAGAGAAGAACACCGGGACAAGGACAGAGAAGAACACAAGGACAGAGAAGGACACCAGGACAAGGACAGAGAAGAACACAAGGACAGAGAAGGACACCAGGACAAGGACAGAGAAGAACACAAGGACAGAGAAGGACACCGGGACAAGGACAGAGAAGAACACAAGGACAGAGAAGGACACCAGGACAAGGACAGAGAAGAACACAAGGACAGAGAAGGACACCAGGACAGAGAAGGACACCAGGACAAGGACAGAGAAGGACACCAGGACAAAGAAGGACACAAGGACAAGGACAGAGAAGGACACAAGGACAGAGAAGGACACCAGGACAAGGACAGAGAAGGACACAAGGACAGAGAAGGACACCGGGACAAGGACAGAGAAGAACACAAGGACAGAGAAGGACACCAGGACAAGGACAGAGAAGAACACAAGGACAGAGAAGGACACCAGGACAAGGACAGAGAAGAACACAAGGACAGAGAAGGACACCAGGACAGAGAAGGACACCAGGACAAGGACAGAGAAGGACACCAGGACAAAGAAGGACACAAGGACAAGGACAGAGAAGGACACAAGGACAGAGAAGGACACCAGGACAAGGACAGAGAAGGACACAAGGACATAGAAGGACACAAGGACAGAGAAGGACACCAGGACAGAGAAGGACACCAGGACAAGGACAGAGAAAGACACCAGGACAAAGAAGGACACAAGGACAAGGACAGAGAAGGACACAAGGACAGAGAAGGACACCAGGACAAGGACAGAGAAGGACACAAGGACAGAGAAGGACACAAGGACAGAGAAGGACACCAGGACAAAGAAGGACACAAGGACAAGGACAGAGAAGAACACAAGGACAGAGAAGAACACCGGGACAAGGACAGAGAAGGACACCAGGACAAGGACAGAGAAGAACACAAGGACAGAGAAGAACACAAGGACAGAGAAGAACACCGGGACAAGGACAGAGAAGGACACCAGGACAAGGACAGAGAAGAACACAAGGACAGAGAAGGACACCAGGACAAGGACAGAGAAGGACACCAGGACAAGGACAGAGAAGAACACAAGGACAGAGAAGGACACCAGGACGAGGACAGAAGAAGACAAGGACAGAGAAGGACACCAGGACAAGGACAGAGAAGAACACAAGGACAGAGAAGGACACCAGGACAAGGACAGAGAAGAACACAAGGACAGAGAAGGACACCAGGACAAGGACAGAGAAGGACACAAGGACAGAGAAGGACACAAGGATAGAGAAGGACACCAGGACAAAGAAGGACACCAGGACAAAGAAGGACACCAGGACAGAGAAGGACACAAGGACAGAGAATAACACAAGGACAGAGAAGGACACCAGGACAAGGACAGAGAAGGACAGAGAAGAACACAAGGACAAGGACAGAGAAGGACACCAGGACAAGGACAGAGAAGGACAGAGAAGAACACAAGGACAAGGACAGAGAAGGACACCAGGACAGAGAAGGACACCAGGACAAGGACAGAGATGGACACAAGGACATAACATGAAAGGACACGTGGACATAATGACATGGTCCTTTGGTCCAGGAAAAAGAGGCAGTCCAGTCTCTAGTCCAGACCAAGGTCTTTTAAGTCCAGATGGAAAATAGCCTTATGTCTAACTGTGACATATTTATTTGTACATTTTTACTAATATACACTGTCCCTGAAATAATCAAAATTAAAAAACTACAGTGAAGTTATTAGTGTAGCGTATTGTGTGACTTTTCACCGCGGAGAGTTACGCAGAGCTCTCAAGTGTCAAAATAGCCATGTTGGGCTACAGGACAAAATAAAACCATTACCAAAATCTGCCAAACTAAAGCCTGCTCCTTGTCTGAGTAAAAGATTAGCTGGATTTGCCCTTCAAATCACCAAAAAAGCCTAATGACAATCAGTCATTAGGCTTTTCATCTTCCCAGAACTCAAACGCAAAGCGGCGATGGTGGCCCTCGTCCCGCACGCAACCGCCTTCCCTTGCGGCCTCGGTCGGTTCGAAACCGCCCCGGGGCACAGTCATCCTCCTCTGAGCATCATCCAGGCCCCCATGACCCTCCCCTCCCCCACTCACACTGTTGGCGTCCCTATAGAAGTGTATTGGCGGGCGCTGCTCTCCAGAAGTGGTGAAACCGTCCAAAACACGGCTTCGATGTAATTGACTTTTTCGATCGAAATGCTCTAAATAATGCATCTGCCAAGTTTTACTGACTTTGCTCGAAATAATTTTGGCCTCTCCATAGACTTATGGGGAATATGCGTGGCCCCCCAGGCCAAACGATCCAAAATAGGACATCGGTGTAATTGACTTTTTTTGCAGCTTTTGACGCTTAAAATCAGTTTGCAAGATTTCGTGGAAATCAGGAAATGTTGGTACTTTTACATGACCAGCAGGGGCGCTATAGTGAAAAGTGCTCATGTGCTCCTGAGTCTGCTCTGTTTAATATTTGATTCGGCATCTGTGGTTACAGTTTGTGCTCTGTAGGGCAATGCCTGTGGCTTGGAGAATAATTTTAAGAAACAGGAAATGAAGGCGATTTGCGATGGCGACTTATGGCTATACCGTAAACGCTATCCATCAAAAATTGGATCACTATCAAATTTCAATGCGTCCAGATCAGGAGCGTGTATATTAGACTGATGTGGGCCCAAAAACCTTGTCTACGTCTAGAATTCAAATCAATATGCCCGCCTTGCCGTTTGTGTGATCACTGCGCACCAATAATGTTTTAGGGTGGTCTTTATGTGTACTATCACTGTGGCAAATTTCATAGGCCTCCTCCATAGGCCTGACCCAACAGGTGGCGCTGTAGAGGCTGTATTTGAGTTGCATGTAAAATGGTGTAATGGGACATTCATTTTCCTTAAAAGGAGTAATAAGTTTGGTGGCTGTTACTCACTGCTTAGTGGGTTTTTGCTGCATCTTTGTGTGAAGACAGTCTGACTCCCATAGAGAATGAATAGGAGGCAAAAGTGTGAAAAATAGGCCATGGGTCTCATTGGCTTTTCTGATCAGGAGGCCGTCTAGGAATTGTGTGCAAATTTTCACAAATAAACATCAAAGTAATTGTTTTTCTCCCCATTGTAATTTAGTGCACTCCTACAGGTGGCACCGTAGGGTTGATTGTCATTGTGCGCACATAAATGGATTCGGGTTCTTGACATTTACATGTGTTTCAAATTTCATGTTGATCGGAGTATGCATGTGCGTGCAGGAGCTATTTAAATGATTTCGTGAGTACTCTTTGCGCCCCTGGTGGCCAACGGTGATAAATGCACCATATTACTAATTCAGTTTTTTTCATGGCGCCCTGCACTGGACATATTCCCCAAGTTTGGTCAATCGGACAATGTTGACTTTTCACTTAAAGGTCCCATATCATGCAAAATCGACTTTTCAGAGGTCTTAACCTTCCTCCAGTGCTATTTGGGCCTCGTATGTTGTGCCCAAAGTGGTTTTTTGATTGATTCCCGCATGCTTTCGCTAGAGAACTGTCTTTTTTGTCCCCCTCGGCTGAGCAGGCAGACGGGGGCTCATCCCATGGATGACGCGGTGTTTAAGCCACGCCTCCAGGAAGCGCGCAGCCGCAGAATAAACACAGCTAATGCTAATGCTACACAGTAATTACACGATGGATACGACAGATCGAAGAGTTAGCTTGTTATTTACCAAACGGCAACGTGCGTCGTTGAGGTACTGGAGCACGTCAAACTCCAGGTCAGATCCAGGACGTAGGACTCAGCACGACGCACCGTCAGGACGGATAAAAGGTTTATTCCCGTGTTTGTGTATCGCTGTTTACCGGAGCACACGGCGCATGCGCACTATCTCCGCTCTAGGCTTCAGCACGAGTTTGGGCGGGGGAGGCGTGTGATTTGGATGGGGGAGGCAGGCTGCTCTCTGTTCGGGGGGGTCAGATCTCAGAGTGAGCCGTTTGCTTTTGCAAGGAGGGGGGGGCCAGTCCAAGAGATGGGTGTTTTTTTGGAAACTGTTATGTTATGGATATTGTACAACGCAAAATTTTATCAACAAAGCCCTTAGAATAGACTGTGTAAAGGGGAAAATAGCACAATATGGGACCTTTAATAGGTAGGACGCGCTAGCGAGTACTTTTAATTTATTTTTATTAATGCATTACATTCAGACCATACTTACGCACTCGTGACTGAAATTACAGCTCTCTCAGTCCAAGCGTGTAGCCGTGACATGCGATCGGAAAAACAGGAAACGAAGGCGTTCTTGGACAGCGAGCCACGGCGAAACCATTTGAGATATCCTAAAAAAAGTGGATAACTATTGAATTTCAATCCGTGTAGATCGACTACGTATATGCCAGACCCATGTCGGGCCAAAACCCTAGGACTCTTGGAGCTCAAAAAAAAAAAGTCAAGCTGGCGTGGCGACTTTGATCCAATATGGCTGCCGTGCGCTTGGTCCGAGGGCCGCGCTCCAATGTCATGTTTTGCTCGGGTTACTGTTCTCTATCACTGTTCTGAGTTTCGTGCGCGTCGGGCAAAATGTGCTCGTCCCTTTTCCCATAGGGGTCCGACGGACCTCTCGGACGCTCTCGAGACGCGCGAAATACAATTTTTTTTCCCGGACTGATCGTGACTATACCCCCATTGAAGACTTTTCGTGCATGTTTGTAGTATGAAAACGGGAATCAGAATAATAATAAGCAAGAAACCGACGAAGAACAATGCCCCTCGCCAGTTTACTGACTCGGGCCAATAATTAAAGCTGCATGCCGCAATAAAGACCCTCGCCTTCCTTGCGACCGCGGAGTACACACCACCATGAAGAGCCCGCCTTTCACCCTCCCGCCTTTCCCACCTGCATCACCCCTCCCCCAAAAACAGCCTCTATATACTGCTACTCCATTCATTCCAATGATACAAGTTCAGACGTTGTCACAGCCGTACAGTTGGAGATAACTTTTATGTTCAGTGTGAGGTACAGAATGTATGTGCCAAATTTCTATTTCCTTTAACAAACCCCATTTCACCCCATTCAAAAGCTCTGTTAACCAAATCCCATGTATTTCAATGGCAAATATATTTCATTGTCACGGTAACACGGTTTTAGATAAAGGTGTGGTCTCATTGGCTTTTTTGTTCAGAATGATAAGAAGGATGGGCTTTTCGAATTTCGTAAAACATAAAATGTTTAGTGTAAAATTTGGGAAAAATCTGGTTCCGCCCACAATGGCCGGGTTTAGCTTGGGGTCATAATATAATTTTTTGCTTGGCTCGATATGGGCCACGTTATTACTAAATTTCATGTCTAGGATAAAAAAAGCCCGCCATGATATAATTTGATTTCTTAGGTGGCGCTAGTGAGTCATTTTGCATTGTTGTATTTTTTCGGACTTAAAAAAATCTTAAATTTTGGGTCAAATAAAATTTATATTTTTATGACTTACATATTTCAAATAAGGCCGGTTAAAATAATAATGACAATAACAACGGAAACTTCTTTTTTCACCATTATTTTTCTCCTATAGGGACAATAGCTTGATTCATGTGACTTTTTCACATTGTGCCCCATCACAAATAAGGTGGAGTCCAAAGTACATGAGTGCGCTTTTGTCAGTCTTGGTTTGATCCAATATGGCTGACTTCCTGTTGGGTTTAGGTGGCGCTACTGGTGTGTGTGCGTGTGTGTACAGTGTGTGTACAGTGTGTGTGTACAGTGTGTGTGTGTGTGTGTGTGTGTGTACAGTGTGTGTGTGTGTGTGTATAGTGTTTGAATAGTAAATTGGTACTATTTCTGCATTGTTCAATTTGCCATGATGAGAATCCTATTTTACTTTATGATGAAATATGATGTTTTGTCTTATTGTTCAGTGTGGGCTCAGGTGCTAAGGTGCTCCTGTGCGGCTCCTGCAGCCTGGTCACTGGTCTGTTGCTCGTGTTCCATCTTGGACACAGTAAGAGCAGGCTCCTGTGGAGTGGCTGTAAACAACACTCTGAGTGAAAAAGCTCGTTTTCTGCAGACATCCTCAAGTGGCTCCACCCCATCAGGAAGTGGTCAGACCCTCTCCAGGTCTGTGTCTGTGACGGACAACAACAAGGCGACAGGAGCCGTATCTAATATATAATAAATGTCATTAATTGTTAAATGTTGTTAATTGTGGTTTAAGTCAGTTAAACACTTTACACAGTATAAACTTTGACAGTAGTTTGAAATATTGACCCCTAACTGTCAAAAAATAAGATCAAATAGAGTCCCTATCAAAGGTTTAACACCAGTTGAATAAATGTCAAAAGTCACATTTTCATGGTTGGATCATAACAAGGTTCAAGTAGAGCTTCAATAAGCAACAAGAAATGGACGAGAGACAAAAGACAAAAAAAGTTTGAGTGAACGTTTTATTGCTGCTGAAACAGGGCGTTTTGTAGCTGATCAAAACTTTAGGACCACACCTCAAAAGCAACCCCAAACCCCCTCAAAACAGAAATCAAAGTCCCAAACATGAACTCAGTGATGAGTAGTGTCACTGTTATTGTTGATCGCTTCAAACATTGGTGTCTCCAGAAGGAGAGAGGGAACATTTGTCCAAGTGGTGCAGACGGCCTCATGAAGGACATCTACTGTCTGGACTGTGCTCCATTTGTGTAAACGTCCCTTGCCGTCCGTCCCCAAAGGGTCTCAGTTGGATTTAGATCAGGGGAACACACAGGACGGTCCAAAAGAGGGATGTTCTTCTCCTGAAGAAGTCCTTTGTCCTGGGGCTTTGTGAACTGTAGTGTGTCCTGTTAAAAACCCAGTGGTTCCACAGACGAGGCCCATCTGCACAGAGCCAGGGGCCCCTGCACCACCTGGAGCCCTATTGTTCCACTGAAGGAAAAAGCCCCCCAAATCATTATAGCGCCCTCTCCCTGTTGCTCGTAGAAAACATCTTAGGTGGATCTTGTTTTCCACTTTCAGTGTCCCATGTTTGTGTCTCTTGTAAAGTCCAAGCTGCAGTTCTGTGGCGTTCAAGGAGTTCAGGACTTTGAAGACGTGTTTTGTTTGTGAAGCCCTTCAGTGTCAGATGTGTCTGATGTTATTGGGCTGCAGTCGCACCAGTAACCGCCTTCATTTGGGTCGAGGATCGTCCAGTGTCTTGACTGAGACTCAGATCCTCCGGCTCAGAGCTGGGGGGATTTTTTTGGGTCTTCCACTTGACTTTTTTGTTCCATAATCCTCAGGATCTTGTAAGAAATTCCAAACGACTGTCTTACTGCGTCCCACCTCAGCAACGATGGAGAGAGGCCCTGTTTATGCAGCTCAACAATCCCACCACGATCAAAAACAGAATGTTTTTATACCTTCGCCATCAGAATGTCATGACAGGTGAACACCTGACAGAAAATCACACTGAATCCATATTTTTGCACAGATTTGGGCTTTTAAAGGCACGTGGTCCTAAACTTTTGATCAGCTGCAGAACAGACTATTTCAGTTTAATTGTAGTTTTCAATAAAATGTTTACTCAAACGTTTTTTTTTTTTTTTTTTTGTCTCGCTCCCATTTCTTGTTGTTTAGTGATTGCCATTTATTCAACTGGTCTTAAACGTTCAGTTGGGATATATATGTCTAAGAATATATATATATACAACTGTTCCAAGACTATTAACGTTGCAAAATGTGACTATAAGTAGAATTGCATTTATTCAACAGGCCTGACTGACTGCATTTCAAATCCAATTCTCCTCAAGTGGCTTTTTGTGTCAAGTAATCAATTCCGAAACCGGCCACTTCTCTCACTCTCTGGACGTTCTCAAGGTTTTCTGTTTGTGTAAAATAAGGAGTCCATATCTAAAGGCTGCTGTCAATAGCCACATTATGTGGAGAGTGTGAGGTAAGTTGTCAATGCCCCAGATTCTCCCGCTGCGGCGCCGCAGTCGCCTAATGGCTGACCTTTAGTGCCAAAGGCTTTCACCCATTTGAACACAAACTGCAAATGTTCTTTGAAAATATGACATCAATGTTGTTCTGCTTCTCTTTGTGTTCTTTTCAAAAGGTTATAAACAAATGTGCATCAGAGAGGAGCAGATAGGAGCAGACAGGAGCAGAGAGGAGGAGACAGGAGCAGAGAGGAGCAGACAGGAGGAGAGAGGAGCAGAGAGGAGGAGAGAGGAGGAGACAGGAGCAGACAGGAGCAGAGAGGAGGAGACAGGAGCAGAGAGGAGCAGAGAGGAGGAGAGAAGAGCAGAGAGGAGGAGACAGGAGCAGAGAGGAGGAGACAGGAGCAGAGAGGAGGAGACAGGAGGAGAGAGGAGCAGACAGGAGCAGAGAGGAGGAGACAGGAGCAGAGAGGAGCAGACAGGAGCAGAGAGGAGCAGAGAGGAGGAGAGAGGAGGAGACAGGAGCAGACAGGAGCAGAGAGGAGGAGACAGGAGCAGAGAGGAGCAGAGAGGAGGAGAGAAGAGCAGAGAGGAGGAGACAGGAGCAGAGAGGAGGAGACAGGAGCAGAGAGGAGGAGACAGGAGGAGAGAGGAGCAGACAGGAGCAGAGAGGAGGAGACAGGAGCAGAGAGGAGCAGACAGGAGGAGAGAGGAGCAGACAGGAGCATAGAGGAGGAGACAGGAGCAGAGAGGAGGAGACAGGAGCAGAGAGGAGGAGACAGGAGCAGACAGGAGGAGACAGGAGCAGAGAGGAGCAGACAGGAGGAGAGAGGAGCAGACAGGAGCAGAGAGGAGGAGACAGGAGCAGAGAGGAGGAGACAGGAGCAGAGAGGGGGAGACAGGAGCAGAGAGGAGGAGACAGGAGCAGACAGGAGGAGACAGGAGCAGAGAGGAGCAGACAGGAGGAGAGAGGAGCAGACAGGAGCAGAGAGGAGGAGACAGGAGCAGAGAGGAGGAGACAGGATCAGAGAGGAGGAGACAGGAGCAGAGAGGAGGAGACAGGAGCAGAGAGGAGGAGAGAGGAGCAGACAGGAGCAGAGAGGAGGAGACAGGAGCAGAGAGGAGGAGACAGGAGCAGAGAGGAGCGGAGAGGAGCAGACAGGAGCAGAGAGGAGGAGACAGGAGCAGAGAGGAGGAGACAGGAGCAGAGAGGAGGAGACAGGAGGAGACAGGAGGAGACAGGAGCACAGAGGAGGAGGCAGGAGTAGACAGGAGCAGTGACAGGAGCTGACAGGAGCAGTGACAGGAGCTGACAGGAGCAGTGACAGGAGCTGACAGGAGCAGGCTGCGTTACAATAATGACATTCTGTTGATATTTCTCTGTTTGATGGAAATTTGGTAACAAACAAATACTAAGTAACAAATCCCTGACCCATTTAGTCCATAATGGATAACAGTAACATTATAAAATGTTTGATTTGTGAGTTTGGCCTTTTACATTAGTCTTTCCTGACTTGTTGAACAGGCTTGTTATGATGAAATGAAAATAAAAAAAAAGATAACACAATATTAAGAATATCTCGACTCTAAGGACTGACTATTCATCTGATGTATGCCATTTCATTGGACAACTTGCTCTGTAATGACAAAACTTATCTTAAAGGCCCTGTACCTGATTTTTACTGTTTTGAAACATGAAAAACAGAACCAGTCACGCTCACTTTCCTCATGCAGTCCCAGCATCCGATGATTTTAGAAGCACTTTACACAAGTCTCTGAGCCCAGACCGTCACGGGTAAAGCTAACAAACGTTAGCATGCTAACGGCACACTTCCTGCTAAAACGCTCTATAAAAAGATTCAGAGTAAAAGCTGTGGTCTCATTCTCACTCGAATGGATGCTTTTACAATATGTCTGTGCTGGAGCAACATAGATTTTACTTTATTACCTGGTTTTGTGTTCCCCATTTCACAACAGTAAAAATCAGGTACAGCCCTGTTAATATATTTTCCTGCTTTTACTGTCCTCAGCTACCCGGAGTCCTCTATTAAACACTTAACCTCTATCTAATGCTAACACAAGGCATTCTGTTGTCTGCTTTAGCCCTTGCCCTGTGCTCTCCTCAGGCCTGTGTACTGTCCCCTGTGTTGTACTGTATCTGCCCTGCATCGGCCTCTCCAGACGCCTATCGCTGCATCTCCCGCCGTGGCTCCTTCAGGCTGGGTCTCATTAGATGCCATCGGGGCCGTGGTTCTGGGAGCCTGCTATAAAAGGCTGACTACACCCTCTATCATTTATACACAGGGCTCTTTCAACAGCACAGTTTATAGACGTGAAATTGCTGCTACGCCCACGTCCCTCCCAAACTCTGTGTAGTTTTGCGTTGCCCTATATGGATATTTATCATGCTATAGTCACTCATTAGACCTGTGGGTTTGAATAGATTGCAGTTAAACCCTACGGAGCCTGGGAACTGCCTGACTGAGGCTATTTTAGGGGCTGAATTCCCAATTGCTGGCGTTAAGAACCACAGTCGCTACAACTTACTCATTCAGTTAATTCTTATGTTTATTCATACATTATACTTTCATACATTATACTTACATACATTATACTATGAGAATAGCTTTATGCTGCTCAATGTGTGAGCCACAGGACTATTTTAAACAGTTTGCAAACAAACAAACTTTTTCCTGATCATTTCTTTTGGTGACAAGGTCCATTACACTGCTGTTTATTTACCCGCCCACTAGCCAGCATCTGCATCTGCTAAAATGTGTGTAGATGTTAGGGCTGTAGTCTTTTAGTCGATTAATCAATTGATGGCATTTTAGTTGACCAAGATTTTTATTCGTCGACTAATTATTTTATTTCAGTTAAAAGTATTTATATGACAAAAAAGTGAAAAGGGAACGATATGGAGTGAGTTATCTAAAGATCTTGGAGTGAATCAAGAGTTTTATCTAATTTACATACATATAAACACACTGTTTCCTGGTACTTTTCTGGATGAATCGTTATTTTTTAGCATGAACTCCACTGCAGTTGTGTTTTTTTGGTACAGTTTGGGTCAGATACAGAGATACTTCATAGTTTTGCCTTGACCCCTCCCCTTTTTCAGTGGTGGAAGAAGTACTCAATTTTGTAAAAAAGCAGATATGTGTGTGTGTTCAAGTAAAAGTATCACTTTGAAAAATCTTCTTAAGTACCTAAAATGTACTTTAAGAGTAAAATGTAATGCATTTTATGCAGATTATGACACCAGTTTTACGCATTAGATGTTGTATGTTGGTGAACAAGTGTGCTTAATTTTGCTCGACAAAGATCTATGCGCATTCATTTCTTTAATTTTAGTGTATATTCTTGTTTTCTTTTTGTTGAGCTTGAACTCACAATCTTCAGACATAATTTCACCCTAAACATGCCAAAGATAAACAACTTGGTACTTTCCATCACTGCCGTTTTTAGTCGATTAATCGGTCGATATAAGGCAGGTCTTTAGTTGACCAAGAATTTCTTTAGTCGACTGCAGCTCTTGTAAATGACTTGTTAAGGTTCAAATGTTGCATGAAATGTAACAAAAGTGCAGAAATATGACTTTACTATACTTTACTCTTGTTTGGGAGATTTCACTAGACTATTCTGTCTCTTTTTAATGTCATTTGCAATAGTTTTACTTATGTTGAAAAATGTGTGCTGTTGCCTTTAAACATGCTCTTGAGTGCCGTAAATTTGCCATCTCAGGTTTTAAACAAACAAAACAGTTTCTTATTCATTCTCTGCCAGTATGAAATGACACTTAGCCAGCAGATGGCGTCAGCCCTATATATACAATCTAGTGAAGTTGAAAAAATGTCATTGTTTGGATTTGCTGCAGCAGTTATTGTGTTTAGAGGAAGAAATGCTCAGAATGAGTCTATGATGATTTAAGGACTAAAAACAGCAAACGATTCTCTGAAAATCTGGATGTTCAACAGGAAGTGTGCTTGACACTCGGAGGGGGGACTTGCAATCCTCAAAACAGTGTGAATGCAGCTGAATGCTACTCCAGGTGTGTTTTTGATGACAGAACATTGTTAGAAGATTTAAAGCTTAAAAAAGTCACTGTAGCAGAATATGTGTGCTTTAAATAATTCAACTACTGTCGTGAGCATTCAAATGTAGATGTTTCTTCATCTCTGAGCTTAGATGGCGAGAGCACATGCCTCCACCACATGCTGCTCCAGTGAGGTCTTCACTCTGCGCTCTTGTCAACACGAACACTGAGGCCTCTGAAGCAGTTTGGCCCTACCCCAGAGAAGCCATGTGCGCTAAGCTAGCCGCGCTCTGCTGGCTGATAATAAGTGTGCTAATGTCCTTGATGCATGCTGGGAAGTGTCAGAATGCAACTTACATTCAATATTAATGTGGGAGGAGGAGGAGATGTTTTACAGTTTTAAAATAGTTTAAATAATAATGTGCTCAGGTTGCTTCTTGTGTTTGCACAAGCTTTGAACAGGATCACAGAATCAAATCCTATGGAGGGCACACATGTTGTACTAATGTATTAAAGGTAAACAGTGGTAAACTTCTGGCTGGGCTCTGCCACCTGCTTGTCTTGATGTATTTATTTATTATGGATGCCATTAGCTCTGTATTAAATATGACGGAGCTGGTACTGCAGACTGGGCTGTGGGTCATGGCAGGAGCTGTGCATTGGAGCGGAGTCTGGTCTGGTTCATGTGGCTCTTTAGCCAAAGCCAGTTGATAGTAAAAGCTGACAGACTCTTTCTTAAACACTGGGCCAGTTTACAGCAGTGTAACCATGGAGATGTTACAATGAAGACAATGTCACAATTTGACTGAAATCTGATAAAAAATGACGGTTTTCCCAAAGTTGAATTATATTTTCAACTCGTCACCTATAACAATCTCAAATAGATCAACTACAGCATGTCGCCTGTGCTTGTGGAATGGCAAAAGGCCTAACATTTGAAACCAGATCTACTGCTTTATCACTCTGCGTTCTTCCTTTGTCATTGGATTCATATTTGTCTGCACGCTAACCTTTAACACCCGCTCACACTATTTAGCCTCAAAACAATACAGCAGAAAACAACCAAAATCTTGGTCTTTGATCATCTGGAATACATTCTCTTGTAAATGGCAGAAGCATTTTATTCATTGACAAAGTGCCTTTAGTTGGAGAATGAGTGCATAAAGACATCTTAGCACTTGGTGATTTATTTAATGAAAATCAATGTAAGCCATTTAATAAAGTGAACAAATAGAGGAAAATATAATTTTATTGTATCCTTTTCATTTTTTTTTTCATGAAATAAACAAAAATATACAATACGATTTTTGACTTTGATTCGATCTGTGGATTAAAAATACACACTTCGAAAGAAGATTTGAATATACAGTCCTGATCAAAAGTTTAGGACCACATGCCTTTAAAAGCCCAAATCTGTGCAAAAAAATCATTCAGTGTCATTTTGTGTCAGGTATTCACCTGACATGATGTTCTGATGGGAAAGGGAAAAAAAAACATTCTCTTTTTGAACAGTGGGTCGTGTTGCTGAGCTGCATAAGCCGGGCTTCTCTCCATCGCTGCTGAGGTGGGACGCAGTAACACAGGCATTTGGAATCTATTAAAAGATCCTGAGGGTTATGGAACAAAAAGTCAAGTGGAAGACCCTAAAAACATGACCCCGGCTCTGAGCCGGAGGATCTGATTGGCCGTCTTTCAAGACACTGGACGATCCTCGACCCAAATTAAGGCCAACAACAAAAAATGGTGGCGCAACCAATTTTTGAAGTGATCAACAATAACAGTGGAGCTACTCATTGAGTTCATGTTTGGGACTTTGATTTCTGCTTTGAGGGGGTTTTGGGTTGTTTTTAGAGGTGTGGTCCTAAACAACCTATTTAAGTTGTTTTCAGTGTTTCAAGTGTTTACTCAAACTTTTTTTTTTTTTGACTCATTCCCATTTCTTGTTGCTTATTGAAGCTCTACTTGAACCTTGTTAAAAGGACACATAAGCCATGTTTCCATTAGCACGGAACGGCATGGGACGGTCCGAGGTGTTTCCACTGAATAAATGAAATCGTGTACCCGTATGAGAAGCCCAGTTCACTTTAGCGCGGACCAGTTTATGATTGGACGAGAGAGAATGAGATAGGACAAAAGAGAACGCAGACACAGGTGAGAATGAAACTGCAGAAAGAAAATATGAAGACAAAATAATTATTCCTCACCGAACGCTGACTGGATCTTGGGACAATCTGGCATTTTTCCAGTGATGAGAACTTTGTTTGTTGAGCCAACAGAGTTAGCAAGACAAGGCGACCATAAGTTAGCATAAACTGTTTCCTATTTACGATGCACAGAGTAATATTTTTTTCAGTGCCTATGGCAGCCAACTCTATCCAAACTCAATACGTTTCATATAGACGTGCTAAAATGTGGCACAGAAAAGTGAAATAAAAGCAGAAGAAGCTGACGAAAAAAACGGAAGCTGTGTCTTGTTTATGCAAGCATTATCCATGTCTTACAGCACGAGTATGAAGAAAACGTAGTCATGTTTGGGTGACGTCAGCTGTTCATGTGGTGGACCCCTGTGTGCTGGACCGCTGCACAGAAACGCCATTAACAGAAGCGGCCCGAGCCGGCCCCATGTGAACCGGTCTGGGGGACCAGGTTTAGTGGAAACGCAGTTATATTCTGCTACAGGGATTTTTTGGAGCGTTTAACCATTTTCTAACAACATTCCGTCATCAAAAACCTGCTGGAGTTGCATTTAGCTTCATATTTTGAGGAATCCTGGATAGAAAATCCTCTTCTCTCCGAGCGTCAAAAACACTTCTTGCTGAACTCCCTCGAATCTACTGTTTTACAGTAAGTCCTTAAATCATCACCAGACTCGTTCTGAGCATTTCTGCCTCTAAACATGATCACTGCTACTGCTAGCTTGATCATCGAATGTCACTCAGTCCCTTAAAGGGATAACCTAACTAAATTGTGTAAGCGCTAGGCACCATCTACTGGCTGCATACACTCTGTAAGTGCCAGGGCAAACTACAGCGAAACATGTTCATTTGGTCTATAGTAAACTTTTTTTGTTCCAAAATATGAGATCAAATCAATTTATTTTTATAATGCCCAAAATCACAACAACAGTTGCCTCGATGGGCCACAGGTAAAAGCAGTTCAGATAACCCAGAATGCCCCTGTCCTTTGACCCTCCTTCGCAGCGAGGAAAAACTACAAAAAACCCCATGGGAAAAAGTAGAAACCTCGAGGAGAACCACAGTGAAGGAGAGATCCTACTCTCACGGACGGACAGGCTGCAGATGAACTAGGACTGACATCCACTTGGACTGTGGAACCACTCAAGTATGGGGTGAGATTTGTTTCATATTAATTTATTGACGCAAAAAGAAAGATTAATTCAAAATCTCAGATTTTTTCACAATCCCTGACTTGCATTTATGGATTTATGCACGCAAAATTAGATTTGCATATATATATTTGTGAATAAAACATATTTTTGTTTTGTGAATCTGTGTTTTTGCATTCGAGAATCTGATACTGAATTTGAGGATCACCTAAATTGTGCATTCTTCACCTTTGTGAATGTGGATATTTATGAGACAAATGTTACACATTTTGTAAAAAATATCTATGCAGAATTTTGGATTCACGCAAAAATGGATTTATTCAAAAGTTAGACTTGCATGCAGAATTTTTCACACAAATTCTCAATTGTAAAAATTAAGTTACATTTTATTTTGAAATCTGTAGTTTTGCATGTGAATGTGTGACTTTGCATTTGTGGATCGCTCACCACGTGCATTCATCCTCTGATCTCGCCGAGGATCTTTCTGACACAAACATTCCGCGTTTCTGCACTCTCTCAACTCATTCAGAAGACAGTGCTGTTCCTCTGGTAACCACTAGGGGCAGTGTTGGTGTTTTTTTTTTTTTTAGCCTTTCCCGGTTCCGTCACATACAAATGAATGAAGCCAATCCCCTTATTAAAGTATATAAAACTTGTTATTTAATGATATTTATGGCATTTATCTGCTATCCTCACCTGTAACATGTAAAAAAGAGAATGGTTTGTGGTCGCTAGATTCTCACAAGAAGCACAAAGAATTCTCAACTTGAAGTCAGTAAGCCTTTAGCTCACATAACAGTACACGTTATTTATTTAAAATAAAATTCAAAATGGATTATTCATAACTTGCGTGTTTTGTGAGCTAATGCTAACGGCTATAGGGAAAATATATGAGGCTGTGTTGCTAAGTGGTCGATAGCATGAGCAGTGAATGCCGTGTCTACTTATTTAAATGTCTACGCTGAAATACTATGCTGCTAGCTAGAACAACGATAAACATATGTTATGTAACGACTGTAGCGACTTCACTCTGGTCTCTCTCCGCCATTTTTTTGGGTAATAAGCATGGATGTATTAAATGAACGTATTGTATTAAATTAAATGATGTATTAAATGAACGTATTAAATGGTTTTATTATAGTTCTATGGTAATAAGGGTCCGTCTACATCCGGAAATGCCCTTCTATACAGTTAAAGTTGGTCAGCACTGCCCCTAGTGGTTACCAGAGGAACAGCGCTGTCTTCTGAATGAGTTGAGAGAGTGCAGAAACGCGGAATGTTTGTGTCAAAAAGATCCTCGGCGAGATCAGAGGATGAATGCACGTGGTGAGCGATCCACAAATGCAAAGTCACACATTCACATGCAAAACTACAGATTTCAAAATAAAATGTAACTTAATTTTTACAATTGAGAATTTGTGTGAAAAAATTCTGCATGCAAGTCTAACTTTTTGAATAAATCCGGATTTTGCGTGAATCCAAAATTCTGCATAGATATTTTTTACAAAATGTGTAACATTTGTCTCATAAATATCCACATTCACAAAGGTGAAGAATGCACAGTTTAGGTGATCCTCAAATTCAGTATCAGATTCTCGAATGCAAAAACACAGATTCACAAAACAAAAATATGTTTTATTCACAAATATATATATGCAAATCTAATTTTGCGTGCATAAATCCATAAATGCAAGTCAGGGATTGTGAAAAAATCTGAGATTTTGAATTAATCTTTCTTTTTGCGTCAATAAATTAATATGAAACAAATCTCACCCCATACTCAAGAGGGAGGTGGCTTTAAAGAGTTCCTCCAGGCGGACGAGGAGCAGTCCACCAGTGTAGAGAGATCCTCCAGCAGGAGACGAGGAACAGTTCATCTAAAGTCGAAGGAGTTCGTCCAGGCAGACGAGGTGTGGCTAATCCAGCTGTCCAGGCGGGTGGCGCATAGATCGTCCAGTGTAGAGATCGATCCTCCAGACATATGGGGGTGGGGGTCGTCACTGGAGCAGCCGCCGCAGCGCCTGAAACAGTCTCCACTCCCCGGGGGAAGTGGAGAGAAAGAGAAACATGTGAACAGCAATGAACAGACTACAGTTGAAGTAATATTAAATATTGTTGATAGGTAAAGTAGGAAGAACCAGAGGATAGTGTTCAAGCTGCCATACTTCCCCCAGCAGACTTGCTCCAAGGGCAGCATAGCTAAAACTGTAGGTTTTTATTTCTGTTCCTAACTGGCCTGACCATAAGCTATTTCAAAGAGGAACGTTTTGAGCCTGGTCTTAAATGTAGAGACTGTGTCGGCCTCTTTTACATGAACAGGAGCTGGTTCCATAACATAGGAGCTTGGTAGCTAAATGCTCGACCTCCTACTGTGCTTTTAGAGACTCTGGGGACTAACGATAGTCCAGCATTTTGAGAACGAAGAGCTCTGTTTGGATGGTACGCTACTATTGCATCTTTGAGGTAGGATGGGGCCATATTATTTATAGCTTTATAAGTCAGGAGGAGGATTTTAAATTTGATTCTAAACTCAACAGGAAGCCAGTGAAGAGACTCCAACACTGGTGAAATATGATCTCTTCTTCTAGTACCTGTTAATAATCTTGCTGCTGCATTTTGAACCAGTTGAAAGCTTCTTATAGAGCTTTTAGGACACGCTGTAAGCAGAGCGTTACAATAGTCTAATCTGGATGTGACAAATGCATGGATGAGTTTTTCGGCATCATCTCTGGGCAGGATTTTTCTAATTTTGGCTATGTTACGCAAATGAAAGTAGGCTGTTTTACAGGCTTGGTTTATATGTGCTTTGAACGAGAGATCTTGGTCAAATAGGACCCCAAGGTTTCTTACAGTAGAGCTGGGGGCTACAGTGATATTGTCCAGAGAAACTATCTGGTCAGATAAGGAGTCTCGCAGGTGCTTAGGGCCCAGCAGAATGACCTCGGTTTTTTCAGGGTTAAGGAGCAGATAATTAAGAGTCATCCAAGTTTTTATGTCTTTCACGCAGGCACTAAGTCTGTCTACTTGATGGGTCTGATCAGGTTTCATTGATAAATACAGCTGAGTGTCATCTGCATAGCAGTGGAAGTTAATGCCATGCTTTCTGATGATCATACCTAAGGGCAGCATATAAAGTGTGAACAGAACTGGACCGAGTACTGAACCCTGCGGCACACCGTAGGTTACTTTAGAACATGGGGAAGAACTCTGGTTTACATTAGCAAACTGGTACCTATCAGATAGATTGGATTTAAACCAGCTGAGGGTGGTTCCACTGACACCTATATCACATTCTAACCTCTGCAGTAGAATGTTGTGGTCGATGGTGTCAAACGCTGCGCTGAGGTCCAACAGAACCAGGATTGAGACCTGTCCATCATCAGCAGCTAATAACAGATCATTTGTGACTTTAACTAGTGCAGTTTCAGTGCTGTGGTACGCACGGAACCCCGACTGAAAAACTTCAAATAAATTATTGTCCTGCAGGTGGCGACAAAGCTGTTTAATCACAATTCTTTCAAGAATTTTAGAGACAAAGGGCAGATTAGAAATAAGTCTATAGTTTGCCAGTATGTCAGGGTCTAGATTAGGCTTTTTCAAAAGTGGTTTAATTACTGCATATTTGAAGGACTGAGGGACAACCGCTTTCTAGTGAAGTATTTATTATATTAAGAATGGGATTTATAATTAGGGGGAGAATTTCTTTGAGGAGTCTACTTGGGATTGGGTCTAAAATACAAGTTGATGTTTTGGAGGACATAATGACTGAAGTTATCTCTGCCTGATCTAGTATTACTGAAGGATTTGTATGGGACACTAGCTTTGCAGTCTGGGCTTGCTCAGTACTGATAGTGGGAGTAATTGCATTTAGTTTATCTCTAATAGTTGTGATTTTGCTGCTAAAGAATAGAAGAAAGTCATTGCAGCTTAGAGTAACTGGTATTGAGGGTTCTACTGCTGTGACAGTTTGTCAGCCTGGCTACAGTGCTGAAGAGAAATCTAGAGTTATTTTTATTTACTTCTATTAAATTTGAATAATATCTGGTTTGAGCCTTACGCAGAGCCTGCTTATAAGACAGAAGGCAAGTTTTCCATTCTTTTAGGGATTCTTCTGTGTGGGAGCGGCGTAAGGATCTCTCTAGTTTTCTTCCCCTTTGTTTGTGAGAACGTAGTTCTTCATTGTACCAGGGGGAGGCTCGTTTTGGCCTGATTACTTTCTGTTTAAGTGGAGCTGCAACATCAAGAGCAGATTTTAGAGAGTTGACCATTGAGTCAACAGAGTTATCAATAGCACTGGGACTGGCGCTGTTAACGACAGGATCACATGACATAATATTAAATATTGACCATTATTTCTCTAAACTTTAAAATAGATTTTTCAGATATTGTCCTTTTCATTATAGTTTTAGTCTGAGGAGCTGGATAGTCCTTAAGAATAAACTGAAAGGTAATTAGGAAGTGATCTGACATTATTGGGTTTTGGGGGAAGACATTTAGGTCACTAATCTCTATTCCATAAATTAGAACCAGGTCCAGAGTGTGCTGGTGACTGTGGGTTGGTTTATTTACATTGTGAGTGAAACCAATGCTATCTAATAAAACTTTAAAGGCATTACTGAGGCAATTATTTTCATTCACATGAATGTTGAAATCCCCAACCATAGCAATATTTTCCCAGTCTAATACTAAATTTGATAGGAAGTCAAAGAATTCTGTTAAGAACAATGAATAAGGACCAGGAGGTCGATAGATTATTATGAGCAAAACAGCTTTTTGGTTTCTCCAGTTTGGGCAGGTGATTGATAGGATAAGGCTTTCAAATGAGGAAGACTCATTATTAATTTTGTTAATTTTAGGACTCAGGAGTAAACTAGAATGTGAAATTACTGCCACCCCACCTCCCCGGCCTGAGCTCCTGGCAGCTTGAAAGTTAACATGACTCTGTGGGGTGGCCTCATTTAATCTGACATAATCATCTTGTTGAAGCCAAGTTTCAGTTAAAGCTAAAAGATCAATATTATAATTGTTAATTAATTCATTAACTAAAAGTGATTTGGAGGAAATTGACCTAATGTTTAGCAATCCACATTTTACATGCTTATTTATTAGTTTATTTGTATCATGTGTAGGGATTATTTGTATTAAGTTATTTGGTCTGACGCCTAAATTATCTGTGTTTGGATCTGACTTATTATTTACACGAGGGACACGCACAGTCTCTATTCACTTTGACTCTGAACACTTGATCTGTGACAGCACAGGCAAGAGCTTAGCGACAGAGAAGAGACTTAACCAGCTACTCTGCACCCGGGACTCATATTTAGAGCGTCACTTTAGGCGACTAAGGCTATCGGCCAAATTCCGAACTAAAAGTGATGTACCCTCCGAAGTCGGATGGATGCCATCCCTGCGTATGAGCCCGGGCTTTCCCCAGAACGCACTCCAATTGTCAACAAAGACTACGTTGTTTTGGGGGCACCAACTAGACAACCAGCAGTTGAAGCTGAAAAGCGGCTGTACATTTCAGCATTGACCCGACTGGGGAGGGGACCAGAAAATATTACGGTGTCTGACATCGACTTCGCCAATTCACACACCACTCCAACCTGCAATTTGAGCACTTCTGATTGTCTCCGCCGGGTGTCATTACCACCTCCGTGAATCACGATACGACGGAACCTCTGACTACTCTGTTTTAAAAGCCTAAGGTTTCCTTCGATGTCACCCATTCTGGCCCCCGGATAACACCTAACTGAGGCTGCTGGCAGCTTCACGTCTCTGACTATGGAACTTCCAATTACCAGAGTGTCACGCTCGGGCGGGCGCAGTGATCGCCGAGTGGGGCAAACCTATTGCAGACGGGAAGCTTATGGTGCACTAAAGGCTGGCGTTTAGCACATCGATCCCTCTGAACTGTCACAAATCTATCCCTGCCTTGTTCCTGGTCTGGTCCCGGCTGCGCGGGAGGCGCTGGGGGGCAGGTCTTACCCTGAGGCTTAGCCTTGCTACCGCTAACACTGCTAACTATGCTAACACTGCTACCTGCGGCGCGGTTCGGTAAAGCTGATGCTACGACCTGGCTATAGCTAGACTTTAGCTCCTCCACAATGCGGATCCGCGCTTCTAACTCTGTAACCCTGGCTTCCAAAGCTACCACTACGCTACACTTCACGCAACTCTCCCTGTCGTCAGTGAAGGAAGCAGGGTTCTGACTCAACATATGACAACTTGAACAGGTAAGGGCGAAAGAGGCGAAAGACGGGCCAGCCATGTCGCTAGTCGGCAAGGCTAGCTCCGGTTGATGCTAGCGGGCAGGGGGGGGGATTTAATCCACGAAGTACTGAACAAAGTGAGCTAAATGAGGCTCCGGGTTGTTTAGGGAGCAATTAAACTTTCAATTATGTGTAGGAGGGTAAGATAGTTTTTGTATAATTCGTGGATTAACAATAAAGTGTGGAGAACGATCAACTCGCAAACGCAGAATAGACTCACCGGATGTGACGTCAGCAGGAGATGGCACATTTAAGGTACTCAAGAGCATGTTTACAGGCTAAGAACAACACAAACGTGTACAAAATGTGACTTTTGCCATTTATTCAACTAGTCTTAAACTTTTGATCAGGACTGTATTAATGTATTTACTCCAAATAAGTCTCTGCACACGTTGGTCCTTTAAAGTAGAAGCTTTTATCTGAAAACAAATCCAATCGTCTGAAGATGTTGATGTGGATGTAAAAATACACTTGTGAGGCACAATTGTGTGTGTAACAGCAGCCGACAGAAGGCCTTCCTCCTATAGCAGGCGGGGCTGTTTGTATATGTGACTGCCGTATCTTTTACATGGTCTCAGCTCAGAACTGTGTCACGCTATGGCCTTTTCAGACGTATGTGACACGGGGATATACCGCCACATTGTTCTCAGGTCCATGTGTGTCGCTGAGCTGAAGGGGATCCACCTCTGCTGTTCTCTCTGCTCGACATGAAACATTCACAAACAGCTAATAAAAAGCAACATGTGCCAAGGTCAGTCCAGAGTCCTGGTCCTCTCCTTTGGGACGATTTAGCTGCTTGTGGCTGCTCTGAAACCTGCTAGTGAACACGGATAAAGTATTCTCATTCGTCATCTCATTGATGAAATTATGTCCTCAGACTATTTCATATTTAATGGCTGCTGTTGGCCCACAACTGTGTGAGCATTCATTCACACAACTATGTTCTTTGTGTTTTTAGGAGAAACATTTCTTCAGTCTTTGCTCTGGCTGACATTGATATGAACTATAGGTATTCAACTAAAAGAGCTGGATCTGATCGGTGCATAAAGAGAAACATGCACAGCCCACCCCATTCCGCTGCTCTCTCCTGGGATTGGTCAGCCCAGTTGGCCCCACCCACTTCCTCTTCTGAGATTGACAGTGCTGTCTGAGGTGCTGTTCTCTCTGTGTGTGCTTTAGCGTTTTATTTCGTGTGTTATTTGACACTGCGTATCCATTCATGTTTAAAAAAAAAAAAATCACTGGCAGACTATTTGGTTTTGAAATAAACTAAATGACTATGTGGAGTGAGAGTGAGAGTGTGCGGGTCCACACTGAGAGTCACCCCTGAAGCTCTGACTCAAACCTCGTATGTGGAGTCAGTGAACATTAAGTTTTGAAATAAAAAAAGTCCCTGGGATAAGTCCACTGCTCTTTACTCCTCTCTCTGCTCACGTGTCCCTCTACATTTACATCTTGTTTATCTTGCACTTTTAATCTCTGTGTCTCCTATATCCTTTTACTGAACGGGCCCTGCTCAGCCGTGTGGCGGCCCCTGTGGCCCCACCTATACCTGTGGAGCTGGATGCGTGAGTGGGTGGGGGAGGGGCATGCACTCAGTTCCGGAAAATACTTGATCAAACCCACAGTAAGTCAGATTTCAAATATGAGGAGGTGTGAGTGACTTTCATTTGACGTTTCCGTTCAGATGAAGAGCAAGGGCCCAGTCATGAGTTTCAGCTGCCTGTTTATAGGCGCCATTTGAGGACTTTTGACCATTCAGAAGATGTACTGCTGTATTTTGAATTGCTCTGAAATCCAACTCTGGCCAAGTGTAAAGCACACGAGTCGAAGCAGATCAGTCAGAAACATTGTTTGTCTTTTGGTGGGGACAGTGTTATGAACATGATACATGCTGTAAACACGCCGGACTGTAGCCATGGGCTCATTTCCATCTGTTGTCCCTCACTCTCACAACACACTCATACACCACAATACTATTGTACATGTTTTTACTGGGGAGGGAAACCTGAGCACCCGGAGGACACCTACGCAGACACAGGAGAACATGCAAATTCCACACAAGGCCGTCCGGGAGTCCAACCCAGGACCTTCTTGCTGTGAAGCGAGAGCGCTAACCACTCTCCAGTTCTTTGTTGGAGGGTCTGAAACTAGAGATGGACGAATACAGAAATTGTATGATGCTGATATTTTTTAATGTAAAGCAGCCGATGGCTAATAAATTATGAATGATAAAAACTGATCAAATATGGGGCAGATTCCTGAGTTTACAGTTATGCCACTACAGTTTGTGTGACGACAGTGAGAATGTAAGGGACATGAAACCTGACACTCAGTGTGTGCGGTGCTTCTTCTCATAAAGCACGGTGTTTCTCCTAAAGTCAGGACAAACACAGGCTCAGGTCTGAACTAAAAGCTGGAGCTTTAAGGCTGATATAGATGTGCAAAAAAAATCCTGATAGATCGGCCAACCAACAAATGGGTCTATCTCTATGTCTGTGCCAAAACCTTCTTTTCTCTTTATCATGAAGTAATCTGCAGTCCTTTGAACTGACAAGAGTCAAATCCACCTTTTCAACTTAAAAATGCTTTAGTTTCATGTGATTAAGCTCAGTTTTTAACCACAAACCAGGTCAAACATTGTATCTTGTTCGTCTAAAGACAAATACTTCATTTTAAACGTAAGTTGTTGTTTTTTTTAAAATAAGCAATTCTTTAAAAATGTGTACCTGATTTTTACAGTTTTGAAACCAGAAATAATTAATGCATCCGATCTTTTGCAGGTAATAAAGTCAAATCTGTGTTGCCCCAGTATAGATATACTGTAAAAGCATCTATTCAGGTGAAAATGAGACCTCCGAGGAGGAAGTGTGCTGTTGGCATGTTAATGTTTGTTACTTTTACTGTGACGCTCTGGCCTCAGAGGCTGGGGTTTCTAAACTCATTCCGGTGAATATAGACTCATTCCGGTGAATATAGACTTATTCTGGTGAATATAGACTTATTCCGGTGAATATTCAGGAGGCTGGGGCAGCATTAGGAAAGTGAGAGATACATGTGACTGATGTAAAGACTTTCACATCAACTAGTTCTGTTTTTCACATTTCAAAACTGTAAAAATCAGGTAAATCCCCTTTAATCTAAAAGGACGGTAGTTGTTTTATGGTGATGGATATAAAAGCATACATGACCCTCTAGAATGGACATTGTGTTGTAAGTTATCAGTACATTATGTTCTTCTAAATGATTTACAGAGGTTTTTGTAAACATAGAGCCACGTTCAGGAGCAGCAGGTGTATTTGCGCACAGTGAGCTGCTGCCATGGTGACCAGAGGGAGAGAAAACACAAAAATGCAACAAATACCATACAAAGAAGTTCAGGATATTTGCTGTGTTCATGTGGTCCTCGTGTTTCTGAGACTTTTACTTTGGAAACTTTAAAATAATAAAATCACTGACAGCATTTAAGCAGTAAGAAGTGTTGCCAAAGCATCCTTCTAATTTTACCGTGGTTACTGTTAACTTCAGTGATTCATGAATCAATAGCTGGGTCTTTCTTGCTCAGATCCTTTGCTGTCATGAAATGGACAAAGAGCTCAAATGTTTCAGATTCAGATTTAATGAAGTTTACAAGTGTTCTAGTCCTGGTTTGACGTTAGTCCTAGTCTTGTCCAGGTTTAGATCCAGGTTTAGTCTTTGTTGGGGTGAGTACAAGTCACTTTGGGTTGCCAGATTCTCCAGGCTGCCCCGAAAAGTTTTGCACTCACACATGTTTTGCAATTTTTTTATTTATATTGTTAATTTTCCGTTGGAATAAACACAAACACAAATAAAACAGAAAAAAAGGCAAGTTTGACATACTTTCACACAAAACTGAGAATGACAAAATTATTGGCACCCTTTCAAAACTGTGGATAAATAACTATGTTTTAAGCACGTGGTGCATGTTTAAACCCACCTGGGGCTAGTAACAGGTGTGGGCAATTTAAAAATCACACCTGAAAGCAGATAAAAAAGAAAGAAGTTGACTCAGTATTCACATTGTCAACAATCTCTCTCTTTCTCTCTCTCTCTCTCTCTCTCTCTCTCTCTCTCTCTCTTTCTTTCTCTCTCTCTCTCTCTCTTTCTCTCTCTCTTTCTCTTTCTCTTCTCCCTCCCTCTTTCTCTCTCTCTCTTTCTCTCTCTCTCTCTCTCTCTCTCTCCCTCTCTCTCTCTCTCTCTCTCTCTCTCTCTCTCTCTCTTTCTTTCTCTCTCTCTCTCTCTCTTTCTCTCTCTCTTTCTCTCTCCCTCTCTCTCTCTCTCTCTCTCTCTCTCTCTCTCTCTCTCTCTTTCTCTCTCTCTCTCTCTCTCTCTCTCTTTCTCTCTCTCTCTCTCTCTCTCTCTCTCTTTCTCTTTCTCTCTCTCTCTTTCTCTCTCTCTCTCTCTCTCTCTTTCTCTCTCTCTCTCTCTCTCTCTCTCTCTCTCTCTCTCTCTCTCTCTCTCTCTCTCTCTCTCTCTCTCTCTCTCTCTCTCTCTCTCTCTCACTCTTTGCATGTTTCACAGTGGTCAGTCCGTGTCACGTGCTGATGTTGTAAAAGGCTGTGTAAGAGTGGATTCTGTGGTCAGTCTGTGGAGCAGAGTGAGACATGGTGTTTCTTCACTTCATGTTTTCAGTCACATTTATGACACATCTCAGCGTTACATCAGACTCCAGGGCCACTGTGGTTTGCTTGGATGTACTCTCCAGCAGAAAAAGATATTACTACAGACGCCTTAGTCACGCAGGGCCCAGACTTTTAGGTACTAAGGACTAAACCGAAAACTGACTAAACCTGGTCTAGATCAGGACCAAACAAGGACTAAACCAGACCAAACTAAGTGTGTTTTCACTAATGTGTACTATGTGGAGCTGCTCCAGTGTGCACTAGATTTAGTTCTGTTAACTTCACTTTTGGGTCGGTTCTGTTCTCATGTGCCGCTCCACATTCTCTTCAAACCCCGCACCATGAGCCACGTGATACATGATCAGCTGACCGCCGCTTTATCTCCTTGGGCTTCAAGTAAAAAGAGCAGCCTCAGTGCTATACGCGCTCTTTTGGTAAATGCAGTGTGAGAGTGATGCGTGCTAGTGGCGGCAGAGACAAATCTGTCTGAGCGACAAACAGATTTTGACCTGCTTCAGAGGCTTAACCTGATGCTGCAGAGAATGTAATGCTGCTGCGGAGGCTTTACCTACAGGACAGAAGCTCTATCTACAGGATCATTTGCCTTGTTAGACGCAGATTGCAAATGGAAGCTCTGCAGTGCCTGTTCATGCAAATGTATGACGTTGATTTGCTTTTTTGACCAAATTCCAAACCTTTTAACCCTTTCCACGATCTGCACGGTGACGTTTAGGTTGGCATGTTTACTGTGCTCCAGACTGCGGCTGCCACGTCCACACCAGGATAATCGCACTAGTTGACCTAACTAAAACTAGTGGCAGTGTGAAAGCCCACGAAGTCTATGTCAGACAATTAATCATGCTTTAGTCATGATTTAGTCCTCATTTAGTTTTTACTTAGTTCTATCTTCTTTAGTCCTGTTTTAGGACAGTTTTACTCCTGCTATGGTTTTTGGTTTTGTTTTAATCCAGCTGTAGTCCTTTGTGTTAGATTTAACCAATCCACCCGCTGGCCGTATGAACCCAGCAGAAAGTATGGCACTGTTGACAGAGAGTGTTTGTTTGATCTGGAGCGCGTAATTGGCCCTCGAAGGACACAGTTGGCAGGACAAATTACACCATTAACAACTTTGCCAAAGGAGTGCTCTGATTGGTCATGAGCTTTCATTAGAGTTTTTGTATAATTCCCATTCATGAATGCATGTGTCTGTTTCTCTGCAGCTTTATGAACTGGACGCAGACCCAAAGAGGAAGGAGTTTCTGGACGATCTCTTCAGCTTCATGCAGAAAAGAGGTACGTTACTGCACCCTTACTGGAGCACAGCCAATCAGAGCCGAGCAGCCAGTCAGAACCGCTCACAGACATATTAAAAGACGATAGGGCGTTGTGCTAATACTATCAATCACTCTTCAAGCTAGTTTGGGAATATTTAAAAATTTTGATCGCTGTTAGCATTAGCCCTCTCTTTTTAAACGAGACACTTATAGGAGACACTTACATGAGACACTCACAGAAGACACTGAAGGTTAAGGTACCCTTTTTTGTTGTTTATACTTTCCACTTCAAATATTTCTCTTGTAAGCTGCCAGGTTTGTTTTTGGCACAAGCAGTGTTGTTCAGATGTGTTTATCACCATCTCGTCTATACGAGCTTTGGGAGATAAGAGCCAGTCTGCAGGTCTTTGACCAGGCCTCTGAGGAACAACGGTCTTTGACCAGGCCTCTGAGGAACAACGGTCTTTGACCAGGCCTCTGAGGAACAGTGGTCTTTGACCAGGCCTCTGAGGAGCAACGGTCTTTGACCAGGCCTCTGAAGAAAACGGTCTTTGACCAGGCCTCTGAGGAGCAATGGTCTTTGACCAGGCCTCTGAGGAACAACGGTCTTTGACCAGGCCTCTGAGGAACAGTGGTCTTTGACCAGGCCTCTGAGGAACAGTGGTCTTTGACCAGGCCTCTGAGGAACAACGGTCTTTGACCAGGCCTCTGAGGAACAGTGGTCTTTGACCAGGCCTCTGAGGAACAGTGGTCTTTGACCAGGCCTCTGAGGAACAGTGGTGTTTGACCAGGCCTCTGAGGAACAGTGGTCTTTGACCAGGCCTCTGAGGAACAGTGGTGTTTGACCAGGCCTCTGAGGAACAGTGGTGTTTGACCAGGCCTCTGAGGAACAGTGGTGTTTGACCAGGCCTCTGAGGAACAGTGGTCTTTGACCAGGCCTCTGAGGAACAGTGGTCTTTGACCAGGCCTCTGAGGAACAGTGGTGTTTGACTCTGTTGCACGTCTACCGATGGATATGTGTGAAGAATTACTTCAATACATTATAAATGACTTCTGAAGTCATTTATCATGTTTTTGGACTGTCCTCGCTGTCCACATGTATTAAGAGGCTCTTGGGGGCGTGTCCTCAGCTGGGGCGGGGTGCAGGTGTGTCAGGGACACTGGGGGTGTCGGGGAGCCCCAGGAGCCACTTAAACACAAACACACAGCCTCCAGAGAGCCCCATAGAAAAACATGAAAAGGGAAACCCCTAAATGATCAGGAAATCCCAATTTTATGGTGTTTCAAAACTTTCAAACTGATTTTTCAAAAATACTAAGGTTTGTAACAAAAAATCATCAAAATATCTCTAGAACAGAAGACGGCCATTGTAAGCATGAAAAATGACCAAACTCTGTAACAGGTCATAAGAGGTATATTACTCAAGTAAAAGCCAAAGTATGGTATTTAAAAACTACTCTGTAACTCCAGTAAATGTACTTTGGATTTAACTAAGAACTACCCAACACTGCAGCATTATAACACTATATTTGGAAAGTACATTCTGTTATTATTAACTTTTGAGTTTCTTCTCATAAGACAGTTATAAATAACTATTTACAACTATCTTATTAGAAGAAACTCAAAAGTGAATGCATTATAACACATAAAATTGAAGATGTTTAGTATCTAATGGACACACAGAACATATCTGCAGAAAGTACAGCCAGAAAAATCATTGTGCTGTTATGAAATGTCTCTCAGAGCCATTAACACCCTGAGTGTCGTTCAAGTTTGTACATAATCTGTGTATTTTATTTTATTTTATTGAACAATGAAAGGAAACAAATTGAAAGCCACCCATAAATGTTCATGACCTGCTTTAGTATTTCATTAATTACACTAATGAATCTAATCTAATAATAAAGGTGATTTCCTCTGCATTTTCCTCCATTAGCTTCAGTGTGAACCCAGAGAACCCAGTGCTCTTGTTAATGTTGGACTACATTATCCTGGCAGCGTTCCAGACATTTAATCACTCACCACTGACCTTATCAAGTCACTCTTTCATACAGCGCATAACTGACATGTTTACAGGGCCCTGTTCAAAAACCTACCCAAATATTTAATAACAGCAGGAGTCTGAAAACTACAGGCAATAAAGATGATGGATCATTATTACATTTTGGATTCATCGTCGTCATCATCATAAACCTCATTTCTTTCCAGACTTGGCTGCATAAAAAATGTACAAGACCAAAAACAACCCAAAAGTTATTACAACATACAGTGGCATTATTACATACAGAGGCACACGGTCAAAGTTACACCATAACAAATACCCATTCTAAAGAGTGTTTAGCCTGAGTAGGACATAATGTGTTCTTTAAGGCAGTTGTGTGGTGTGTTCAGGGACCCCGGTGAACCGCATCCCCATCATGGCCAAGCAGGTGCTGGACCTGTACATGCTGTACCGCCTGGTGACGGAGAAGGGCGGCCTGGTGGAGGTCATCAACAAGAAGCTGTGGAGAGAGATCACCAAAGGCCTGAACCTGCCCACATCCATCACCAGCGCTGCCTTCACTCTGCGCACACAGTCAGTACCTCACACACCGGTACCTCACACAGCCGGTACCTCACACAGCCGGTACCTCACACAGTCGGTACCTCACACAGTCGGTACCTCACACAGCCGGTACCTCACACAGCCGGTACCTCACACAGCCGGTACCTCACACAGCCGGTACCTCACACACCGGTACCTCACACAGCCGGTACCTCACACAGCCGGTACCTCACACAGTCGGTACCTCACACAGCCGGTACCTCACACAGCCGGTACCTCACACAGTCGGTACCTCACACAGCCGGTACCTCACACAGCCGGTACCTCACACAGTCGGTACCTCACACAGCCGGTACCTCACACAGCCGGTACCTCACACAGTCGGTACCTCACACAGCCGGTACCTCACACAGCCGGTACCTCACACAGCCGGTACCTCACACAGCCGGTACCTCACACAGCCGGTACCTCACACAGCCGGTACCTCACACAGCCGGTACCTCACACAGCCGGTACCTCACACAGTCGGTACCTCACACAGCCGGTACCTCACACAGCCGGTACCTCACACAGTCGGTACCTCACACAGCCGGTACCTCACACAGTCGGTACCTCACACAGCCGGTACCTCACACAGCCGGTACCTCACACAGCCGGTACCTCACAGCCGGTACCTCACACAGCCGGTACCTCACACAGTCGGTACCTCACACAGCCGGTACCTCACACAGCCGGTACCTCACACAGTCGGTACCTCACACAGCCGGTACCTCACACAGTCGGTACCTCACACAGTCGGTACCTCACACACCGGTACCTCACACAGCCGGTACCTCACACAGCCGGTACCTCACACAGTCAGTACCTCACACACCGGTACCTCACACAGCCGGTACCTCACACAGCCGGTACCTCACACAGCCGGTACCTCACACAGTCGGTACCTCACACAGTCGGTACCTCACACAGTCGGTACCTCACACAGTCGGTACCTCACACACCGGTACCTCACACAGCCGGTACCTCACACAGCCGGTACCTCACACAGCCGGTACCTCACACAGTCGGTACCTCACACAGCCGGTACCTCACACAGTCGGTACCTCACACAGCCGTACCTCACACAGCCGGTACCTCACACAGCCGGTACCTCACACAGCCGGTACCTCACACAGTCGGTACCTCACACAGCCGGTACCTCACACACCGGTACCTCACACAGCCGGTACCTCACACAGCCGGTACCTCACACAGCCGGTACCTCACACAGCCGGTACCTCACACAGCCGGTACCTCACACAGTCGGTACCTCACACAGTCGGTACCTCACACAGTCGGTACCTCACACAGTCGGTACCTCACACAGTCGGTACCTCACACAGTCGGTACCTCACACACCGGTACCTCACACAGCCGGTACCTCACACAGCCGGTACCTCACACAGCCGGTACCTCACACAGCCGGTACCTCACACAGCCGGTACCTCACACAGCCGGTACCTCACACAGCCGGTACCTCACACAGCCGGTACCTCATACAGCCGGTACCTCATACAGTCGGTACCTCACACACCGGTACCTCACACAGCCGGTACCTCACACAGCCGGTACCTCACACAGCCGGTACCTCACACAGCTGGTACCTCACACAGTCGGTACCTCACACAGTCGGTACCTCACACAGCCGGTATCTCATACAGTCGGTACCTCACACACCGGTACCTCACACAGCTGGTACCTCACACAGCTGGTACCTCACACAGCTGGTACCTCACACAGCCGGTACCTCACACAGCGGTACCTCACACTTTATTTATCACACCACGTGGAGCTTATTTGCTTCACCTGTAATCTTTTAAGCCTCTTCACAGTAAGTAGATATTATCTTGTCTGAACTGGTTGGGCAGGTTTTCAGAATGCTCAGCAGGTCTTAAGTCACCACCAGACATAGGAGCAGAGCGGAGGCTCTCTTGGGGTTTGTTTTGGGAGATTTCATTGGTAGAATACACATCTCTACTCGCTGACGTGGCACTCTGCATGGCCCAACTCTCTTTTCTCTCACAGTTAACTTAACTTAACAAACAGCTGTTCAGCGTGTTTCTTTTATTGTTGTGAATATTGCCATAGTTGGGATATCTTAGCTTGTAGCCATGTGTATTGATCCTGCACTGGTCAAAAGTCCTTTAGCAGATCACATGTGCTCCATATCACTTTTGTAGGAGTATAGTTGACAGAAAATACATGCACTAAATTCTTATGATATAAAACAGCTTTTTGCGATAGAATTGCAATAGTAAATGTGGTTGTTGCAGATACATGAAGTACCTGTACCCGTACGAATGTGACAAGCGCGGCTTGAGCAACCCCAACGAGCTGCAGGCCGCCATCGACAGCAACCGGAGAGAAGGCCGCCGGCAGAGCTTCGGCACCAGCCTCTTCACCTACTCCCCTAATGGCACCCCCACCATGCTGTCGTCCTCCAAGATTCCTGCCCCAGCCGTGGGCATGTCTGTGGGCATGTCCATGGGCACCAACGGAGCCACACTCACCCCCATCCAGAAGATCAAGAAAGGTGATCCTTTACACATTTCTATGACCCTGTAGATGGTGTTTGTCCATCACTGATGCTCGTCTCCTGTGCGTGCAGAGGAGGGCAGCCAGCCGCTGCCCGCCGTGGGCTTGGCACGTCTCCCCGCCGGGGCATTGGCCGGCCACTCGGTGGCCGCGGTGCAGGCTGCCCAGGCGGCCATGGCTGCTCAGGTTGCAGCTCTGGAACAGCTCAGGGACAAACTGGAGACAGGAGAACCTCCAGAGAAGAAGATGGCACTGCCTGCAGAAGACCATCACAGACTGCTCCAGAGAGCTCTGCAGCACAACCTGCTGGCCATGAGCCAGCTGCCCATGAACATCCGCATCAACCACCAGAGCTCAGGTACGTCCACACAACCACCTGAAACAACCACCAGACACAACCACAGAGCACAGGTATGTCCACACAACCACCTGAAACAACCACAAGACACAACCACCAGACACAAACACAGAGCACAGGTACGTCCACACAACCACCTGAAACAACCACTAGACACAATCACAGAGCACAGGTATGTCCACACAACCACCTGAAACAACCACAAGACACAACCACAGAGCACAGGTATGTCCACACAACCACCTGAAACAACCACCAGACACAACCACAGAGCACAGGTATGTCCACACAACCACCTGAAACAACCACAAGACACAACCACCAGACACAAACACAGAGCACAGGTACGTCCACACAACCACCTGAAACAACCACTAGACACAATCACAGAGCACAGGTATGTCCACACAACCACCTGAAACAACCACAAGACACAACCACAGAGCACAGGTACGTCCACACAACCACCTGAAACAACCACAAGACACAACCACCAGACACAACCACAGAGCACAGGTATGTCCACACAACCACCTGAAACAACCACCAGACACAATCACAGAGCACAGGTATGTCCACACAACCACCTGAAACAACCACCAGACACAATCACAGAGCACAGGTATGTCCACACAACCACCTGAAACAACCACAAGACACAACCACAGAGCACAGGTACGTCCACACAACCACCTGAAACAACCACCAGACACAACCACCAGACACAACCACAGAGCACAGGTATGTCCACACAACCACCTGAAACAACCACCAGACACAACCACCAGACACAACCACCAGAGCACAGGTACGTCCACACAACCACCTGAAACAACCACCAGACACAACCACCAAACACAACCACCTGAAACAACCACCACACACAACCACTTGAAACAACCACCAGACACAACCACCTGAAACAACCACCAGACACAACCACCAGACACAACCACCACAGCACAGGTACGTCCACACAACCACTTGAAACAACCACAAGACACAACCACAGAGCACAGGTATAGAAGCATAATACTACTTAATATATACTACGATTATATTATTATATATACTTATAAATATACAATAATATTAATTATGTATCAGTACAAGCTTCACACTTGTGCTTGTACTTGAGCTACAGTTGCTCACTTTTTAAGTACAGATTTTACACTATGTGATCCTTTCACTACTAATGTGTTGTTGTGTCATTGGGCAGGACACGTCACTCAGCCTGTGTGAAAGTGTCATGTAAAGTGTGACTTTGTATTGATTGTAGAGGTTGAAGGCGACAAAATGAATGATGAATGAATGAATGAAAACAATAGGCATCATTGTTGTTATGAAAACGTCTTATGAATCCTCCAAACGCTCCATAACATCGACATTGTTTCTGAGGACAGTTTTGAATTAGACATTTGTCTATGATGACTGATTTACATACAGGGATCCAAGTCATACTTAAACACCTCTGCTGCGTGTGGCCGTTTGAACATCCACGTGAAGCCGCCTCACTGCTAACCACAGCAGCAGCGATAAGGAAGTCCCTCCCAGAGACACTAGTATATGTCCTGGTTAACGTATAGAAAGTAACACACACACAGACACACAGACACACACACAGACACACAGACACACACACAGACACACACACAGACAAACACACACACACAGACACACACACACACACACACACACACACGCACACACACTATGCAAAAGGAAAGTACCTTTAGACATATAGAATCAGAAGCTCAAAAGGGCAAAAGCATAACCAGAGTGTTTAAACTTCTTAGACAACCCAGAGCATGTTACAAAAAAGGGAACACTAATTCAATCTAAATCAGAGGTAAACATCTGGGATTAAATCAGGGATAAATAAGGTTAAGACTATGGTCAGCTCTCCAAGACTAACTGTAAGTCAGGGCTCCCAAACAGGAATTAATTATTTCATTATTTATTAAAGTTTATTTAACCAGGTACGAACCCATTGAGATAGAGACCTGTTTTTCAAAGGTGACCTGGGGAAAAATACAGGCTACGCTTTAAAATAAGGCATTATATACAAAGCATTTACAAATGTTAATTAAATAAAGGAAATATGAGCACATGTTTAAGAATCATTTACTAAGGTTAGGGTCGGGGTTAGGTAATGTTAAATGTTTTCTTTTAAACATTTGTTAATGATTAGTTTATATCTGTCAATGATTAGTTTATGATTAATTAACATTTATAAATGCTTTGAATGCATGCCTTATTATAAAGTGTTGTCTCCCTATCTTCAAATAATCTTTTATTTTCGCACTAAACTATAGAAAACACTATTAATAATGAAAGGTGTGTTTAGTGTGACATCTAGTGGTGATTGTCGACATTACATGAACTCTCCTGATCTGGCAAAACTGCAAAAGGAGATCAATCTCTTCTTGAATCAGCTGTTCATGAACAGATTGATCTGCATTTTGAACAACAATAATGTTATCTAAAGTAAAATTACTGTAAAACTGTATGTTGTTATTCTATTGTATCTAATTACTGATTTGATCTTTCCCAGATGCCAGGCAGGAGTCGGCAGTGAACCTGACCACCAACGGCAGCAGCAGCAGCGGCAGCAGCATCAGCATGTCTGTGGAGCTCAACGGAGTCATGTACACCGGTGTGTGCCAGTGTTCCACAGCTCACTCTCTCTGCTCTCTTTTACTTGTGCACTAAACATGTGGTTTCAGAACAAATCAGAAGCCTCCAGCTCAGCAGGCCAATGTAGTTTGCTCATCAAAAACACACCTGGATTTATGCTCATCTGGGCATGTTTCCAACAGATTTAGTCCCACTTGAAATCTCAAAACACTCTGGACCAACATTAGACCTTTGAAATGTACTTTTGGCAATATGAAAAAGGCTTTCATGAAGAAATGATGGCAGAGTAAACCACAGCTATTCAAATCTGGGCTCAAAAAACAATTCACATTTACAAAGTTAATTAGAAAATGGACAGATTTACCAATCACTGGTACAAGTGCGACGAATATGCGAGGAGACGTATCCCATCATCTTTGATTCATGCCAACCTCACTTGCTATGTTGTTCCCTCTCTGTGTCTTTGTCTTGTTTTTTGTCTATATTTTTGTTCCTCTAAAATGCAAAAATAAGTGCCGTGTGTTTTCTAATTCCATTCCCCTTCACCAGATTCGTTGGATAATTTTAGATCACCTTCAATGACAAACTTAGAGACATGCAACTTTTGTTTTTAGCCTCGTTCAAATTATACAGCTACATTTAAAGGACACATATTCTGCTACAGTGACAGTTTTTTGAGCTTTTAACCATGTTCTGACAATGTTCCATCATCAAAAACACACCTGAAGAGGCATTCAGTGGCTATCACACTGTTTTGAGGAATGTTTATTAGAAAATCCTCTCCCTCTGAGCGTCAAACACACGTCCTGCTGAACTTCCTGGATTTTCGGACATATTTCCAGATCGTCTACGTCACTTATCAGCGAATGTTCCACTGTTTTATGTTCCTAAATCATCTGCCGACTCGATCTGCCACCTACCAAGATGACTGCTGCTGCTAGCTTGATAATTGCCTTTAGCACATTCACTTATAGAGATAATATGGCTAAGCGCTTGGCGTCCTCTACAGGCACTAAGTGTCTTTCCAGTGTCTTGAGGAAAATATGAATTATTTAACAGTAAATCTTTTTTTGTTTGTTTCAAAATATGAGATGGCAAATTAAAGGTACTCAAATTAAAGGTGCTCAAGAGCATGTTTAAAGGCTATAAAAACCCTAGTAGTTTTAGGTTAGGGTACTTCCTGAATAATATCCAGAGGTGGCCAGTATGGATAATGTTAGGTTAAGATGAGTATAATATTTTTCAGTAAAATAAATAATTTCTTCTACCTGATTAGAGCAGGGCAATATGGCCAAATATTTTTATCATGATATTAAAGAGAAAACTTGCGATAACTGTATAATTGACAATATAAATTACACTAGACTAAATACTTAATGACACCACTATTTGACTTGTTTAAAGGTGCTTTACCCGTTTTGTTCATGTATGAAAGTTAAAATCAGTCCTGCCTCAACACAGATATGTTGTAAAAGCATCTATTCAGGTCAAAATGACTGTGTGCTGTCTGTGTGCAATTATAGAGCATAGCACCTAGAGCATGTTTAATATGTATTCATTTGTTAAAATGTTGCTTCCACTCCTCGCCTCAACATTGATTTCAAAGCGTCTCTAGCCATTAGCGTTTGCAATTTGCTGTAATATCAGATTCACTTCACAACTACGAAGAAACTGCTGCAGTGTACACGGAATTATATCGATGTTCCAGATTTCATATTGCCCCAAAAGCACATGACGATATATAATGAACGATATGATACGGCCCAGCTCTACACCTGATACACTAATAAAAAATCAGACATTACTCGGAGTGGGATGTGTTGCACTTGTAATATGTCTCCACAACATTAAAGGGCCTGTACTGGATTTTTATTTACTATACAGTGATCCCTCGTTTATCGCGGGAGTTGCGTTCCAAAAATAACATGCGAAAAGTGAAATCCGTGAAGTAGTCACAGCTTTATTTTTTATTAAAAAAATCAAAACCTGTTTTAAAGCCCAAAATTTGTTTAAAACAATAATTTTAATATAGTAATACAAGGTTGGAAACATTGTCACTGGCGTATTTCACAGTCTGTGCCTCTTGGTCCTGACTCCGCCCCCTGTAGCGTCTGTTTCTACTGAAGGCGCACGAGTCTTTCTTTAGTTGTTGGCGCTCTTTCTTTTTCTGAGCAAGAAGATTTTTATAAACAGATATGCCACCTTCGATTATATTTGAGAACTGCAATGAACGACTCATCAAAGAGTCCCGTTCTTGTGCGTGCGCTGAAGTTCAGTGGATGCACTGTAAAAATATCCGCACTGTAAAAAAAATCTGTGAAGCAGCGAAGCCGTGAAAGATGAAACGTGATATTGACCCTTTGCATGTGACGTCACGGAACGCCCACTTTGCCATGACAGACGGCGGAAACGCTGTTTGTGCAAGGTAAAATGATCGAAATTTGCCGTAAACCTAACTATTAGTAAGCTAACATTGATCAATTTTACACGTAAAATGATGATATCCTGTTGTGCGGTTGGCTGCACTAACAGGCAAAGTCGTAAGCCCAATGTAGCCTTTTATCGTATACCTGTTGATGAAGACAGAAGACGGCGATGGGTAGCAGCAATAAATCGAAAGAACTGGAAGCCCTCCAAGTACTCACGGATTTGCAGTGAGCACTTTTTACAAGTTAAGTCAATGCCAATGTTACAAGTGTATGACATTTTACACCAAAACATATCTGAATATGTGAAACAGTCAAAGTTATGCGGGGCACGGCGTTAGTTATCCAGCCAAGAAATTAACTTGTATGTATGTATGTATGTATATAGACTCAAGCCTGCAAAATGGATAATACATATTACATCCACAGAAATATTATTTGTGAATAAAATATTATGATTATGATGATATTGACACAGAGAGACAGAGACATTGACAGACAACCATTCACTCTCACATTCATTCACTAGGGACAATTTAGAGTCGTCAATTAACCTACACAGTCATGTCTTTGGACGGTGGGAGGAGCCGGAGAACCCACTGTCCAGGGTGTACCCCGCCTAAGGCCCAAAGTCACTGGGATAGGCTCCAGTCACCCGCGACCCCTAACGGGAATAAGCGGTAGAAAATGAATGATATTGACGTTTTGATTAAATCGGTGAGCATGGCAGGAGGAAACAGGTAAGGGTCCGTTTCTAAGCTAGCGATCTTCACTTTCTCAAAATACCGCGCTTTGTGAGCGCGTAAAAGATGTCCTGCTTCCACTGACAACTAAACTGAACATGAGTTAGAAGTAGCCTTCGCTTAAGTGACAAAAATAATTGCAATCACTGTGAGTTTGTTACTTTTGCGCTCCCCGTAATTCTGCGCTCGCATACTCTTGCCGTCCATTATGGTGCACCCACGTGATCGTGTGACGTAGGTGCAAAGGGTCAATAGCGAGGGATCACTGTAGGTAAAATACATTCTCTTTACATCACACGTTGTTTGGTAGAATCAACTTCATGGAAGTTTCTGTTTCTGAGTCATGGAGCAATATTGAGTGAAAGGAAGGACTATGTGGACGGGGCTAACTGATCAAACAAAAACATGTTTCTGTCTCATGGTTCAAAATCAGGTACAGGCCCTTTAATCCTGAAGGACTTGTTGATAAGAAGAGTTTGTCCATATTTATCTTTGTCACACCTAACCCCGCCTCTCTGTCTCCACCCACAGGTGTCCTCTTTGCCCAGGCCGCTCCAGGCTCCGCCCCCTCCGCCTCTGTGCCCAGTAAAGCGGCCCTCGCCCGGATCATCCCTCCTCAGACCACGCCTACCTCAACCACCGCCACAAGCTCCGCCCCCTTGTCTTAACACCCCTCCCTCGCCCCGAAGCACCACGCTAAGTAAAGCCAAAACCTCAGCTCCTGTTTCCGACCGCCTATGCCAAAAAGAGAAGTGAAAGTCTCACTTGAAGTACACTATCTCAGGTTTTTACACTCACCTACTCACCTCTTGCGTTCTTCAAAAGCCAAATGCCAACTATGACAGGAATACTCATCAGAGCCAGTATAAATGTATGCACAACATGTGAATTATTTATTTCTACAAATGGAGAACAAAAGAGAAAATCATACCGTCAAATGGTTAAATACACTGTTTACACTCAGCTACTGACAGCAACGATATTTCCTTCAGGGGAGAGTTTTTATTTTATTTTGAATCCATCTTTTCAATGTCAATATTATGGATATTATTATTATTATTATCATTATTATTATGTGTGTTTTATCGTTTAAATCTATTACAATACTCTCACTGCAGGAAGAAGATTATTATATATTTAGAATTTTATGGAAAAAAAAGAAAGAAAAAGTGAAAAATGGAAATAATCTATTTTGAATCTGAAATGCTTTAATGGTATATGTTGTTTCTTCAGGGCATATTTACAATGTACCGTCGTGACCTCATTATTTGTGCTGCCTGACTCCGGTGGCGGCCATTTTGAAATCTATAAAGACGTCACTTGTTAACGGGGAAAAAAAATGGATTCAAGGTCACCTCTAATCCTTTGCTTTAGTTTAATCCAATGTAAAAGTGATGAGGCCGTGGTAGATTTGGTCGTGTCCAGTGGGATGTTTGCAAGTTCAGGACCTGGAGGATTTCACTGTTTTAGGTTTACATTCACAGGGAAAACTAAACATCCAGACAGGGAAAACTATGGTAACTCTGAAACAAGCCTTACATTGTCCAGGAGTTGAATCCTTGATCTTTTTGCTGAATCGCTCTTGCCATTGTGCTGCTGAGCACATCACTGAAATACCACAAACCACAAATATTGTATTCAAGTAAGAGTAAAGTTACTTCAAAATAATATTACTCAAGTAAAAGTACAACATAGTGGTACAAGAAATTAGTAAAGTAAGAGTAAGGAAGTATTTGGGGAAGTCTAAGTATAATCTTTGCTAATTCTGCTACAGTGACACCCCGAGTGTCAAGCACACTTCCTGCTGAACTCCCTCTGTCCGGGATGTTTTTTTCAGATCATCTATGTCACTTATCTGAGAATCTTCCGCTGTTTTAAGTCCTTAAATCATATCCAGATTACTGCTGCAGGAAAATCCACACAATGCGTCATTTCAGCGCTAACATCACTAGAGTATATATATAGCGCTGGCGCCATCTGCTGGCTGGATGCACTCAGTAAGTGTCATTTCATAGTGACTGATAACACAGGTCATAGAATGAAGAAGAAAACGTGTTTTAAATCCTGAGATGACAAAGATAAGTTATAAGTTATATGTTTAAAGGCTAATAAGAATATGTAATTGGAAAGACAAAAACATTAAGTAAAGCTCAAATCTGGTATTTTCAAATGACAGACATCAAATGAGAAAAACTAAATCACATCTGATGATGACATCATTTCATGTTGTCAACATAAAGCTTCTGTCACTGACTACAGTTACTCAAGTAGGAGTAAAAGTTATGCCAAGAAATATAATTTTTTTGAAAAAGTTACTCTAGCTGAATAATTATAACTGGGTACTACCCACCTCTGACTCTACTTGACTTTACTAGGTTGAAAATCAGACACAAAAAAGTACAAACACAGCCCACCAAAATATGCAGGCTACTGGTGGACAATTTATTTAAAAAGATGGCGGTTTAGAATAGTGAGACATCGTCATAAAGTAATATATTGTTTTATATTTGTATGTATGTTTGTGCTTATTTAAAACATAACTTATCCAGGCCAGGATGGATGGAAGCAATGAATCAAATATTTATTGACATATTTAGGTTAGCTACATGAAAAATTATATTTGCAAAAGACGTAAAGTGAAGTAATAAGTGACCTTCATAATGTTTGTGACAATCTATCAAACTCTCCTCATCTGGTGCAGTTTGTATCTTCAAAAACATATCAAGTGTCGTTTGCTAACGTTGGGTTTCAAAATGGCCGCCGCTGCAGTGAGGTTTGATGAAGTGGCGGGTGGCTGTGGACCTGGGCCTCGTGCTCCCACACGGCTGTGTTTGTGAGGGGTGGGCGATATTGACAAAAATGTATATACTGATAATGATAATCACAAAATTGCATATGTATATAATTTTGCTCTCTTATTTGAAATATTACAAAACTTTTTATTATGTTTTTCAATGTGGCCTTTTTGGATAAACTCACGTGGAATTCTAAGGAACCAATAGACCCTTTAAAATGTGATGTCATCAAAATTCCTGAATGGAGGCAAAATGAAGTTGATTGAAGTACATTTTTCAATGATTAGCTCACATTTGATCTAAATTCTACTGGTTTTAATTGTTTGTGTTGGAAAAAAGTAACACATTTAAATTTCCAGGATAGAAAGGTCAGTTAGTTTGCTTTTCTGTAACAAACATTTGACAAAATAGTCTTAAAATTGTATTTTAGCTTCAAAATAATCTAATTTATGGAATAGTATCTAATATATGTCTAGATAAAATGAAAAATGATTGTGGGCTCAGCATATCTGTGGGTATTCTTTCAGTAAAACCCATAAATCTGGATTGTTCCTTCATCAAAAATGCAAAGAGTTTATCATATTGCACTTCACTTTTGTCTCCGTTATGAATTTAGAATTTAGACACTTTTAAAGGGTCTATAGTTTTGCTTTGAGCTGGAGGGCAGGTCAGAACGTTTATTACTGTTTGTCTGCTGATGTTTGACCTGGTTTATGGTCAGTAATTACTGGGCCTATCCACATGAAACAAAATTTGCACATTGTACAAAGTCTTCTCTGTCACTATAGTTTCAAATAATGGGGTTTTTCAAACACAAAGACACAATTCTTGTCAATTGAAATGACTTTAAGCTGTAACATTAATATGGCATATGATTTGACACAAACAGCTCTATGATAAGGTCAAACATATATGGATTTTCTGTTTGGATGTGTCTTTCCAAATGATCAAATTGCCCAGATTTACATTGGCCACTGCCCTCCGTTGACATTGACGACTTCCAGTTCCAGAATGTTGTGGAGCCTATTCCAATCGAGCACATCTTCTCGAGCATTTCGATCTGATCTTGTTGACGATATGTTGCCCACCTCTAGTTGCAGTTCTCAGGTGATAGTTACTCATTGTACAAATCCACCCGTCTTCTCCTCTTACTCTTCTCCTCCTTGAACGTCTCTGGTTGTTTTCGTCCAGTGATTGTCTTAATGCATGTGTTTCTTTGTAGATCATTCAGGATTAAAGCAGCGCATTTTAGCTCCACATAATTGCGTTAAAGTGTCGCCGTGCGCTCAGACAATCAGCCGACCGTGCTCTCGTCCGGGCGAATGGACGTCTGCACAATTGTTACGTGTATTTTCTAACTTCTTCTGCATGTTCTTTGGATCCAAGTGCTTCTTCCACTCCTGGGTCACATCAGGACTACACTTTTCCACAATTGCTGAAGCTTTTTGCGCACATTCTTCTCACAACTGGCAACGTTTGCTTGTAAAATACTTCTTTTAATATCATTTTATCTTTCATGATTGTTGATCCACACAAAGCGACCTCATTGTTCCTTCTGTTAGGAATCAATCAGCCTTTGGTACAAGGGTCTATGCCAAAGCCTTAACTTACCCGTGCACTGCTGAACAATCCTTTAGCAGACATATTCAGAAAATTCAACTTTTGAGCCAGAAAGTGCTCCTGTTTTCTGATCCTGTTAGTGCTTTAACTACTGTTAGCATCATGTTGACAATAGCCATGCTGCTTTTTCTCAATTAAAAGTGTCTCCAAATATATGTTGCATTAAATATTTAAAATGCAACATGTCTCTAAAGTCATTCTCTAGTGTTTGTATCAGGTGGATGCTTAAGGTGAATATGAACTCTAAAGATATCAATTTAAAACTTCTCCTGTAGTTTACTCACATCAGTGTAAGATTTTTCATAATACAATGTTTTCATATAGAAATGAGGCATTTTGTGAGTAAAAATTGCACATATTTAGGAAATTTAAAACTGAAAAATGTTTTTTTCTTGGTTCATTTTGTAGTTTTTATAATGTAACTTTATAGAGGGGATTTTGGATTTCGTATTTAGTTGTTGAGTAAACTAGATTGGACTGAAAATTGTCCTGAAAATTCTAACTCAAATTTTTAAACTTTTACTTTACTTTTACTTAAGTTTTACTAAGTTACTATGTCCCAGAGAAATCTATGGATGATGTGGATTCAATGGAAGAATAAAACATCAGATTGGACACTTTAGTTGTTTCCTCATGAATGATGGAACAAACTGACCAAACGGCCTGTAGTGTCCGCCTTAAGTGATTGTTTCTAGTTGGAAGGAGCAGACAGGAGCAATGACAAAAAAGTTTAAATTGTAATTCTTCTCTAAACAACCCCAGAATGTACTCGTGAAGCACCTCTCAAGTAAAAAGTGGACTTTGAATGGGCTGTACACTGCAAAAAGGAGGATATCCACATGACATCAACGTCATTTACATATTATTTGGTTGTAAGATTTGTATAATCGCTTGTCTGTATTAGTGGAAACAGACCCTTTAAAAGTCTGTGAACTAAAACATTCTTTAGTGGAATGGAGGCAAAACTGAAGTGCAACATACTGTGATTTCACTGAGAAACTGGGATTAACCTCAGAATATCACAAAATATGAAACATTGAGATGATTTTTTTTTTTTTTTTTTAATTAAAAAAAAACCTTCAGACAGTGACATCAGAGCTGCTGTAGAACACATTTATTATTGTATTTTACACTCTTTGCATTTTTGAGGAAAGAACAATCCAGCTTTGCAGGTTTTACTGGACGAATGCTCACAAAAATGTCGAGTCCACAATAGTTTTTCATTTTAGTCACAGATATACTAGATCCTACACCATAAATACATATAAATTTTTGATCTCAAATCCAGTTTTGAAGCTAGAAAACACACATTTTTCAACTCTTTGTTATAGAAAAGCAAACTAACTCACACTTCTGCCTTGGGAATTCAAATGTGTTGCTTTTTTTCCAACACAAACATTTAAAACCATTAAACTTTAGATCTAATGTGAGCTAAGCAAAAAAAAACAACCTTTACAGTACACTTAGTTTTGCCTCTGTTCTGGAATTTTGATGACATTATTTTAAAGGGTCTATACACATTTTTTAAATATTATAAACATAGAGACATTTATCATAAATAAAAAATAACAGTGGTAACTAAATATAGTCCAAGCAACTCAAATTAGGATTCTGAATTTGAAAGTAAAAAAATTCCAGTACGTTTTAATTGTCAAAAGAAACCACACTGACCTCCAGAAGGTCAGAAACTGTATTCAAAAACGTCAAAACTCTCAGCTACAGCCCCTTCCGAGGTTGTTGAATATGAAAATGATTCAAATTACATGTGGCTTGTGCTAGATTGTGTTGCTGACAGTCATTTAAATGGAGAATGTGGATTTTTGAAGAAGTGAAACCCACATCTGCTCCACGTTAAAGCCAGCTCGTTAAAACTCATCATCCAGTCATTTAATGAGTGCTCACGACACGCTTGAATTCAGAATATTCATTTGAGTAGTTTTGAATACTTTAGATCCATTTACTTCAGCCAAAGTACACTTGCAATAAACTATTCAGAAATGCCATAAACGGCTTCAATAATTAACGCCCCGAATTTCAATAAATCAAAATGAGTCACTTTTATTCAAACCAGTGGATTATCAAACTAACCCAGTCTTCTGTGTGATGCAAAGCGGTTCCAACGGTAGCCCAGGGACTCCGCCATGTTGCCTTTTCTGATGTGTTGGATTGGCCCCTTTCACAAACCCCGCTGGCTGCTTCCTCCGTTCGTTCCTTGGCCGAGTCTCGCTTAAATCAATCAATAATCCCTGAAAACAAAGCGCAGTCTGAGAAACAGCTGATAATCACTGGCAGTGCCCATTAAAGTGCGCAGGGTTTTTTTGATTTTCTAATTTGGACTTTATTCAATGTAAAGATAAATTTTAGTTTGACACCAACCAGGTCGCGGTTTGTGGAGAGAAATTAAAAATTACAGTACGTAAACAAATTGATGACAAAGGTGATGCATTATTTACACAAAACACTACTTTTTTTACCCTGTAAACATTGATTCAACAAAATTAAAATGTTCACATATATTTTTCTTTGTCAAAAAAGTCTGTGACATTAGATGAGTTTTGGTCGAGCGTACAGGATGGTTTCTTGGTCATTTCCTACTGTGATGTCATCATTTACAACCAGGAAGTGAAATTAAAAACCTAATGAAATAGTAGTAATATTTGAAATACATTTATCTTAACTGCATTTTAGTTAAATGAGTCCAATCTGCCAGAGACACTTTAAGCTTATCTATTTATTTAATTTTCTGATAAAAGGAAACTATCAAGCAAATGTTAGATATAAAAAGAAAGATGTAACCCTCTTATTTCCAGTCCAATCAATCACTCTGGGAAGAATCAGGGACAGTTTGTTCTCCAAACTCACAAATATTATAGTGCCCAGAAATAATGAGAAAAAATGTATAGGACTTTTATATGGATTCTGCCTTACTTTATTACAGGTCAATGAAACCCATTTAGTCAAATTAGCTTCAGCTTTGAAAGAGGAATTGTTAAAACCAACAAAAACCCAAACTAGTGTCACTCAGGCAAAACCTACCAACACCAGCTTCACTTCTTGATAGATTTAACAAAGAACATTTAGGCTGACTTTAAATGTTTTCCTCTGAGCAAAGCTTGTTTCCAAGTGTAATCAGCGTAAATCAGACAATAGTTTGTGTCCAGAGGTTCAGAAACAGCTTCAGTTTGAAATGAGGCTCATTTAGACAGACGTTTTAAGAAAAATAGTCCTTCAGTGTAAGGACCTGTACGTACAGTATAAATACTTCACTGCAGGGAAACCTGTGTTTTATAAAATGTTGTGTCTATGCTAATGCTAACCTCATTTAATTGAATGTATAATGTTATAATAACTCCACAAACTGAACTAACCTTTTCACAATAACACTCAAGTTGGCAATCTGTGTACTTTTATCAAGTTTGTCTGCTTTATAGTTAAGTTAATTAGCGTTAGCCTTAGCTTTGAGACAAAAAAGCATACTTTTATTCACCTTATTCTGTAAGTTTTCATGGGCGCCGCCATCTTTTTTCCGTTATAGTTTACATGGGGTGGGCTAAACATAAAATAAGACTAAAAAGACGTTTTCAGGCTCCAGGAAATCGGTGCAGTGTGACTCGTTGCTCGTGTACATTAAACATTTTACATAAATCAGTCTACTTTATGTAATACTTTAGCAGTAAGACTTTTCCCTCGTTCTCTATTTCTGTGAACGGAGTTTTCGTCAAACAGGAAGTGCGTTTACTACGGGAGTGGTGGGCGGAGCGGGATAAGATGAATAAACACAGATCCCCCCTTGTGACATATTTACATCGTACGTACAGGTTTAACATGTCGCCAGTGATTATCCAGCTGTTACTTGCTCTTCGTCATCAGATCTTTCTTGATTTGATTTTTTTTTTCTTGCCAAACCCACAATCCACACTTCTTACAGTAACAGGAACTAGCCGCGCGCTAACGTGAAAAGGGCCTATTGTGCAGGTGGTTAGCAAATGTGTCCCAAAGCCATAAATTTAACCAAATGACTTATTCTTAAACCTAACTCTGGCCTTAACCTGAGGACGTGAAAATGTTAAGTACAATCAGAATGTTTTACAACGTGATAGTATTTAAATAATCAAATAATGTCACTTTTTGATTGAACACTCAGCTCTGCTCCACAGTTATGTTACACGTTTAGCTAACATTTTGCTAGCTAGCAGCAATCAGTAAGCCATGTTTGGGAATATCTAGTCAAATATATTTTGTATAATCTGAGTTCTATTTAATCCGAGCATTGGTAGTCCACATTTGTAGTTGCGTTTTCACCGACACAAACAACACAGCAACGTTTCAGGTCAGGATTCTCTTTCAAATTAATTAATTAATAAAGTATTTGACTCCAAAAATAGAACTCTACATTACTACTTGGATTTTTAAGTACTTTTGACAAGATTTATTTAGTTATAGGTAGTTTTATTTTTATTTTTATTTTTTACATATCATGATATAATTATCAGCCAGTCAAGCTTTTTTAAACTTTGAAAATTAAAAACCTTCCCTCTCCCTGTCTTTCTGTTCCCCTCCCCCTAAATCCTTCTCTCCCTCTGTCCTTCTGTCCTTCTCTCCCTCTGTCCTTCTGTCCCTCTGCCCCCTGTCTTTCTCTCCCTGTCCCTCTGTCCCTGATGCCATTACAGGCCTGACAATCAATGAATGCCCGGTGTGTCCCTGAATACCCCGTGTGTCCCTGAATGTCCCGTGTGTCCCTGAATACCCCGTGTGTCCCTGAATGTCCCGTGTGTCCCTGAATGCCCCGTGTGTCCCTGAATACCCCGTGTGTGTCTGAATGCCCTGTGAGTCCCTGAATGCCCCGTGTGTCCTTCACTGAGCTCATGTTCTGTTGCGACAATCATAATCCTGAGAAAAGGGTTCAAATTGGTTTCAATCAGAAATAGAGTAGATCTGACTTGCTGATGTTGTTGATTGATTTACTTCATTGGTTGAGATTGTTTGACTTGTTTGGAATTTTATTAAAATATCTTATATCAAGATATTTAATATAGTAAATATATAGGAATAAGTAAAAAATGAATCCAGTTTGATTTTTTATTTTCCTTTTTCTTCAGTGATTATCTAAAGACACATAAATTGCCTCAGCTAGAAAAATGTCTCTACCTCAGTACTATTACTATATCGACACAAAAATCACAAAACATAAATGCAACTCCACATTATGCAATCACAGCCACAGCCGAGGTCCAGACACGTCTGTAAGGACTGCCTTCCTGCTTCTTCTGGACCTTTGCCTCTCGTTCGGTGCATGTCTCACATTGTGTCCGTTAACTTTAAGCTTTATATTAGGTGCTTTTCAGGACTTTTTGACTGTAAATGGATGAGACTTTATTGTTGTTTTGGCTGAACCTCTTTGACCAGTAGACCTCGGACTATGAAAGCTCTACAATACAATGCCTTCTGCTGTGACGAGCGATGATTATGAATTATGATGAATATGGCTTTTTAGGGCTAAATATTCTATAATGTTTCTATTATTACTGTTTTTATTTACGTTTTCTTGTTTGGATAATGCTGTAGCAACACAGGCACACAAAGATTACATGTAGAGCGGAATACTTATAATTATTAAAATTGTGATTTTAATGTATTAACATGACGATTATTTTAGGGAAGCATGTGATTGGGGTTTTAAGTGTTGTTGTAATTTTTAATGAAACTTTACAAATGAAAAAAGGCTTTTATTTCTTACGACTTCTCAGGAAAATCTACTACCTCCCATTTGGACGATGAACAACCAGGAGGGCAAGACCCAAGTGCCACTCGACTTTCACTCAGAACATACTTTGATGCTTTTTGTTTTTTTATTTTATGTTATGGGTCGTTGCGACCAGTGGACATTAGGTGGCGCTCATGCTTGCTTACTCTGGTCAAACGTTTTTAATGGAAATTTTTTACAACATTGAACCTCCACAACAAACACAATCAGAAATGCTTCGAAACCAACGGATCGCCTTCACTCTTTTAACGTGTGCTTATTCCTCGTATGTTTTTTAAGATGAAAATGAAATGATTTGATAGGACGATGTTTCCCGGTTTCCACGGTAACAGTGAAGTGTCATGGCTGACGCCGGGCAATGCAACAGTTTGTTTCTGTTTTTACTTTGACGGGTGAAGAAATGTTCTTGCCTATTTACTCAATCTGTGTTTGTGTGAATACTTTTATTTGGAATCTGAAATGAATAAAATATGTCTTTCTTAAATGTAACAGCAATTCCCTGTTTTGTTGTGCCTATTTTTCCCCAGACCATTGTAGGCTTCAAGTTGGAAATGCTAGATGATTTGAAAACAATATATCTAATAAAAATACTGAAATGTACCTTGAAGGTGCTGCAAGTACTTCCAGCAGCCTGAGAGTGCAGAGGCAGGAGACACTTCTAACAGTCTTATTGTCCATTCAAGGCCTCTGCTGACCTCGAGGTCAGAGGGTGGAGCTGGAGAGGACCAGAGTGCATCACTCACAAAACACCTGGATTTATCACTGTTTGTGAGATTCTGAGTCTATATTGAAATCACAATATGTACCACTTCACTTTTGCCTTACGTTGTCAGAATTTAAAATGTTATTTGTTCACAGACGTTTAAAGGGTCTATTAGGACCGCTGGCCGTATAATTAACAGTTCAAGATAAAATATTGTATATTGAAGTCCTCAAAAATAGTGCCAAACAGGAAATACTTTGTGAGAGGACTAGGCCATTTACTGGAGGCTGCAAGATGAGTGAGTTTCACTATTTATTTATTTTCAATTTCAGTGGCCCATGGAATGTTGTGATGTCATCTGAAATTGCTACTGAAATGCAACTGTAGCAGCAACTTTGTTTCCCTTAGAAGTAGGACTGTTTTTAAAATGCCTTTATGGTGTAGCAGCTTCTGAGACTCTTCTCAACCGGCTGTTAGCTTTTGAATTATTTAAGTTGTGACAGAAGCTCACACGTTACTGTGGCAAAGGTCAAAGGCCCCCTGTTGTCACAAGGGTCAAGTGGACAGACATCTACAGATTATCGAAAATTGGGCACAGAGTGATTGATAGGCCTATAATAAATACTATGCCTGATGGAGCAGCCGATGTTAAACTAAGTATGTTCAGGAGATGAACTAAATCATCTCAAACTACCTTCACCTTTTTAACGATTCATGATGTGACAGTAGAATCTCACAAGCTGAAAGGAAACTGTGGCAAAGGTCAAGCGGCCCATAATATTCTAATCCAGGCCAAGCACGCCATCGTGTAGATGAAGTGGGCAAAACAACAGCTGTGGAAAGCCATTGGTAGATCATCTTCTGTTTCTTCACCAGATGGTCTCAGTTATTTAAAGAAATCAGTCAATAATATTAGAAAGCTATAACAATATTAGAATTGTAGAAGATCTGACATGCCACCACCAGAGGGAGCTCAACCACCAGTGTACAGCGCCTATAACAATCAGAATCAGGAAAAGGTTTATTCTCATTGTCAGTGAACATACATAGGAACTTGCTTTGACGTAAGGTGCAACATAAAACAATGAATAAATAGCAGCAAGAAGGCATGCATAAAATTTACAATAAAATAGAATAAAATAGACTTAGATTATATACAGAAAATATTACAGTTGGACAGACAGTAGTGCAATATGCAATAGATCGCTCTTTAATTCTCTGATTGTTAAAGTGGCAGGTGTTATAAAGTGTTGAGTCCAACAGCAGAGGGACAGAAATTGTTCTTGTGGCGGGAGGTTCTGATCCGGATGGACTGTAGCCTCCTGCCCGAGGGGAGGGGCTCAAATAGTCCATGTCCAGGTGAGAAGGGTCAGCTGTGATCGACCTGCTCCACCTGAGTCCTGAGACGCACAGTGATGGAGGAGGTGAGGATGGACCACACGGTGATGGAGGAGGTGAGGATGGACCACACGGTGATGGAGGAGGTGAGGATGGACCACACGGTGATGGAGGAGGTGAGGATGGACCACACGGTGATGGAGGAGGTGAGGATGGACCACACGGTGATGGAGGAGGTGAGGATGGACCACACGGTGATGGAGGAGGTGAGGATGGACCACACGGTGATGGAGGAGGTGAGGATGGACCACACGGTGATGGAGGAGGTGAGGATGGACCACACGGTGATGGAGGAGGTGAGGATGGACCACACGGTGATGGAGGAGGTGAGGATGGACTCAATGATGGTCGTGTAGAACTGCACCATCATCTGCGCTGGCAGCTTGTCTTTCCTCAGCTGCCGCAGGAAGTACATCCTCTGCTGGGCCTGACTGATGATGGAGCTGATGGTCGGCTCCACTTGAGGTCCTGAGTGATGGCGGTGCAGAGGAAGCAGAAAGAGTCCATGGTGGTGATGGGAGAGTCTGTCAGGTCAAAGGGGGCAGGTGGGCTGTCTACGATCATCTCCACTTCTGTTGAGCTCCAAGTTGTTTCCGCTGCACCAGGACACCTTGATCAGTTTCACAGAGTCGTGGCTGGAGGTGCAGCAGTTGGTGCACAGGGAGAAGAGCAGAGGATAAAGTACACAGCCCTGTGGTGTTGATAGTCTGAGTCTCTGAGACATTCTTCCCCAGCCGCACGCACTGCCTCCGGTCCGTCAGGAAGTCAGTGATCCACCTGCAGATGGAGTCAGGCACGTTGAGCTGAGAGAGCTTGTCCTGGAGCAGAGCAGGAGGACGGTGTTGAAGGCAGAGCTGAAGTTCCCGTGGAGTCCAGATGCCACAGAATGATATAGGGTTAATCTTTTTTCATGTTGCATTCCAAGCACCTGGAAGTTGTTTTTTTACCCAAACCCTAACCATAAATCTGGCACTGACCCTAAACCTAACCCTAATCTGACATTGGAGTGTTCCAAAGCCTGCCCCAAAGCCCTAAACTTAACCACATTAATTGTCTGTATTAATCTTATTCCGGAGGTTGTCGTGGACGCTGCCATCTTGTTTCCGTTGTAGTTCACATGGAGCAGACGAGCTCAACAGAAAATAAGTTCTACATGGACTAAAAAGACGTTTTCAGACCGCCCAGCCTGAAAAGCATTGCTCACTTGTTGCTCAAGTACATTAAACATTTTAGACAAAGCAGTCTACTATAATGTTTTAGAGACTTTTCTCTCGATTGCCATTTGCGCAAACACTGTTAGCGTCAAACAAACATAAACAAAGGCAAAAGAGGGCAGGGCAGAATAAAGTGAATAGACCCTTTAAAATCCTCCGACAGTAAATGTGATATATTCAAAATTCCAGAATGGTGTAACCTGGCCCTGCCATATGAATTCTCATGATATTTGTGAGTTCACAAACTCTTGATAATTTGTAGAATTAAATTCAGAGTGACAAACATATCAATCTGGCATGAGCCAGGTTAGAATGGAGGCGACTGGAGGCAAAATGAAGTTGGCTGTACATTTTTCAATAATTACCTCACATTTGATCTAAATTGTACTGGTTTTAAGTGTTTGTGTTGGAAAAAAGCAACGCATCAAAAAGCAACTGAAAAGGTCAGTGAAGGTTCAGTGAAATCACAAAATGTTGGACTTCACTTTTGCCTCCATTCTGAATATAGAATGTTTTGGTGTACAAACTTTTAAAGGATCTATTCTCTAATGTCGTCCTGGATCTGCTTCAGTTCTGATCTTGACCTGGTAGTGTTTATAGTTTGGACCTGGTTCAAACCTGGCTTCTTGTTGACTCCTGGGTTTGTCTTGGATGAGTCCTTCATTAGTGCTGTTTTTTCCTGTATTATGATATATATATATACACATCTTAAATAAAATAAAGGGAACACTTAAACAACACCTCCTAAAACTCAATGAATGAGATAATGTAGTTCAGATTCTGTATAAATAAAGGAATGTATTAGGAACATAATAAAAGAGGAGTGCTTAATGGTAATGAAAATCCTCATCCCATCGAGGTCTGAATTTAAAAAAACTTGCTCAAAATCAAAGTGAAATCTGTTTACAGGCTGATCCAACTTTTCTGAAAATTCCTTCAGACGAGTCTCTGTGAGCCTCAGTAGTGTGTGTGGCCTCCATGTGCCTGTACACACTCACCACAACACCTGGACATGCTCCAACAAATGCTCTCCTGAGGGATCTCCTCCCAGACCTGAATCAGAGCATCACTCAGCTCCTGGACAGTCTGAGGTGCGACGTGACGTTGGTGAATGGACCGAGACATGATGTCCCAGATGTGCTCAACTGGATTCAGGTCTGGGGAACGAGGAGGCCAGTCCATAACAACAAGATCTGCTGACACACTCCAGCCACATGAGGCTTTGCATTATCATGCAAGGAACCCAGGACCACTGCACCAGTATATGGTCTCAATGAGTCTGAGGATCACATCCCGGGACCTAATGGCAGTCAGGGGTCCTCTGGCCAGCACATGACCATCCCTGACAATCACTGACCCACAGCCAAAGCGGTCATGCTGGAGGATGTCTCCAGACTCTGTCCCGTCTGTCACAGGGTGAACCTGCTCACATCCGTGAAGAGCACAGGGCGCCAGTAGTGTATATTTACACGCACGCACGCACGCACACACACACACACACACACACACACACACACACACACACACACACACACACACACACACACACACACACACACACAGACACACACAGACACACACAGACACACACAGACACACACACACACACACACACACACACACACACACACACACACACACACACACACACACACACACACACACACACACACACCAGGCCGCCCCTCGCCTGCTCTCCCCCCGCCCCTCCGTACGGGCCCGGGCCGGTGCAACGTGACTGCCTCCTCACGTTGACGCTTACGCCGAAGCTCCGGGAAGCGCCGCCCAATCGCAGCCGGGAACATTCAAACGCAGCTCGGCCTCTGCGTGCGCTGAGCCGGGGCGGAGCTTCCTGCACCCGCCTCCTGCGCCGCTGCCCCGCGAGCGACCAGAACACAGCCCTCTGTTCGTCTTCAGTGGCAGATAGTGGACGATATTTGTGCAACTAAAATGAGGCTCAGGTCTACAAGAACCGTGGAGTCTGCGCTGGAGACGCCGAGGATCAACCGCCGACTGCGCAACAAAGCGGCCCCGAGGCAGATCCGCGTCTCCGGGGCCGACAGCCCTGCACACAGCCAGGTAACACCGGGAACACAGCATGGTGTGGCTCGGAGCTCTCACTCGTGCTTGTAAGGTCACATTTAACGTCTGGAGGGTTAGCGTTAGCTGCTGTTTGCTGCATGTTTGCTGTTATTCACCTGTTTGCTGTTAGTGTATTCTGTAAACAGAACAGAAGGGGGCGCCGTGTGGCCTGCTCTGGTCGAGGACTTTCTAAAGCCAACCGAGCGAGAAAGAGAAGTGGTCCACAAGAGGCTGTAAAACCGTCTGAACGTGAAGTGACCAGAAAGAATATATTAGTCAGTTCTTTGTTCATTTCTGTTGTTTACGACGCGTTTCTCGAAAGTATCGTGTTGTGTTCAGGGTTAACCATAGCCCGCCTTTTCATCAAAGTGCAGCTGTTTTTCAGTTGTTTTCCACAGAAAGAGTAAACCCGGGTTAACTCAGCTCTGAACAAAAGTAGACCAGGGCTAACTTAGTCCCGAGTGTGTGGCTCCAGAGGCCCCTGCCCCGCACCAGGAGGAGCCTGGACCCAGAAGGACACAATGCGCAGACGGAAAAAAACATTACGCCGTTACTTACTACGTTACTTTTTATTAACCAAACCAAAATATGTTTGAAAACAAATCAGAAAAGATTCAAACAGAATGAAAGATTGTATGGTGAAGATTGTTTTGAAGAAATGCCAAATTAAAACACGGGTGGTTTTGTCATAATTTCAGATGGCGGGGCCTCTGTAACCAGAGACTTCATTCTTTAACAGTAAATCTCTCCTGATCCACAAAATTCTGATCTGCAAATGTTGAACCGTGTCTTCATTTATTTGGTTTTTGCTCCACAAACTTGTTTGACGAATCACAAGATTGAACATTATAATCAGAATACAAATCAATACAATATTGAAAAACTGAAAATGTGAAAGTAAGATTACATGATAACATTTTTACACATCTCCACTCATTCATCTGCATTCCCAAAAAACCATAAAGCCCGTCTGAGCCACCACTTCACTAAATGTCCACGTCTTCCACACAACCAAAAAATGAACTTAAATGAACCAACACCTCCTCGTGTTCTTCATTGTCTGATTCCAATCTCCTTCATTATTGATGATGGATCTGAGACTGCAAATTTGCATTAAATAAATACATGTAATTAACAGTTAACTTAAGCCCTATTTGTTCAAAATATGTTACTTAAAATTCCACCCAATGCCATTTCCAATATGTTTAAAAACACTTGATCACGTGATTACACCAGTTTGATGTGATAATGTAAAACGCATGTTTAAAGTAAAGCGAAAAGATCCCTCCACTTCATAACACAGAACAAACTCTAATCTAATATTACATTTGTAGAGCAAAAATACCCGAAATACATATATAATCAAACTCTACGTAGTTCTAAATGGATGATGGCATGAAAAACGTACCGTGCCGTGTGTTGATTTTGCCTCTTGGTGCTGAAGTGTTGAAATGGCTCATTCAACCTCTGGATTAAGGTAGGTCATGTGGGCGCCTCCTGAACCAGGTCTGCGGGGCAGGGGACTCTGGATTAAGGTCTGCAGCCAGACACTCAAATCAGTTCTGAAATAGGTTTAAAGTCGTACCGATAGGGTTTAATCTGACCACAGCTCTGAAACTGTCTTCTAAAAGCCACATGAAAGGGCTCCACCTGGTCTAAACCAGGTCTGTGCAAGCCCCCGCTCCACTGTGCTCACTGTGCATGTCTGGGTCTCAGTACTTTTCCAGTGAGACCAAAGACCTGAGAACACAAAGTGTCCCTCTTAGTTCTATTAGCAATTAGTAGAACTAAGTATTCTGTCTTTTCAATGAGTAAAAGTGCTCCAAATGTGAGATCTGTCGAGTCAGCGGGTGGCAGTGCTCTTCTTACTTTATCAAAATAACAATGTTACACTTATCAGTTTCAGATGATAAACAGATTTGATAAAATGATTGGAAGTTTTGATACCTTTTTATTTCTGTGCTTACAGATGTAAATTTTCCGTTCATGATTATACAACTGTCTGTGGTTACCTCAGCGCTAATGAGCTACAGTTTGACGATACAAAAAATATACCGGAGTAATTATTTAATTAATCTTCTCTTTGGATGTGCCTTTACAAGTGAAGCACTTTCCATCAGACACAAATTGAAACTAGTTTTGACCTTTTTAGTAAGTTTCTTTGGTTGGTTTGTGTCGCCTGTGGATTAAACTGTGTGTGCGCATGTGTGAGGGTGTGCATGCGTGTGTGAATGTGTGTGAGGGTGTGCGTGTGTGTGCATGTGTGAGGGTGTGCGTGCGTGTGTGAATGCGTGTGTGAGGGTGTGTGTTGTGTGTGTGCGTGTGTGTGTGAGGGTGTGTGTGGGTGTGTGTTGTGTGTGTGAATGTGTGTGTGTGCATGTGTGAGGTTGTGTGTGAGGGTGTGCGTGCGTGTGTGAATGTGTGTGAGGGTGTGCGTGTGTGTGCATGTGTGAGGGTGTGTGTGTGAATGCGTGTGTGAGGGTGTGTGTTGTGTGTGTGCGTGTGTGTGTGAGGGTGTGTGTGGGTGTGTGTTGTGTGTGGGTGTGTGTTGTGTGTGTGAATGTGTGTGTGTGCATGTGTGAGGGTGTGTGTTGTGTGTGAGGGTGTGTGTGTGCGTGTGAGGGAGGGCGGCCTGTGTGGTGGTATGTAGGTCACACACATGGACTGTGTTTACTCCAGAGCAGAGGGAGACGGGAGGAAGTAGAGTTTACTGCTGCATTCACGTGCAGCCGTGTTTTAAAGGGTCAGGGAAAGGATATGTAGAGCTGGGCTTTAATCTTTGAGTTGTTTAGACCAGTGGTTCCCAACCTTTTTTGTCTGGAGTACCTCCTAAGTTTGTCTTTCTCCCTTATATTCTTTTGTTTTAATCACAATTAAAGTCCAAAATATTCCAAAAGAATGCTACATTTACAACTAATGACATTTTTTTTTCAGATATAAGAACATTTCAAATATTCCAAGTTCCCTCACGTAGCCCTGGGGGTACCCGTACCCCTGGTTATTAATTGGTCGGTTTAAGTCGACCAACATTTTAATTTGTTGACCAATTATTTTATGACAAAAACTGCGCAAAGTGAAGATATAGAGTGAGTTAGCTTAAGATTTTTGAGTGAATCATAAGTTTAATGTTATTTTTATACTGTATATCTAAAATAAATACACTTGTTTGCTGGTACTTTTCTGTATAAATTGTAATTTATTTTTTTGCATTAACTCCGGTGCAGTTGTGTTGTGGTGCACTTTGGGTCGGATGCAGAGAGATCCTTTATAGTTTTGCCACATCCTTTTTAGTCGATTAATCGATAGAAAAAGTTTTATTTGGCCAAGAATTTCTTTAGTCGACCACATGTAGAGCGTGTCCGGCGCTTTTTGGGGAGAATTCATTTAAATTGGGCAGTAGTGTTTAAGATATGCCGTGTGCACGGATTATTAGTGAAAGGGCACATGGAGTGTACTTTTAGTTATACAGGGACTAAGTACAAGAAGGATGCCTTGTACCAGGTTAGAGCATAATTTGCTAATTTTCCACCTGTAGTCCCAGGCTGACGTTACAGTCTACAAAAACTGAATCCAAATGTAGATGGAATCTTCTTTTCATTTGCGTCTTAAAATTCAAACACGTTGGAATGACTACGACTGGAGTCCAGTCGTGTCTTTCTGCGGTGCACACTGTGAGATTCCGAGCGTGACTCCAGTCGTGACAGGTCCACACTACGAGACCGAAGCAACTGAGATGACTCAGAGTGACCAAGCACCACTTAAAATCACAGGAAAATTGGGCAAAACATTGTCTAGTGTGTCCTAGGGCTGCACAATATATCACACAAGTATCAATATCGCAAGATTGTCTGACATAATACCGATATCGTAACAAACAAAATATAACGCAGTAACGCCAGAGTCTTCCATCTGATAGAAAATGTTCTGTTTTTGAACTGAAAACATTGAAAAGAGAAAATCATTCATAAAATCTTATCTTTTTCAAACTAAATTGGCCTTTGTTTTGTATTTGTTGGTTGTTATATTAATAAAACATTATTGCAATAATTACTGCAACAATTAATAGAATCATCATGACTAATTGACTTATTGCAGCTGTACTTGGATGATGGTTGTCATTCTCTAGACTAAACAGACTCTAAAACACAAACTTAAATACTTTTATAACAAATAGTGACATTAAAGAAAAATGGCAATAAAGAATAGACAATTTCTGATTTTCTTCAATTATACACATTATTCTAGAAGCCTTTTTCCCCAATATTTCAACATATATTTGTTTTAAAGTGTTTTATTCTAAGTCTCAATCTACAATAGAAATAATCGCCGACTTATTGACTACTAAAATAATGGTTAGTTTCAGCCTTAGTCAAAAAGTGTATTTTAATATCGCAGATCTTAATTGCCATATTGCAATAATTTCCAATATTTTGCAGCCCTAGTGTGTCCACAGCTGAAGTCAAAGGTTTGAAACTATCAAAATGAAAGTTCTGCCCAGGTTTCTCTACTCTTTCAATTCTTATTCTCAATTAGTTATTTAAATTGAATTGGATAAGACAAATGTATATGGTGTTAGGCAGGGCTGTGTGATAATTGTATATATATTCATGATTTCAATGATCACTATTTATTTACAAAAATGTTGAATTCGAAAATACTAGGGCTTCACATTTTTTAAAATTTCTTCAACCGATCTTTGGAGCCCTTCACGGTCAATCGGTTAACCGGCTGCACACAGTGGTTTTACTTTACTCGCTGAGCAGTGACAGGTCTTTGAACTGTCCACAGCACGACGGAATGAAAGCCACAGCGGTAGGTCTGGGTGATAGTGATAAAAATGGAATCATGAGATCATCCCTGTGACAAGCTGCTATTTTTGTGAAATGGTGGTATCTGTCTCTTTTAATGCAGCTGTCTGTTCAAACACTTCTCCTGTTGTTTAGCCTCTGAACAGATGACTTTCTTTACATCTTAAAGGCCAGAGCTGCACAATTCAACCAAATCCACACTAAAGCGCAATTTTCATGGAGCAAATCACAAAGGCTCATTTCTTCCACAAACAACAAAATGTCTTGTTTTGATTTGAATAAAAAAACTGTGGTTTGGATTTGTACAAACATGTCTCCAACAAGCGACAAAAGTGCAACCAAAAAGTGACAAAAACACGTCGTTGTGATTCAGTTGGTGCTTAAATGATTTGTAGCGTATGTGTTTGAAATGATGGGTTTTTTTGTGTTACACGTCAGACACCACGTACAGTCATCGCCAATGATGAAGTTCGATTCCAGCACTGGCAAAATTTTCTTTTTTGTTCTTTTTTTTTTTTTTTTTTTTTTATCACCGTAGAGAACCTTAAACAGCAGACTAAGACTCTGCTTTTACAGAGTAAACTGATGTAGCCAGACCTAGTCCTGGTGGCGGCTGCAGAACTCTGGGTGGAGGTTTGCAGCATGAGTCGTGATCAGCTGGTTCTTATGGAGGAGCTAGAGAATCCTTGGGTAAAATATGTGCTTATACCTGGAAAGAGCAAATCAAAAGATACTAAAGTTAAAATCTTTAGCTTCTCGTCCTAGGGTGGGGTGATATGGCAAAAATTTTTGATTTTCTTCAGATCATGATTTAGATTTTTATCACAGTACATGAACACTTTGTATTTTTCTATTGCCTTTTTAATAGAGCTATTTATCAAAAAATGCATTCTCATGGACAAGTCCTCTGCACAAACAGTTACATTATAACTCTACAACATGGCATTACTGTTACAGATGTAAATGGAAAACTTCTCCAATTTATGTTCAAATTAAACCCACAACTCACCTGCTGGAGCAGAATTAATATTTCATACTCCCAAACAGACACATTCTCATTCATTTATCCAATGGTGTAGATTTAACTTTCATGAATTTTCTTCAAACTTGGCACAAGGTTTGTAACTATTTAATGTCTGAGATTAGAGGGGTTTAAAATGAGGGTAGTAATATAGGTAGGATATTGTCCATCTAATATGAATTTAAAACAACATCAGTTAATTTTGTGAATGAGAAAATTCCAGTACTGATGCAGGCCTGTCATTGTGTTCAGGCGGACAGTCCAGAAGACAGTCCAGCAGACAGTCCAGCATACAGTCCAGACGGCTCCTCGTCCCCGGATCTGTTCCCTCTGAGGAGGAGAAGAGCCCTGCCCCGTAGACGCCAGAGGAAACGCCTGATCCCTGTGGACGAGCGCGACAGAGGTCAGACTCACACCAGCACGGTTTGGTTTAGTGCATATAGCGTCCCATTATCCTCCTATGAGTGGTTAGAACTTTAAACCTAGATCAAATAGAGCTGATGTAGACCAGTGGCAAAACTGGTGCAATAAACATTTCTCCTGCAAGAGCTCAAAACACATCTACAATGTGAGAGCTGCTACCAATATAAGTCCACAACTCTGCTAAAATATTTAGTTTGTATTTGGAAAAAAGGAACTGGTGTAATGAGTGACAGCACATTTCCAGCGGCACACTGCAGCTACGTTTATTACTGATCCACACTTTGGGAACTTTTTTAGCCCCTGCTCAGAGGCAGGTACTTGAACCTTTAGGTGACACAGACCTTTTTTCTCCTTAAATAACAGGTGTCTGAGTCCAAGTGTTGAGATGAATTGTTTTGGGGCACAGTTGAGTTGACGTTTAACTGTATACAGTGGATGAAACAAAAGCTCCACAGAACTGTCACTTTATGTCTGTGCGGGAGGGGAGAAGAAAAAATGATATTATGACTATGTTCCCTGTTTGAACAACTATTTTAGTATTGTACTCTGCTGTGAAAACATTTAGAAGAGAATATAGTGCATAGCTTTTTTCTGTACAATCTGGAGCTATGGTGATTGGTCCAGTGTAGTGTGCCCCATGACAGCTGTGGCTACAAAAGAAAGAAGATCAGATGGCAAGAAGCTAAAAAGTGTAACCAACTGGAAACATTATATTATGACTGTAATGTATAAAATCAAAGTGACTCAACTCAGTCTTAATTCTTCTCCAGACCTCACGTTCAAGACGCCCATCCGCTCCATTATTCGTCAGGAGCGTATCCTGTCAGAGATCGACCCTGCAACCCCCCGAAACACCACGGCTCGTAACATCTACTCCCCCATCGTGCGCTTCCTCACGCCCAGCAAAGAGAGTGAGTGTGCAGGCCACACCAACACAACACTCCAGGCTCGGGAAGGGAAATGTTCCATGAAACATGTGTCTGCATTTGTTAAACCAGGCCTGATGCTTGTGTCACTGTTGCAGATGTGAAAAGGTCCGGGGCGGCTCCCAACATCCTGATGAGCCCCGAGCAGGGCGTGTTCGGCTACGGCTCCCTGGAGCTGCTGACAACGGACCAGGACCACGACGTCTTCAGCCCGTAAGAACTGCGTGTCTGTGTCTGTGTATGTGAGCTCTCTGCAGGCTCGACACAGAGGTTACGCTAGAGATAATTCCAATCCGTCATTATGATGGATTGGAATTGTCCCAAAAAATCCATCATGAGCCATTTTTATCCGTCATTATATTTTAACGACACTTGTGTGTCACAGGTGGTACATGCAGGGCATCCGGGGCTTATTTGTTTCTATTTCCTCATTGAATGTGAGCGGTTGTAGGGTCTGTATTTCTGTGCGTATCTGCAGCGACACCTGCACGCCGCGCTCGTCGTCTCCTCCACTGCCCCCACACTCGTTTGATGGGGCCAACTTCATGGAGATTCTTGAATTAACTTAATGGTGAAGTAACATAACGCAGTAAAGCGGGAAAACAGTCAAACATCTAGATGCACGTATCTGACTGCAGCGCACACCGACACGTGCACGACACATGAACGCGCCCGCCCGGTGTTCTGCTCCCAGTCACACTACTCTGTCCTGTCCTTTAGGTTTTATGTTCTAAACGCACAGAAAAGCGAAGCTGCTCTGTGTTGGGGATGTGGAGGCGGGGCCGAGATGCGCTGAAAAATGTCTGGGGTTAGTTCAGTCTCAGCCCAATACATCCAAGAAAACAGTGAGACAAGCTGAAGAATAGGATTTTATTTGAAGTTTGTTAAAGTCGTGTTGATATCATGTGAAACTAAGGGCAATAGTTTGATTTTCAACCCATCAAAATGACGGAATGCCTGCAGAATTTTCCGTCAAAGCTGAAATAATCCGTCATTGACTGAGAATTCTCGGTGAATGTAACCTCTGCCTCACTGTGGTGTGTGTTGTGTGTGTTGCAGGTTCACCTTCATCAAAAGTGTTCCGTCGCAGCACTCGCAGCCTCAGCTCCGGGACATTCCTCCTAAAACCAGGAGCACGTCGGAGGCCACGCTGGTGCTCGACCTGGTTAGTCCAAGCACCCACGTTTACAGTTGACTGACAGTACTGAGGAGTGGCTAAACATCAACGGTCTAATACAGTCAAGGCTCAAAGGCTTCACACCCCTGAAATTGAGTATTTGCGTATTTTTTCCCAAAAAGTATTGCAATTATACATGTCTTGTTATACACTATACACACACTTATTTTCTGTGTATATTTAAAAAATGGAGGGAAAAAAAGCTAATTTTACATAATTTCACACAAAACTTCAAAAATCGGCCGGACAAAATGATTCACACCCTTAACTTAAAATTTGGTTGCTCACAAAAGGGTGTGCAAATAAGCATTTCTGTTCTCCAGGCTTGGTGTGGCACACAGACACACAACGTGAAGACTGAATCAACTTCTCTTCTTTTTATCTGCTTCCAGATGTGATTTTTTTATATTGCCCACAACTGTTACTTGCCCCAAGTGGGTTTAAACGAGCATCACATGTTTGAAAGTTTAATCCACATTTTTTCCACAATTTTGAAATGGAGCGAATCATGTGTACGGCAAAAAAAATGTGCAATTGGAATACTTTTGGGGAGAAATACTTAAAAATTCAGGGGTGTGAAGACTTTTGGCCATGAGTGTGTATTAAAGTCTATATTACAAGTTCTCATGTTTTTCTATGCTTTTCTGGATTTAGTTTGGTGGGAAGGCACCTGCAGTAAATGTGTAGCATAGTTTCACATTTGTGTAGTTGCATTTTGTAAAGAAATTTTGATTGAAAAGAACTGTGTTTATTTATTCCAATATAATAATGGGAGCTGTAATGTGAATGTGTTGTTCAGGAGGAGACGCTGCTGTACAGCTCTCTGACACTGATTGAAGACGCAGAGTACTCCTTCACCACAGTGTTCCAGGACCATCAGTACAAGGTACTCTTTACACACAAGGACACTTCAAAACAACTTCAAATATCCAGATTGTCATTTTCATGGAATGGAATGGAATGGTCCACCACAGTCAATAATCCTAAAAAATGCACAAAAGACCACACATAGTGCTGCTTTCAGCAGACCTGCGATTTTCAGCCGCTTTGATCGTTTCTCACTGCCACAGGACTGAGTCAAGAAAAATAACACGGGAAAGTTGGAATGGCTAGGCCTAAATGATTGGACCTGGGATGTCTGTGCCAGCAGCGAGCGCATTCCCCCACTGTGTCTGCTTCTTCGTGTACTCCCCTCCAAAAATACTACACCTTCACTCATTAAGCAACTTTTCAGTGCTTACGGTACCAAACCACCACAACAAATCCACGTTCAAGCACACATATGTGAGCCTCATGTCAGATCATCTCATCCATGTCACGCTTTGGCTCCTCCGCGAAGAAAAGTGCAATAAATCCCCCAAAAGTCCCGACCGAGCGCTGTCCACGCCGTGTCCTAAAGTCCCGACCGAGCTCTCTTCAGCTTCAGGTCGGTGATGGAGAATAAGCTGAAGTAGGCCTGAAGATGGAGTTCAGTGGGGCCCGGAGACATGAACTCTCAAGACATTGCGATTGTGCAGGGTCCCGCCGGGCTATGCTGTAGGGAGTCCTGTACCTCTGATGACGAAAGACAAGATAACGAGAGCTGAGCTGGCTGTGTTTGCCTGGCACAGGGGCTGCTCCGCTCTAGAGCCGGATGATCGGATCAGACCGACCACAGACTCAGGCCAAAACAAGACGCGCAAAGCAGATAGAAACAGATAAGAATCATTTCTCACCAAACGCTGACTTGATCTTGTGACAAATGACTGCAGTTCGAGAAAAAAAAAATCAACCAATATGGCTTTTTACATTGACAGTAGCAAATGTTTAGAATCCAGAGAAAACAGTGGCCTATAATATAAGTTCTGATTCCAATACTTTTATTTGGACCAATAGGTGGGGCTGATTTGGATCATTTTCCCCAAATATTATTTCAATTGTCTACAAAACTAAGCTAGCAAAGCAGTTAGCAACTGCTGCTGTTTATCGACGCATGGCACTCGCTTTGTCAAAATATGATTTTTGTAGTGCATAATGTATCTAACATTATCAGGGTTTCCACGCCTCACTAAAAGTCATTAAATGGATTTTGGCAAAAAGAAAGGCCTTTTAAAATACATTAAAAAGCATTCAATTCAATTCCAACAGGCATTAAATCTAAAAAACATTTTGACAAAAGATTTATCCATCAGAAAAATAACTATAAATGTAATAATAATAATAATAATAATAATAATAATAATAATAATAATAATAATAATAATAATAATAATAATAATAATAATAATAATAATAATAATAATAATAATAATAATAGCAGCAGCAGAAAATAAAACTTGTTGTCCATGTCTCCAAGAGCCCTACTGTGATTAAATCCAAATGTCCTCCAACTTGTAATGACTGCAGATGTCTGTTTCAGGTGTACATGGTGCTCCGTCCTTTCGTCCAAGAGTTTTTGCAGGCGGTGTCTAAAAACTATGAGGTACGGCAGCACATTTCTCATTCTAAATGGTCTCATTCAGGATCTGTTACGCTTCAGAGATACCCTTCAAATATTTGCTACTGTATTTCACATTTTCCTGGTACACACGTGATGGGACTGATGTTTGTGATGTGTTACAGCTGTTTATTTACACGTGTGCCAAAAGGGGCTACGCCGAGAAGATTCTGGACATTCTGGACCCACACAGGAAACTTTTCAGGTAAAATCAATTCAATGCCAATTAGAGGAAAGTAGTACATGGTGTAACGTGTGTGTTCCCGCTGTGATTCTCTACTGTCCTCCTGCAGGCACCGTCTGTACCAGGATGACTGCTCCTGTGTCTTGGGACACTACATAAAGGACCTGAGCATCCTAGGACGAGACCTGGCCAAGACTGTGGTGCTGGACAATGCCCCCCACACCTACCCCCACCATGTAAGCCCTCAACTCCACCTCCACATGCTCTTGTGCTGTCCCCACACAAAGATCTCCAGCTCTTGTTTTGATAAGACTCGACAGAACCACAAAACACCTTTTTACTGAACATGAGATGTACTTCTTGTACATGGACGTCCTGTGCATTTCACCATCCTACCACATGTGTACACATTCAGGCTATTGTTGTTGTTCTCTTTCACTTCTCTGCTCTTCCAGTCAAACTTTTAGAAAACCGTGCTTTACAGGTACATTTACCTCTTAAAGTATGTAAGAGTTATATACTGTAAAACTTGTGCGAGCTGACTCGCCCTTTCGATGTGTGTGAGGGAGTTTGTGCATGTCTGAGCCGCTCTGAGAGAACCAAATCTGGGCTCCACGCTGAAGCTCCCTGAGTCTGTCTGGGTCTCTTTTTGGTGACTTTCTGCTCGTACTGTGCAGTTTATAAAGAACTTTATGTTGTTGGAGGGTAAACGCACATGTACAGAGCGTTTTGGAGACAGCGGTTTATCTGTGCTAATCACACACAATAATAAGAGAAAGCACAAACGAGGGGTCTGTGTGTGCCGTTCGTCTGCTGTTTGTAATGAAGACAACATGGACCACAAAAGGAATCATGTGGCAACTGGATATTATTAGGGATTAATTAGACTCACGCATGTGAACTTTGGATTGGGGCGATGGCATTTCTTCTTTTGCTAAAAAAGAAATTGGCGTTTCCACAAATAGCAGAAATGTTCAAACAGATTTTGGCCAAAATGACCGGCAAAAAAAGTGCGCTATTTGGAGGTTGGAGCAATGGCCCTCTAACAGTTCTGTACATGTACAACTGATCTCCATATAATGTATATAAAGTCATGGCCAAAAGTGTTGCAATTACACGTTTTGTTATACACATTTCCTTATTATTTCCTTTGTGCGTTCAAAAAACAGAAAAAAGCTAATTTGACATAATTTTACACAAATTCCAAAAATGAGCCGGACAAAATGATTGGCATCCTTTTTAAAATTGTGGATGAATAAATTTGTTTATGCATGTGATACTCGTCCCACTCAGATCCCCTCAATCCAAACGCCGTGCACAGACTCGACTCTGACTGGACGTAACTATGTACCTGTCTTTTAAACCAGGAGAGGCCTGAGCTGGATACTTTCATTTACAAATCAGTCTTGAGGTTGAAATAATACATGCACTTTCCAATAGTAAATCAAATGCAACATGGCCACAAATAACACTTTATGCTTGCAGTTTAGTGCTGGATTGATGCATGAGACCCTAAGGTTCAAATATAGACCATGGAATCTGCTCAAGCAAGTCTTCAATAACAGTGTAAAGGAGGAGGTTTTCAGTCATGTTTTGGAATGCCCAATAGATTGTGCAGCTCTAATGTCGAGGAGATTTTTGGTTGCAGTTTTGGAAACGCAACTTAAGAAGGCTCTGTGTCTGAATGACCCCTAAAATGGGGTCACATCTTTGTGCATAGTTTGTTTTTTAAATACTGATTATGTACACGATGTGTGGGCACTAAGTGTGAAGCTGGCCCCCCTGTAGTGCCTGATTGACTCCCCCAGGGCCAATCAATGATCAATATCTCAGACATTTTGTGGTCAACTGAATACTAGGGCTAAACCTCAACCAATCAATAATTGATTGACCCCAAATTTGTGTGAATAACGGTGTTTGCATGGCCTGTTTTTTGAGATGATTATTGGTTACTGGCTTATTGATGCACCATTTTGGGGTCACGCTGACACTCTGCAGGCCAACTTCACACTTTTACCAAACCACAATCAGTGATTAATCTCTCACTTCAGAGGGGCAGTCAATGACCAATAAATGACCAAGATATCATGTTAATAAAATGTTTGACACTATTTTGGGGTCAATCGGGCACTCCGTGGGGGCCAACTTTACCAAGGTGTCTGCACTCATTTGTCTTTACACTTAACAGTTGGCTCAGTTACATTTAGTGTCTAATTATGTACATAATTTTAAATGCATATTTAATGTGGCTGATGAGTCTATTCCATCTACGAATCTCCTCAAGGTTTTCAAGGTTCAGGTTTAACCCCAGAGTTACCTCGCTAACGCACTAATCAAGCTTCACAGCACAGGCCATGGGTCAGACTGTGTTAAAACAAAGCTCAGATTAAAGTCTAACTTGTGTCAGAGCCTCCAACAGAGCCGTTGCTCCAGTTAGCTTCACGCACCTTTCATGGGACCATCATTTTAATTACATTTTTTTACCATTATGAACTGAAAGGCATCAAGACTTTCTCAAATGAGTATTTAGTTTGGTACTAACTGTCTGTTTCAGCTGATGAACACCATTCCCATTAAGAGCTGGAGCGGAGCGGCAGACGACCGAGAGCTGCAGAGGCTCATCCCCTACATGGACAAGCTGTGCTCTGCTGTGAGTGCACCGTCTGCACACACACACACACACACACTCTCTCGCACACACTCACACGCTCGTGCGCACTCACATGCACACACTCGCACACTCACACACTCTCTCTCTCACTCACACACACACACACACACACACACTCTGAGGTGTGAGGGTAGTCTGCTCCTGCTCAGACTTCTACCCCGGGCTGCGACCCTCCCTGGATGAGCACAAGGCTTGAATATTGGCGTTGATGTACTTTAGTGATGTCATGTAGGAAGGGCATCTGGTGTGAAATAAACCCCACTCTCAAGTGTGAAAGGCGCAGTGTGATGACCTTGTGACCTCTGAAGAAAGGTGGGTCTTTGACAGTCTCCTCTGTGCTTTTTCAGGAGGACTTTCGAGAGGTGCTGAAGAAGAGGAAGGACCACTTCCACAGACTGCTGTCTGAGGACTAGCCCCGCCCCTGCCCCATTTAAGACCCCTCATCTCTGCTCTGTACATTCTGCTCATTCTGAAGTGGACTGGCATTTTCCAACAAGCCATTCACAGAAAGTTCACATCTGTGTCGTGTCAGTTATGTTGAGACAACACTACACACCATCCATCTGACCCACAGGAACACAGGCTCAAGGGCACAAAGGCAGCCCTCACAAACGCTGGGCAGGTCAAAACTGAGCCAAACAAATGAGCTACAGGTTCAACACAAACGACCAATCCACTGTGTGTGTGTGAGAGAGACTGTGTGTGTGTGACAGGACCTGTGTGTGAGCGGTGGATACGCTCCAAGCAGGGTGCAAACAGCTTTAGTCAGCTATAATTTTTATCTTGATTTGAGCAGTGTTTTACTAATCACATGCCAAATGCTTTTTTTTTTTGTATATGTATATTTTTTTGTAAATATTCTTTCTTATTTATGAAGATTTTCTCTTCTCATTTCTAGGCTTGTAACAATAACTGAAATATGGTCATATTGTATCTTTCAAAACTATGCTTTAACAATAAAATTGTGGGTCATAATAAACGGCGATTTGCATTTTAAAATCAAATTAAAAAAAAAAAAAACAACCTCTGTCATCTGAACAGTCACTACCCAAAGCCCAGCTCCTGCACCAATCATGAACCAGAGCTGGTTTGTCCTCTGCAGCGAGAGAGCCTGGGACTCTGGAGAAGGAGCTGAACACGAGCCTGAGCTACATGCGAAATCACCTTCTCCTTTTTCTTGACCTTTGAGGGCTGCGTCATGAGGACCAGGAGGTGTGAGGAGCAGTGTGGAGAAGGAGCTGTGGATCTGAGTACTGCTGTTGAGGAAAAAGTACAACGCCCAGGTCTAAGTGTGGCAGGGCATCCAGGTCATCACTCGATGCCCAAGTGGTGTTCCAGTGTTCATGCAGTCACATGGTGACGTGTCTGTGCTGGACCTCAGACAATCTTCAACTTCAGACCAACACAACCAAACCATTTTTGTTCATATTTTTATTGGAATCCATCTTATTAAAAGGTTTACACACACGATCACATACACTGTCTCTGGGTGGAATCTGCATGTTCTTGTGTTACCGTGGGTTCTCTCCAGGTTCTCCGTATTCCTCCCACCGTCCAAACTCATCCGTGTGGAGGTTAATTGATAACTCTAAATTGCCCTGTATGAACGTGAGAGTGAATGGCTGTCTGTCCTTGTCTGTGTCGGCCCTCAGACGAGTTGGCCACTGTCCAGGGTGTACCCCACCTAAGGCCCAAAGTCACCCGGGAATGGGAATAAGTAGAAAATGAATGAATAAAAGGTTTAGTCAAAATGTGGTTATAATGGAAATCAATGGGGTTATGCAGTTTTTCTGTGCACAGACCTCTCCCATTCAAAACACAGGCTCTAAGTATAACAATCTTAGCTCAAGTTTTCCACTTCAAACTATTCATTTTAGAAATGTCATTTTTCTACTTTTTATTGTTCACTTGGTTGTACTTTTAAGATATAATGCATCATTTTTTATAAGGCATGTATGTAGAAAGCGTATGTGCATGTATGAGTAGAAGTCGATGAAGAGATAAGTTTTGAAAGTATAAAAAATATGAAACTGGATTTTATAGCCATTTAAAAATGGGGACCCTCGAGGGTCCCAAAGGTGACGAACGTACCTTTTGTTCAAGCTCTTGAACTGAGATCAAAAATCATGGTGGCATCTTAAAATTTGACTCGACCCATGAAACTCTGGGACAACAGAGGGTGAACTGTCTTTTTAGGCTGAGGCGGGACAAGGAGGTGAGGCCCCCAGGTTTTGGGAAACAGCCCCATGAGGCTTCTGAGTGAACTCCCGCGTGTGTTTATTGTTTTAACCCTTGTGTCCACACCAGAACTTTTTCAAAAAATGGTCTTGGTTTTAAAATTGGACTTGTTCATTCTTTTATCAGAAAAGCATTTCATGGAAAAGTTAGGCTACATTCATCCTTTCTGACCCCATTTTGTTCAAAATAACAAATACCTCCTTGAACCGCCACCTTTACGTGGTGGAGGGGTTTGAGTTGAAGCCCCCGACAAGCTCTGTTGTTGGGGGCTTCATGCCCCTGGTAGCGTCACCCATGGCAAAGAGGTCCTGGGTGACGGGTCAGACTAAGAGCGGTTCAAAAGCCCCTTATGAATTGCAAAATATCAAGGCCAGTTACGTCGCCCGGAATGGCGTCACCGGGGCCCCACCCTGGAGCCAGGCCTGGGGTGGGCGCACGACGGCGAGCGCCTGGTGGCCAGGCCTTTCCCCACGGGGCCCGGCCGGGCACAGCCCAAAGGAGCGACGTGGGAGGATCCGTAAGGGGACAGTGCAGAGCGATGCGGGCACCAGTCGAAGGCGGGGGCCTCAACGACCGGATCTCCGAACAGAGAAACTAGCTCTGGGGACATGGAAGGTCACCTCGCTGGGGGGGAAGGAGCCTGAGCTTGTGCAGGAGGTTGAGCGCTACCGACTAGATATAGTCGGCCTCACCTCCACGCACAGCCTGGGCTCTGGAACCCGTCTCCTCGAGAGGGGCTGGACGCTCCATTTCTCTGGCGTTGCCCGCGGGGAGAGGCGGCGGGCTGGTGTGGGCTCATAGCCCCACAGCTCAGCCGTCACGTGTTGGAGTTTACCCCGGTGAACGAGAGGGTCGTGTCCCTCCGCCTTCGGGTGGGGGACAGGTCTCTCACTGCAGAGGCAAAAACTCGGGATTGGGAGGAGTTCAGGGAGGCCATGGAGGAGGACTATCCGTTGGCCTCAAAGAAATTCTGGCAAACCGTCCGACGCCTCAGGAGGGGGAAGCAGTGCTTCACCAACACCGTGGTCGGACGGTGGAAGAAATACTTTGAGGATCTCCTCAATCCCACTGTCACGTCTTCCGAGGAGGAAGCAGAGACTTGAGATCTCGGAGGCGGACTCGTCCATCACCCTGGCTGAAGTCACTGAGGTGGTTGGCAAGCTCCTTGGTGGTAAGGCTCCGGGGGTGGATGAGATCCGCCCTGAGTATCTTAAGTCTCTGGATGTTGTGGGACTGTCTTGGCTGACACGTCTCTGCAACATCACATGGCAGTCTGGGACGGTACCTCTGGACTGGCAGAGGTACCGTCCCTCTGGACTGGCAGAGGTACCAGTGGTGGTCCCTCTGTTTAAGAAGAGGGACCGGAGGGTGTGTTTCAACCACAGGGGGATCACACTCCTCAGCCTCCCCGGTGAGGTCTATTCAGGGTTCTGGAGAGGAGAATCTGACCGATAGTCGAACCTCAGATTCAGGAGGAGCCTGTGGTTTTCGTCCTGGTCGTGGAACACTGGACCAACTCTATACTCTCCATCAGATGCTCGAGGGTTTGTTGAGTTTGCCCAAACAGTCCATGTGTTTTGTGGATCTGGAGAAGGCCGTGTGCCCCGGGGCGCCTTGTGGGGAGTGCTCCGGGAGTATGGGGTCCGGGGCCCTTTGCAAAGGCCTGTCCAGTCCCTGTACGACCGGAGCAGGAGCTGTGTTGCCAGCAGTAAGTCAGACCTGTTCAGTCCATGTTGGACTCCACCAGGGCTGCCCTTTGTCACCGGTTCTGTTCATTATTTTTATGGACAGAATTTCTAGGCGCAGTCAGGGCGTGGAGGGCGTCCGGTTTGGGAACCACAGGATCTCATCCCTGCTGTTTGCAGGCTGGGATGAGGATCAGCACCTCCAAATCCGAGGCCATGGTTCTCAACCGGAAAAAGGTGGCTTACCCTTTCCGGGTGGAGAGTCCTTGCCCCAAGTGGAAGAGTTCAAGTATCTCGGGGTCTTGTTCACGAGTGAGGGAAGGATGGAGCGTGAGATTGACAGGTGGACTGTATCGGACCGTTGTGGTAAAGAGAGAGCTGAGTCGAAAGACAAAACTATCGATTTACCTCAATCTACGTTCCTACCCTCACCTATGGTCATGAGCTCTGGGTAATGACCAAAAGGACGAGATCGCGGATACAAGTGGTTGAAATGAGCTCCCTCCGCCGGGTGGCTGGGCGCTCCCTTGGAGATAGAGAGGAGCTCAGTCACACGGGAGGAGCTCGGAGTAGAGCCGCTGCTCCTCCACGTCGAGAGGAGCCAGTTGAGGTGGCTCGGGAGGTGTTCTGGGCATGTCCCACCGGGAGGCGGCCCCGGGGTAGACCCAGGACATGCTGGAGGGACTATGTCTCTCGGCTGGCTTGGGAACACCTCGGGATCCCCCCGGAGGAGCTGGAGGAAGTGTCTGGGGTGTAGGAAGTCTGGGAGTCCCTGCTTAGCGACCCGGCCAAGGATAAGCGGAAGAAGATGGATGGATGGATATCAAATACCTCATGTAAAAAAAAATAAAAAAATGTCCCCAATAATTTCGGTTCTATCTTTAGTTTGACTTCAGACTAATTATTTTTTTTAAATTATGAAATATTTTAGTAAAAAGTGGATTTTTGAACCTCACAATGTCCTGTACCAAATGACACAACCATCTTGACTATATTAGTCAATTACCAAATGGTCAGAATTAGTACAAATGCCAAATGGGTCATTTCTGAATCCTCCTCAAATGAATGGAGAATGTGCAGAAGGGCAAGTGTAACTTTTTGCTTTCCTTCAAAACTAAAAAAAAAACAAAAAAAAAAAAACTCAAAATTAAATAACTCCCACCTTATAATTAACCAAATATTTTAAAGTCCTGTAATCATTATATGCACCTCCATTATAATCTACAAGTGAAGGCTCTGGAGTGTCTTCTGAATGACCTGCACATGCCTGGCTATGTGGGTCCTGATGCAAATATTATATAAAAAACTTACAACTCACACTCTTGTCTGTTTTGTATGCTTTGATAATGTACTTTTGGATGGAGGAGTTATTCATCATTAAATTAAGCATTTCTATGGGAGGAAAGGATCTGATAACAAGACCAAAAGAATGAACAACTGTATAATCTTGAGCCACCATTTTCAGAAACATGTTCTCTTGCCACACATCTCAGCCGCGATGAACAATAAGCTCAGTCCACCAGTGACTGTAACAGAACTCTTGTGAGATAGAAAGTCTAGCTTGGAATATTTTCTGTGCACAGTTCTCAATGTTCTAATACTACTTCACAGGACCTGCACTGCAGGCTTCTCTGGCTCCATGTCAGAAGTACCAGGCAGAGCTTACGGAAAGCCTCATGCAACGTCTGTGGCCCATCGAAAGCAGACATTCTTCAGTGAGTCTCAAAGCAAAAGTGTAGAACAGTCTTTATTCTTTCTTTTTTATTTTTTAAAATAAATTAAAGTATCAGTTTAATGTAATCAGTGAAGCAAAAAGACAATACAAACTAAACATGTGTGTGGTCACTCAGGTGATTAAAGACAAGTCAAAATAAGAAGTACATCAATGACAGAAACAAGTGCATGTGAAGAACCAGTGCACAAACTGGTCTAAGATCTGGGGTCTGGTTTTGGTCTTGTTCAGGCAGAGAAGTAAGCTGAGGGTAAGGAGGCTTTGGCCGGCCGTGGAATGTCTGAAAGAAAGCACAGAGCTCAATCCGTTTGATTCATTTCAAACCTTAGTAGACGATTGTAAGAATAGTGCTGGAGAAGGGAGACCCTTGAATGTGTGTAGTGGGCGTTGTACCTTTGTTGGGGAGAGTGGCTGCCAGGCCGTAGATGGGGATACTGTCCAACCTCTCAAAGTACTTGGAGTCTAGTCCTGCAGCATCTCTGACAATTACACAAAACACACAATAAGAGTTTCTGAATGGGCCTGCACACAGAGGCCTCATACGTTTTTTTCTTCAAATAAGTTTCAGTCAAAGATCTTTGTGTGGTATTTTTACATCATGTCCCCTGCAGTGCTACTCACAGCTGTGTGGTCCCTCGCAGATCAGCTGGAGTGCTCAGAGCACCCCCCACAGGATGGTGTGTGACTCTGCCCACAGGATACAGAGGGCTCTGGAGACAAGTGTTGGTCAGGTACATTTGGAAACTGTGCATGGCAAAGGGTCCAGCTGACACTTTTTTTAGTTAATCAAATAAACAATGTATGTAATCCCAATTCCACCCCTTAGCCTTAGCCCTACCCCTTCATTTTGTGCCAGCGTGTTCACCAGAGATGAAGGGGTGTCCCATGGGCTGTTTCCATCTGTCGTCCTGCATTCACTCTCACAAACACACTCATTCACACACCTATTGTACATGTTTTTAGTGGTGGGGAAACCGGAGCACCCAGAGGGTGGAAGTTGCATGACACAGGGAGAACATGAAACCTCCACCCAGAAAGGCCCCGCGCTGCCCGGAAGTCAAAGATGGGAGATTCTTACTGTGAAGCAAGAGTGCTAACCACTGTGCTACCGTGCAACAAATGGAGACAACAATGGACCTTTATAAAGTAAGACTGTTCTTTTGTGCTTTTATCACTGTGTGCCACTTGCAATGTGCTGATGTTTAGCATGGTAGCCAGCTATGGTCGTCCTGACCAAGCCTAGCACAAACATCTACTCCTGAGGAGATGCCAGCGGCATTGATGGATGGGTCCAATGCAGAGGACACATTTCCTTACACGGACAATAAAGTGCACCTTAACCTTAAGTGAACAGTATGTTTCACATTGTGGTCTCTCCAGCTACTCTACAGCGCGCCCCTGTCACCTGTGCTGCCGTGGAGCTTACAAACCAGGCCATTTACAAGTTATTTCACATTAACAGTAGGTCACCTCTGTCATGAGCCGACTCTCAGAGGTCAAGCATCGCGGTGTGGGACATGTGTGAGCCCCGGTGCGCGTGAGAAAGCTTTGCAGGCTGGCAGCCTCTCACCTCTGTGGGACCGCAGAGACCGGGTTTACAGCGCTCTGAGCTGCCTGGGGAGACAGCCTCGCTCTACCCGGTGTGGGGCCGACCCCACAGACTCACACAGAGGACAAGACGCAGAGATGAAGCAGAGATGGAGAGGTGGACTTAAAGGTCTTTTCTTCTTGTATTAAAAGCAGCCTATAAAGCTGACTGATTAAATTCACCAGCATCGTTTACTAATCAATCCAATCCATACAATGTCCTAATCATCAGTGAGTGTTTCATTTAATAACATAATTACTAATACATATTATTTCATAATATGGTATAATATATTATTTAGCTATATTATACATATTATGTCATAGTAAGATATCAAACATTATTGTGTTATATTATTGCTTATTATATTATGATAAAAATGTAAGTAATAGAACATATACTCAATAGTAACACCACACACCTTTGAGTTTTTATAAACTTAAATTAAGAAGAGAACAAATCGAGGGCTATCCCATTTCCAACTGCTCTGTTTTCATCCCTTCCTCTTAGTCTTACCCCGACCCCTTCAAAATGTGAGTTAGGGGTAGGGCTAAAAAGGAGATTAGAACAGGAGGAGGAGTTAAAAAAAATCATCAAGCCACATGATAAAGCACTCCTGCTCTGTCTTGTTGAAGCCTCATAGAGCAGTGGTGTGACATGTCAGTGTAATGTTACCTTTCCGCCAGAGGGGGCAGCAGCAGGTTCTGTGGGGGCGGCTCTGGGCGCCTGCCTGTCGCTGAGCTGCCGCTCATTCAGCTGCTTGTTGAGCCAACTGATCACTGCAACAAACAGAGGCCGAGTCAGAGAAGTGTGACCCAGCACCGCCTCCACCACTGTCTACACCACTACACCCCACCTCCACCACTAACACACCGCCTTCACCACCTACACCCCACCTACACCCCACCATCTACACACCATCTACACCCCACCTACACCCCACCTACACCCCACCATCTACACACCATCTACACCCCACCTACACCCCACCATCTACACACCATCTACACCCCACCTACACCTCCGCCTACACCACAGTCTACCCCACCATCTACACACCATCTACACCCCACTTACACCCCACCATCTACACACCATCTACACACGCCTTCACCTCCGCCTACACCACAGTCTACCCCACCATCTACACCAGAGGGACCAAACAAAGGCCTGGGGGCATTTCGATCCGGCCCACAAAGTATTTAATAAAATGTCTAAACAAATAAAGTTAAATATGGCACATTGTCATTTTATAGAGACTGCAGTTGTTTGTTCATCTAAGATCAGTTTTGATAATAGTCACCACTAGAATAACACCAAACTCTGATGCATTAGATAAAAAGAGTGACCAACGGCACCGTTTTCATCAAATTAAAATAAAGGTAATGATTTTTGCTATTCTTTCGTAGTTTTTTGTTATTTAAGGCACTGAGTCTATCTGTAATAGTACTAGTGTAATATACTGTAGTCAGCAACATCCAAACTGTAAATGGTCCGGCCCTCAGGCAAGTGTAAAAGTCCAATGTGGCCCTTGAGTTAAAACGCCTACACCCCACCTACCTGTAGATGTGGTGTAGACAGAGCCGTCAACACCACATCTACCCTTCCGTCTACACCACACTACACCGCCTACACCCCACCTAGACCACACTATACTGTGCACACTACACACCGCCTACACCTCACACTGACCGTTCTCATTGGTCTTCAGCACCTCTCGGCTCTCGTTCAGCTTCTGCACTGTGGACTCCAACTGGTCCTTCAGCGCACAGATCTATGGAAAAACAAGTTAGACGTAATACAGGGATGCAACTTGTTCATTTATGAGAACCACATTGTTCCCATGTATGCTTCTATGAGAATGTGTCATTGTGAGTGAACTGAATAAACCTGTTGTGCATGTAAACTCACATTAGAGAAAAGTGAATCTCAGATGTTCTTTTGACTGTGATAACAATCAGCAGAAACAGTTTCTATGATAATTGTTTTGCAGAACATACATATACGTTTCTCAGGACATTTTGTACCTGCTGGTCCCTGGTGCTGAGCTGCTGCTGGCTGCTGTGGAGTTCCTTCTCCACACTCTGCAGTTTCTCACTGGTTTCATGGAGGACCTTCTCTTGAGACACAGTGACGGTGTTCTTCACCTTGATCTTCCCCACCAGACCTTTGACCTCAGTCTGCAGCTTCTGGATTATGTTATTGGCCTGAAGGCAGACAAATATGAGCTACAGTATATGCGGTCGTTTCCAGAGGGAGAAGGGCAGACTGTACCTTGAGCAGCTCCTCGGACAGAGATTTCACTGTTGCCTCCAGTTTTTTGATCTGAAGATCTTTTCCTTCAACATTTTCTTCTATTGACACCTTAAAAAACACAGATAATGCCTTGAGTCACATGAATTAAAATGTTTTTATTTTTGAGATTTGAAAACAAATTAACTGAAACAGACAGCACATTTATTTGGCCGGGGACCGGTACCAGTCTATGGATCAATTGGGACCGGGCCGCACAACAAATAATGAATTTATTATCAGAGTCTGAGAGATCTTTTATTTTGAAAAATGACCGGATTCTCTAGGTTACATCTCAATCACTTGAGTGCTAAAATTTAACCCACAAGCAACAAAATGAGTAAGAAACAGACGTCTTTGGAAAGTTTCTTTGCGAAGGGGAAAAGGCAGAGGAGAGACAGAACAAGAGCCTATGACTTCCAAGAAAAAGAAAGCTTTTAACAGACAATACCAGGAGTCCTACATGAAATATGGATCTATCGCAACAGGTGATTCCCACACACCAAGCCCGCTCTGATGAGGTGATGAAGCTTCGCCACTTAGAGACCAAGCACCCTGCATTAAAAGACCAGCCCCCGGAGAATTTTGAAAGAAATAAACAGGTACACAGTGGATTCACGTTTATTATGATAAACGCCCCCTCCCCTTCTGGGCCACAGTAAAATTGTCAAGCGTTGACCGGTCCGCGGTGATAAAAAGGTTGGGGACCACTGTTTTAGAAGATGTGCCAAAATCATATCCCCTCATATTTCAATCCAATTCTAAGAGTTTCACTTTATATCTGGTGTGGGAACTTGAAACCTTCATAGGAAGTTGCTGCATTTGCAGGACATGTTTTGTACCCACAAATATTCTAATACCTACTACTTGGGAAGTTGGGAAATTGCTATTACGTTTGTGGGGCTAACACGACCCTCTAACCCAGCTTTGTTGTACAGTCCTTTTGTGCCTCAAAGATGTTGAATTCTTTGCTACTCACAGCCTTAATTTATTCTTTTAAGTCCTTAATTACTTCTGACCTGATGTGACACAAGGGTTTTGAGTGTAAAGTGGTTGTTTGTGTTGTGTTGACCTTCTGTTGCTGCGTGGCCTCCAGGACGTCTTTGGTGCGGCTCATCAGCAGCTCCTTGTCCTTGATCTCCTGCTCCAGCACGGCCGCTCTCATCTGCAGCTGGCTGACTGTGCGCTCCTGCTCGTGGCACTGAGTGTCCAGAAGACTGTTCTCTCTCCTCAGGGACAGCACCTGCTGCTTGGAGCGCTGGCCCTCCTGCAGACCCACACAACACTCTTCAACACGCCAACAAAGACCACAGTACACAGTGGATACACAATGCAGAATAATAATGTTTAGAACGCTCCTTTCACACTTCATAAGCAGGGCTGCATCAAAGGAGTGGTCGACTAGTCAAAATTTTAATTGCACACTGACTTTTTTTAATACAGTCCCGATCAAAGGTTTAAGACCAATTGAATACATGACAAAAGTCACATTTTCATGGTTGGATCTAAACAAGGCTCAAGTAGAGCTTCAATAAGCAACAAGAAACAGGAGTGAGACAAAAAAAAAGTTTGAGTGAACATTTTATTGAAAACAACAATTAAACTGAAATAGGCCGTTGCAGCTGATCAAAAGTTGATAGTCTCACCTCCTCTGCAGCCACCAGCTTCATCCTGAGGTCCCTGATGGTGGACTCGTTCTTGTACTTTCTCTCAGTGAGCTCGCGGCAGGAGGTCTCCAGCTCGGTGACCCTGGAGTGGAGCTGCTGAGAGTTGCTCCGGTGGTTGCTCTCCAACTCCTGCCTCAGCTGCTCTGCCTGCTCCTGCAGACGCCTCTGTAACTGCAGCAGGACTCAGGAGTGAGGCTCAGAGGAGAGAGGTTGAGAGCAGAGAGCAGGGAGACTGAGAGAAGAGAGAGTGAGAGCAGAGAGGCTGAGAGCAGAGAGACTGAGAGCAGAGAGGCTGAGAGCAGAGAGACTGAGAGCAGAGAGACTGAGAGCAGAGAGGCTGAGAGCAGAGAGGCAGAGAGCAGAGAGACTGAGAGCAGAGAGACTGAGAGCAGAGAGACTGAGAGCAGAGAGACTGAGAGCAGAGAGACTGAGAGCAGAGAGACTGAGAGCAGAGAGACTGAGAGCAGAGAGACTGAGAGCAGAGAGGCTGAGAGACTGAGAGGCTGAGAGACTGAGAGCAGAGAGACTGAGAGCAGAGAGGCTGAGAGCAGAGAGACTGAGAGCAGAGAGACTGAGAGCAGAGAGGCAGAGAGCACAGAGACTGAGAGCAGAGAGACTGAGAGCAGAGAGACTGAGAGCACAGAGACTGAGAGCACAGAGACTGAGAGCAGAGAGACTGAGAGCAGAGAGACTGAGAGCAGAGAGACTGAGAGCAGAGAGACTGAGAGCAGAGAGGCTGAGAGCAGAGAGGCTGAGAGCAGAGAGGCTGAGAGCAGAGAGACTGAGAGCAGAGAGGCTGAGAGCAGAGAGGCAGAGAGCACAGAGACTGAGAGCAGAGAGGCTGAGAGCAGAGAGACTGAGAGCAGAGAGACTGAGAGCAGAGAGGCTGAGAGCAGAGAGGCTGAGAGCAGAGAGACTGAGAGCAGAGAGACTGAGAGCAGAGAGACTGAGAGCAGAGAGGCTGAGAGACTGAGAGCAGAGAGGCTGAGAGACTGAGAGCAGAGAGGCTGAGAGCAGAGAGACTGAGAGACCGAGAGCATGGAACAAAGTGTGGAGCAGAAAACCAAGAAGAACAAGGAGCAGAGCATGAGCAGCCCGGGCTGGCCTTACCTCCAGGGCCTTCTCCCTCTCGCTCTGCAGCTCGTCTGAGTAGCGACTGGACAGGGAGCTCGTCTGATTGGTCCACTCTGAACGCAGCTTCTCCAGCTCTTTGCTCTTTTCACATAGAGTCTAAAATACAAACAGTTTATGAGAGATCTCCAGGGCATGGGTGGACATAGCAGCCTGAGGACACCCACCTGCTGCGTACAGGAGAGCTGCCGGGACAAGTCCTCCTCAGTCCTCTTCAGCCGCACCTCCAGCGCCTCCTTCTCCTCCTTAAGAGCTCGACATGTTCACACAGTCAACATGAGGGACAAGGACAGGGACGTGTTCAGGGATCAGGGTCAGGGCCAGGCTCAGGGTGAGGGTCAGGGCCAGGATCAGGGTGAGGGTCAGGGCCAGGATCAGGGTGAGGGTCAGGGCCAGGATCAGGGTGAGGGTCAGGGCCAGGATCAGGGCGAGGGTCAGGGCCAGGATCAAGGCGAGGGTCAGGGCCAGGATCAGGGTGAGGGTCAGGGCCAGGATCAAGGCGAGGGTCAGGGCCAGGATTAAGGCGAGGGTCAGGGCCAGGATCAGGGTGAGGGTCAGGGCCAGGATCAGGGTGAGGGTCAGGATCAGGGTGAGGGTCAGGGTGAGGGTCAGGGCCAGGATCAGGGTGAGGGTCAGGATCAGGGTGAGGGTCAGGGTGAGGGTCAGGGCCAGGATCAGGGTGAGGGTCAGGGCCAGGATCAGGGTGAGGGTCAGGGCCAGGATCAGGGTGAGGGCCAGGATCAGGGTCAGGGTCAGGGTGAGGGTCAGGGCCAGGATCAGGGTGAGGGTGAGGGTGAGGGTCAGGGCCAGGATCAGGGTGAGGGTCAGGATCAAGGCGAGGGTCAGGGCCAGGATCAGGGTGAGGGTCAGGGCCAGGATCAGGGTCAGGATCAGGGTGAGGGTCAGGGTCAGGGCCAGGATCAGGGTGAGGGTGAGGGTCAGGGCCAGGATCAGGGTGAGGGTCAGGATCAGGGTGAGGGTCAGGGCCAGGATCAGGGTCAGGATCAGGGTGAGGGTCAGGGTCAGGGCCAGGATCAGGGTGAGGGTGAGGGTCAGGGCCAGGATCAGGGTGAGGGTCAGGATCAGGGTGAGGGTCAGGGCCAGGATCAGGGTGAGGGTCAGGATCAGGGTGAGGGTCAGGGCCAGGATCAGGGTGAGGGTCAGGACCAGGATCAAGGCGAGGGTCAGGGTCAGGATCAAGGCGAGGGTCAGGGCCAGGATCAGGGTGAGGGTCAGGATCAGGGTGAGGGTGAGGGCCAGGATCAGGGTGAGGGTCAGGATCAGGGTGAGGGCCAGGATCAGGGTGAGGGTCAGGGTCAGGGTGAGGGTCAGGGTCAGGGTCAGGATCAGGGTGAGGGTCAGGATCAGGGTGAGGGTCAGGGCCAGGATCAGGGTGAGGGTCAGGATCAGGGTGAGGGTGAGGGTCAGGACCAGGATCAGGGTGAGGGTCAGGACCAGGATCAGGGTGAGGGTCAGGATCAGGGTGAGGGTCAGGGCCAGGATCAGGGTGAGGGTCAGGACCAGGATCAGGGTGAGGGTCAGGGTCAGGGTGAGGGTCAGGATCAGGGTGAGGGCCAGGATCAGGGTGAGGGTGAGGGTCAGGGTGAGGGTGAGGGTCAGGATCAGGGTGAGGGTCAGGGTCAGGATCAGGGTGAGGGTCAGGATCAGGGTGAGGGTCAAGGCCAGGATCAGGGTGAGGGTCAGGATCAGGGTGAGGGTCAGGATCAGGGTGAGGGTGAGGGTCAGGACCAGGATCAGGGTGAGGGTCAGGATCAGGGTGAGGGTCAGGATCAGGGTGAGGGTGAGGGTCAGGACCAGGATCAGGGTGAGGGTCAGGACCAGGATCAGGGTGAGGGTCAGGATCAGGGTGAGGGTCAGGGCCAGGATCAGGGTGAGGGTCAGGACCAGGATCAGGGTGAGGGTCAGGACCAGGATCAGGGTGAGGGTCAGGATCAGGGTGAGGGTCAGGGCCAGGATCAGGGTGAGGGTCAGGACCAGGATCAGGGTGAGGGTCAGGGTCACTCACCTTTAGGCGAGACAGGCAGGAGGCCAGGTAGTCCTTGACCTCTGAGTCGGAGCCAGGGCACAGGCGGAGGCTCAGGTGGTTCAGGTGTTTGAAGGCGTTGGTCTCCACCACACTGAGACTGGCTGGGCCCTCAGGAGCGGGGCCCTGTGAGCACAGCTGCAGCAGGAACCTGACACACATACAGACACATACAGACACACATAGACGCACACAGACACACATAGACACACACACACATAGACACACACACACATAGACACACACACAGACGCACATAGACACACAGACACGCACGCGCACACGCACACACACACACACACACACACGCACACACACACACGATCAATCACAGACCAAAGGGAAAAAGTACCCATAAAGTTGCAAGATAAAGAAAATGACATCACAAAAGTTACAAATGTTTCTGGGATGGCGGTCCGTCAGGGTTCGAAGGTGCTGCTGACCTTGACTAGACCGCACTGTGGCCACTGATCGCCCCAGTGACACTGAAGGACTGCTGAAACGGACCTTTTCTCCAATGTGTGTTTTATACTACAAATGGCACTTAAACTGCTGTGAGGGGCCCGTTCGGGGCAGTGGGCTGTACCTGGGGCTGTCAGCCTCCTGCTCGCTGTGGCACAGATGCAGCAGCTCGATGAACTTCTGAGGGAACGAGCCAAAGTCCACCAGAAGGCCCTGCTGCACTTTGAGACTGAAACAAAGAACACAGTCACAAACCGCTGACAGCAGAGGGCCAAAGTCACCACTCTTGTACCTTTGAAAGTCCTCCTCTGAGATGGACAGCGTGAACAGGAAATATGGATCCTTGTCATTAGTCAGTCGGACACAGAGAGTCTGAAGGAAACGGAAAACCACATATAGTAAAATCTTTTTAGAGCTGCACACCTTAGCATTAAATACCGTCACATTCACGCAAAACAATACTGCAAGAAAATAAATATATCCCAACAACCCAGAAGAGTTTAAAAATGTAAAAAAAGAGACTGATTTTATAAATAGATTGTGCAGGCTGCAGCCCTCAGACGTAATCTTAATTCTTGCGATTTGACAGCTTTAAAGTTGAAATGTGTCTTGGATTAGAGGTGGGAGTAATTAAAAAGTAAAAATGTAACCTCCACAAGACATTTACATTTGTGCTTTGCTAAAATATTGTCTGAATATTGCTATTGAGATACTCCAAAATAATATCGAGACATTCATGTTTGTTAATATGGCCCCACCTATCTTGAGAAGGCAATTCAAACCCTTGTTTGGGTTTTATACTACTGCTGTTAGCTTTCAACCTTACAAACCCTCTGGTTTGTTGCTGCGATCTCTCAGCGGCCAATATAACGGTGCTTGCATTTTTGGACTGGCGTTAGTGAGTGACGAGTCTTACCCTTTTGTGGACTGTGCTGGCAGACAGGTCTATAGTGACGCGGATGGTGCTTTTTCTGTGAAATTGAAGACAACATGGGCTCAGACACGTGAGGAAAAAGATGTTGAGCTCCTCCAACACCACTCAGCCATTACATGATTACTGTAGAAAATGAACTGTGGAACCAGATGTTCAGTGCAAAGTTAAAATCTGGCTAAAGATTCTTACGTAGATACAATGGCCCAGTTTCATATGGTAAATATCTCAATATTACTCTATTTTACTAATGGGTCTCTCCACACAAGGACGAAAAAGTGGCACCAAGTGTCCTGTTTGACAACACAAACGGGATGTGATTTTGTACAAATGACGAAACACACAGTGTTTCAACAACAACAACAACCACAAGAAGCAGTGACCTGGTACTGCTGCTGCGTGGGGAACCTCATTAGACTCTACGACTGCTTCAGACATTATTTTAGTCGAATAGTCAGCGATTACTTTTTCAGTAAGTGTAGCAAGTGTATTATTAATGATCTAAAATACTGTGTTCTTTTGTCATACTTTGATCTACTAATGTCACTGTATTTGGTATAAAGGTATTTTCCTGTTTTAGAGTTAATATATTATCGAAATCGAATGTTTTTCATAATTGTCGACTTGTCATCAGTGTTTCGTGTGTTGTCCCGAAGTCCTCACCTGTCCTCGCTGTCCCGGCCCCGTATGGACACGGACAAAGCTTTGCTGAACAGCTGCTCCATGTTTCGCCCGAACCGATGTCTGGACACTGACGTGGGACCAACGGGACACACCGACTCCACCTGACGTCAGCAGATCTCCACTGTGTCCCCGCTCCAGCAGCTCTGTCTCCTCCTCTGTCCCCGCTCCTGAGCCTCTGTCCCCGCTCTGTCTCCGCCCCTGAGCCTCTGTCGCTGCTCTGTCTCCACTCCTGAGCCTCTGTCCCCGCTCTGTCTCCGTTCCTGAGCCTCTGTCCCCGCTCTGTCTCCGTTCCTGAGCCTCTGTCCCCGCTCTGTCTCCGCCCCTGAGCCTCTGTCCCCGCTCTGTCTCCGTTCCTGAGCCTCTGTCCCCGCTCTGTCTCCGCCCCTGAGCCTCTGTCGCTGCTCTGTCTCCACTCCTGAGCCTCTGTCCCCGCTCTGTCTCCGCCCCTGAGCCTCTGTCGCTGCTCTGTCTCCACTCCTGAGCCTCTGTCCCCGCTCTGTCTCCGCTCCTGAGCCTCTGTCCCCGCTCTGTCTCCGCTCCTGAGCCTCTGTCCCCGCTCTGTCTCCGCCCCTGAGCCTCTGTCCCCGCTCTGTCTCCGCTCCTGAGCCTCTGTCCCCGCTCTGTCTCCACTCCTGAGCCTCTGTCCCCGCTCAGTCTCCGCTCCTGAGCCTCTGTCCCCGCTCTGTCGCTGCTCTGTCTCCACTCCTGAGCCTCTGTCCCCGCTCTGTCTCCACTCCTGAGCCTCTGTCCCCGCTCAGTCTCCGCTCCTGAGCCTCTGTCCCCGCTCTGTCGCTGCTCTGTCTCCACTCCTGAGCCTCTGTCCCCGCTCTGTCTCCGCTCCTGAGCCTCTGTCCCCGCTCTGTCTCCACTCCTGAGCCTCTGTCCCCGCTCAGTCTCCGCTCCTGAGCCTCTGTCCCCGCTCTGTCTCCACTCCTGAGCCTCTGTCCCCGCTCTGTCTCCTCCTCTGACCCTCCGTCCCCGCTCCTGAGCCTCTGTCCCCGCTCTGTCTCCGCTCCCGGCCCTCTGTCCCGGTACCTGACCCCCTGTCCCCGCTCCAGCGGCTCTGTCCCCGCTCGTTGTTGTTGTCTTGTTGTTGTGGTGTTCAGTTGAAAGTGGCGCTGTCTTCCCGCCACACAGCAACATCCACTGCTGCTCACGTGACCGGAACTTACGTCTTCTTCTTCTTCTTGGAGTTTTATGGTGGTCGGCGTCAGATTAGCGCATTATTATCCTCTATTGCAATGTTTTTCAACCTTTTTTGAGTCATGGCACACTCTTTAGTGCAAAATATTCTGCGGCACACCACCAACTAAAACACTAAGCATGTTATTTACGTTGCAAATATTGTATACAGTATGTCATTGTGTCCGGTTCTTTGGCAATGGTGGCTGTTTACCTTTCTTTTTTTTTTTGTGAAGGGTCGTTAATTGGCAATTAATAGTATATTTTAGTGAGATCTTCAGTGTTTTTAACAGATGATAACCGTAAAAGTATAAATGCCATTTTAGATTTCACAAGAAAAGACGGATTCTATACAGAAATACACAATTTTGACACAGTTTTACGGTATTTAACTGTCAACGTTACAAACTTTTTTTAACAGTATGTAATGAATAAATCAAGAATATAAAGTGAGTTTGTATTTTCACATTTTTTCCAGTTTTATTCATATACTTGAATTCATATACATGAATTTCTTTGACCACTACTTTCGACCTTGAGTAATTATGTAAAGCAACTGCACTTACACACTCATTTGATTAGACATGTTCAGGCGACAACTTCACAGTTTTACAAAGTTCAAGGACACCAACTAAATGTTTGGAGACAGATTTATTTTACAATAATAATAATAATAAAGAGTCTGTCAGAGTTAGAGTCATTTATTCAATATGTCTGAAGACCAAGAAATCCATGTCCGAAGTTGCAGCAGCTCAGTTTGAACTCCCCAGCCCCAGTGTTGAGCCTTCACGTGGAGATTTGTGGCCCTCTAGTGGCCTCTTAAACTTGGTGCATGTCAAGAATAAGATTACTTCACAACAATAAGATTATAATACAAGCAACACACTGCAAAGTCCCGTATTAGCTCTGGTCTGAAGCAACATATCAGACACACTGCAAGAGCGTATACTCTGAACAGTGCTTTAAACGGAGACATAGACATTGACATGGTTGGATGTAGAGTGCAACATAAGGAAATCATCATTTTACAATTTTAACAAGTTAAGAGAACATTTATTTGTCCAACAATGGGGAGATTCTAGGGAAAAAAATTACATTTAAAGTGCAATATTGATGTAAACCGTTTTAATAATAGAAACAAGTCCACTGTTTCAATTAGTAACAAACAAGCATTTCATTGCAACAAGATGCAGATGGTCATTTAGATGTTTTTATTTTTGACTGTGCGGCTGACTGACTGACTACATGACATTTTAGAACCCTATACATGTCTCTCAGAGTCTTAATTTTTCAAATTATAGCAATGAAGTACAGAATGGGGGCAGGGATAGGGGGGAGGTGAGGACAGGGATTTTCTGTCCCCTTTAAAAGAAGCGTGGTTTACTTACTCCTCCAATTTTCTCCAGGTTCAGTACCAGATTGTCAGCGTTCAGGCCGGAGGACACAGACAGACGGGTAACAGCAGGAGGACACAGACAGACAGGTAACAGCAGGAGGACACAGTCAGGCAGGTGACATCAGGAGGGCACAGACAGGTGACATCAGGAGGGCACAGACAGGTGACATCAGGAGGGCACAGACAGGTGACATCAGGAGGGCACAGACAGGTGACATCAGGAGGGCACAGACAGACGGGTAACAGCAGGAGGACACAGACAGACAGGTAACAGCAGGAGGACACAGTCAGGCAGGTGACATCAGGAGGGCACAGACAGGTGACATCAGGAGGGCACAGACAGGTGACATCAGGAGGGCACAGACAGACGGGTAACAGCAGGAGGGCACAGACAGACAGGTAACAGCAGGAGGGCACAGTCAGGCAGGTGACATCAGGAGGGCACAGACAGGTGACATCAGGAGGGCACAGACAGGTGACATCAGGAGGGCACAGACAGGTGACATCAGGAGGGCACAGACAGACGGGTAACAGCAGGAGGGCACAGACAGACAGGTAACAGCAGGAGGGCACAGTCAGGCAGGTGACATCAGGAGGGCACAGACAGGTGACATCAGGAGGGCACAGACAGGTGACATCAGGAGGGCACAGACAGGTGACATCAGGAGGGCACAGACAGGTGACATCAGGAGGGCACAGACAGGTGACAGCAGGAGGGCACAGACAGGTGACATCAGGAGGGCACAGACAGACGGGTAACAGCAGGAGGGCACAGACGGGTAACAGCAGGAGGACACAGACAGGTGACAGCAGGAGGGCACAGACATGTGACAGCAGGAGGGCACAGACATGTGACATCAGGAGGGCACAGACAGGTGACATCAGGAGGGCACAGACCGGTGACATCAGGAGGGCACAGACAGGTGACAGCAGGAGGGCACAGACAGGTGACAGCAGGAGGGCACAGACATGTGACAGCAAGGGGGCACAGACATGTGACAGCAGGAGGGCACAGACAGGTGACAGCAGGAGGGCACAGACATGTGACAGCAAGGGGGCACAGACATGTGACAGCAAGGGGGCACAGACAGGTGACATCAGGAGGGCACAGACATGTGACAGCAGGAGGGCACAGACATGTGACAGCAGGAGGGCACAGACATGTGACAGCAAGGGGGCACAGACAGGTGACATCAGGAGGGCACAGACATGTGACAGCAGGAGGGCACAGACAGGTGACATCAGGAGGGCACAGACAGGTGACATCAGGAGGGCACAGACAGGTGACATCAGGAGGGCACAGACAGGTGACATCAGGAGGGCACAGACAGACGGGTAACAGCAGGAGGGCACAGACAGACGGGTAACAGCAGGAGGGCACAGACAGACGGGTAACAGCAGGAGGACACAGACAGACGGGTAACAATAGGAGGGCACAGACAGGTGACAGCAGGAGGGCACAGACAGACAGGTGACAGCAGGAGGGCACAGACAGGTGACATCAGGAGGGCACAGACAGGTGACATCAGGAGGGCACAGACAGGTGACATCAGGAGGGCACAGACAGGTGACATCAGGAGGGCACAGACAGACGGGTAACAGCAGGAGGGCACAGACAGACAGGTAACAGCAGGAGGGCACAGTCAGGCAGGTGACATCAGGAGGGCACAGACAGGTGACATCAGGAGGGCACAGACAGACGGGTAACAGCAGGAGGGCACAGACAGACGGGTAACAGCAGGAGGACACAGACAGGTAACAGCAGGAGGGCACAGACAGACGGGTAACAGCAGGAGGGCACAGACAGACGGGTAACAATAGGAGGGCACAGACAGACAGGTGACAGCGGGAGGGCACAGACAGACAGGTGACAGCAGGAGGGCACAGACAGACAGGTAACAGCAGGAGGGCACAGACAGGTGACATCAGGAGGGCACAGACAGGTGACATCAGGAGGGCACAGACAGGTGACATCAGGAGGGCACAGACAGGTGACAGCAGGAGGGCACAGTCAGGCAGGTGACATCAGGAGGGCACAGACAGGTGACATCAGGAGGGCACAGACAGACGGGTAACAGCAGGAGGGCACAGACAGACAGGTAACAGCAGGAGGGCACAGTCAGGCAGGTGACATCAGGAGGGCACAGACAGGTGACAGCAGGAGGGCACAGACATGTGACAGCAGGAGGGCACAGACATGTGACAGCAAGGGGGCACAGACATGTGACAGCAGGAGGGCACAGACATGTGACAGCAGGAGGGCACAGACATGTGACAGCAGGAGGGCACAGACATGTGACAGCAAGGGGGCACAGACAGGTGACATCAGGAGGGCACAGACATGTGACAGCAGGAGGGCACAGACAGGTGACATCAGGAGGGCACAGACAGGTGACATCAGGAGGGCACAGACAGGTGACATCAGGAGGGCACAGACAGGTGACATCAGGAGGGCACAGACAGACAGGTAACAGCAGGAGGGCACAGACAGACGGGTAACAGCAGGAGGGCACAGACAGACAGGTAACAGCAGGAGGGCACAGTCAGGCAGGTGACATCAGGAGGGCACAGACAGGTGACATCAGGAGGGCACAGACAGACGGGTAACAGCAGGAGGGCACAGACAGACGGGTAACAGCAGGAGGACACAGACAGGTAACAGCAGGAGGGCACAGACAGACAGGTAACAGCAGGAGGGCACAGACAGACGGGTAACAATAGGAGGGCACAGACAGACAGGTGACAGCGGGAGGGCACAGACAGACAGGTGACAGCAGGAGGGCACAGACAGACAGGTAACAGCAAGAGGGCACAGACAGGTGACATCAGGAGGGCACAGACAGGTGACATCAGGAGGGCACAGACAGGTGACAGCAGGAGGGCACAGACAGGTAACAGCAGGAGGGCACAGACATGTGACAGCAGGAGGGCACAGACAGACAGGTAACAGCAAGGGGGGCACAGACAGGTGACAGCAGGAGGGCACAGACAGACAGGTGACAGCAGGAGGGCACAGACAGGTGACATCAGGAGGGCACAGACAGGTGACATCAGGAGGGCACAGACAGGTGACAGCAGGAGGGCACAGACAGGTGACAGCAGGAAGGCACAGACAGGTGACATCAGGAGGGCACAGACATGTGACAGCAAGGGGGCACAGACAGGTGACAGCAGGAGGGCACAGACATGTGACAGCAGGAGGGCACAGACATGTGACAGCAGGAGGGCACAGACAGGTGACAGCAGGAGGGCACAGACGGGTAACAGCAGGAGGGCACAGACAGGTGACATCAGGAGGGCACAGACAGGTGACATCAGGAGGGCACAGACAGACGGGTAACAGCAGGAGGGCACAGACAGACGGGTAACAGCAGGAGGGCACAGACAGACGGGTAACAGCAGGAGGGCACAGTCAGGCAGGTGACATCAGGAGGGCACAGACAGGTGACATCAGGAGGGCACAGACAGACGGGTAACAGCAGGAGGGCACAGACAGACGGGTAACAGCAGGAGGGCACAGACAGACGGGTAACAGCAGGAGGACACAGACAGACGGGTAACAATAGGAGAGCACAGACAGGTGACAGCAGGAGGGCACAGACAGGTGACAGCAGGAGGGCACAGACAGACATTGAGGAGACACTGTGCCTGTTCAGCCTGCAGCACTAGTGGAGGAGGCACCTGTAACAGAACTCACCATTTTAGCCGCCTCAGCCTCTCCTTCTGCCTGGATGATCTTGTGTCTCTGATTCTGTTTGGCTTTCTCCACATAAAACTGTGCTCTGCGCCTCCTGCTGGGCTGGAGGACAAACATATTTAGTGGATAGAGCAGCCAATTACTGTTGGCACAAGTGCTGAGGGACTCACCACCCCGCTCGGCCTCCACAGTGGCTGTGCACTGGCTGCTGAAGCTCAGCTCAGTGATGGGGACGTTGTCCAGGAATTATGACAGAGATATGAATGATGACATTAAAAATGACATGCTGTCCATAGCGGGTTGAAACACTTGGATATGCCCCTATGATGTCAGAGTGCCTCGGATTTCCTCTCCTCAATTGTCCAAGGATGATGCTGAAGTCTTTGGCCCTCTCCACCAGCTCCCTGCGCACCACCAGAGACACCTGCAGACACCACAGCTGTGGCCATGGTCCAGGTCCAGTACAAGTCATAATGTCCACACACTGCACCTGAGGGACATGACAGCCCTGTTGAATAGCTGCAGCGGAGTACCTGAGCTCTCTGCCAGATGATAAGATAAGATTTCTCCAAGTGGTGCAGACGGTCTCATGAAGGACATACTGTCTGAACTGTTGTCCATTTATGTATACTTCTCTTGCCGTCCGTCCCCAAAGGGTCTCAGTTGGATTTAGATCAGGGGAACACACAGGACGGTCCAAAAGAGGAATTTTCTTCTCCTGAAGAAGTCCTGGGGCTTTGTGAACTGTAGCGTTGTCCTATTGAAGACGAGGCCCTCAGTCACGAGGGATGCTCTCTGCAACATCTGCACAGAGCCAGGGGCCCCTGCACCACCTGGAGCTCCATTGTTCCACTGAAGGAAAAAGCACCAGATCATTCTGGCGCCCTCTTCCTGTGGCGCATAGAAAACATCTCAGGTGGATCTTGTCGTGTCAGTAACATTTAAACCATCAGGACCATCAGGGTTACATTTTTTCTCATCAGAATCAAACTTTCTTCCTCCTTTCAGTGTCCCATGTTTGTGTCTCTGGTAAAGTCCAAGCTGCAGTTCTGTGGCGTTCAAGGAGACCAGGACTTTGAAGACGTGTTTTGTTTGTGAAGCCCTTCAGTGTCAGATGTGTCTGATGTTATTGGGCTGCAGTCGCACCAGTAACCGCCTTCATTTGGGTCGAGGATCGTCCAGTGTCTTGACTGAGACTCAGATCCTCCGACTCAGAGCTGGTGTCATTTTTTGAGGTCTCCCACTTGACTTTTTTCTTCCATAACCCTCAGGATCTTTTAAGAAATTCCAAATGTCTGTGTTACTGCATCCCACCTCAGCAGCGATGGAGAGAGGCCCTGCTTATGAACGTTTTTTTGCCTTTGCCATCAGAATGTCATGACAGACTACATGCCAAAAAAATAATAAATTACAAAATGTGTTATTCTGTTATTCTGCAGGCTGTGGGTGGATGCAGCCCCCTGTCGCTGCCCCCCAGATTTTCCCGTATCGGCTAGCGACAAAGTTGAATGACAGTGGTGACATTCAACTGACTTCTGAGATCTATTCAATGGGATTTGAAGCTGAAAGGTCTTTAGCTCATTCAACTTTGCCAATGAAGATGACAAGAAAACATGGCGCTAAACTAAACTAAACTAAACTTTGGAGACAAACAGGAACACATCAGAGATCACTCGTCCCGCTCGTCAAGAAAGAGCTGCTGAAACTGGAAAATGAAGGCATCATAAAAATGGTGACCCAGCCAACAGAGTGGTGCGCAGCCATGGACTCGATCACTTCAGACTGATGACCAACCACAAGCCTCTTGTACCCCTGATCGACAGCAAAGACCTGCACAACGTTCCCATCAGGTGCCAGAAACTGTTGATGAGGCTTTAGTGGCACGGCAGAGTATGCACCAGGGAAAACTTCAGCAGCAGCAGACGCACCAGCCACACCTCAAGAATCAGTCAGATAAGGCACAGCACGGCTAAGAATCTACTAACAGTTCACAGTTTTATTAAGTCAGGGTGGCCACAGTACATCAGAAATGTTCCAGAGGTGGTCAGGGACTTCCTCCAAGTTCGAGGAGAGCTGTCAGAGCTTCGTGGATTTATTATGAGAGGGAGTTGCATAGTAATTCCGGTAGACAGTTCTAGACAGGATCCATGACGGGCACCAGGGGTTAACCAAGTGTAGAGAAAGAGCTTTATAGTCTGTATGGGAGCCCTAAATGACAGGACATTTCCACAAAGGTGCAACAGTGTCCATATTGCACAGAGAACAAAAATGCACAGAGGAAATGGACATTACTTCTAAGTGTAACTTCTAAGTTCCAACAAGATCGTGGCAAAAAGTAGCAATAGATCTGTGTGAGTTAAAAGGCAGAACTATTTAGTTGTGTCTGATTTCTCCTCTAACTTTAGAGATTCTGCATTCGCCAGCAACAACTATCAATCAGGTAGTTTCCAGGCTTAAGGCTACTTTTGCTGGTTATGGCGTCCCAGAGGCGTTAACGAGTGACAACGGGCCACAGCAAGCCTCAGCTGAGGTGGGAGAGCTCAGCAAGGCGTATGACTGTGCCCATGTTACGTCATCTCCACACTTCCCTCAAAGTAATGGACATGCAGAGAGGGCGGTCGAGATTGCATAAAGCATTCTCCGACAGGACGACCCCTGATTGCCCTCTTGACATAGGGCCACTCCATGTCCACTCCTCGTCTTCCGTGTCCGATGCAAATGCGATCCGTGACTTACAGCTTTTCTTCAATGGTTTGGCTCATTTCTTGAAACAGAAATACATTCTCAAAACTCTAAGATCATTTGACAAAACAGTCTCACAGCTCTGCACAGCACCACAGTCACCTGCAGAAGCTCATGTCTCTCCCAAAACTGTTCCCTTTCCCATTTAAACAGTCAGTGCCTCCAAAATGGCTGAGATCCTTCTGCTTTGGCTCATTTATTGAAACAGACGGACGTTCTCAACATTCTTGGTTGTTTTACCAAAATGTATCTGGATGGATGATCACAACATGGTTCACCTGCAAAAGCTCATATCTCTTCCAAAACATTTCACTTCTGTGTCAAAACTACACTTCTAATATTTAATTCTCCCCTTGGTGTTGTGTGAGCACTGCAAGTGCAAATGTTTGATGTTGTGTCACTGACAGCTGAGGGACATGACAGCCCTGTTGAATAGCTGCAGCGGAGTACCTGAGCTCTCTGCCAGATGATAAGATAAGATTTCTCCAAGTGGTGCAGACGGTCTCATGAAGGACATACTGTCTGAACTGTTGTCCATTTGTGTATACTTCTCTTGCCGTCCGTCCCCAAAGGGTCTCAGTTGGATTTAGATCAGGGGAACACACAGGACGGTCCAAAAGAGGAATTTTCTTCTCCTGAAGAAGTCCTGGGGCTTTGTGAACTGTAGCGTTGTCCTATTGAAGACGAGGCCCTCACATCTGCAGACAAGTTCACATCTTGTCTGCAGATGTGAACTTAATATTCGAAGTTTTCATTCAGTCTAGAATGTGGCCCTCGGAGAATGTAAGCCTATATTTACAACACACAAATGCACTGAGACAATTGAGACATGGACTAAGACATCTGCCATTTGATCAAATGAGGTTGGAGCTCACACTGGGCAGAAAACAAGGATTTTACTCTAAGAGTGGCCTCCAAGGTTTGAAATCACAGATTGCACTTCATACACATAAAGTTCCATACATGTGTAAAAAGATAATTTATATTACAGTAATAAACTGTAAAACAGTAACAAACACAAAATCAAAAAACAATCAATTCAATTTATCAAATATTCCATGAAATTCATAGATGGTATTCATAGTATTATATTCTTGACCAGTTTTGACAGTTGAACAGACTATTGTGCATGTGATACTTATACAATGAAATCATGCAACATGTTTTGGAGAGAATGATCATTAGACTGAGAATCAACTCCTCAGTTTGGATCTACAGGATCTATTCATTTGACAAATGTGCTAAATGTAGCTAACTGTGTGAACTGTAGGCCACTTGTACTTAATCATCTGCAAAGATGCACTGAGACAATTGAGACATGGACTAAGGCATCTGCATTTGATCAAATGAACGAGAAATTCCATTATTTTTGATTGTCCATATTATTTTGAAAATGTAATTTCTGTTTCAAGAAATGAGCCAAACCAATAGAGAAAAACTGTAACACAAGGGCACTTTCCAGCTGGTTTTATAAAGTGCAACAGGAGGCAGGAGTTGGTGCACTCTGTAGGGCAGGTGACTGAGTCCCGCCCCCTGTGCACTCTGTGGAGCAGGTGATGGAGCCCCGCCCCCTGTGCGCTCTGTGGGGCAGGTGATGGAGCCCCGCCCCCTGTGCGCTCTGTGGGGCAGGTGATGGAGCCGTGGGGCAGGTGATGGAGCCCCGCCCCCTGTGCGCTCTGTGGGGCAGGTGATGGAGCCCCGCCCCCTGTGCGCTCTGTGGGGCAGGTGATGGAGACATGACAGGACCAGGTCTTCATCGTTTGTCAAAGGCTGTATTTTGGCCGACAGAAAAAAGTTAACAAATAATGTAATTATTATGCAATTATGTTGTCTGCAGATGTGAACTTAATATTCGAAGTTTTCATTCAGTCTAGAATGTGGCCCTCGGAGAATGTAAGCCTATATTTACAACACACCCCACCCCTTGCAGTGCTGTCTAATCTACTTTTAATATTTGAGTTAATATAATCATTTTTAATTCCCATTGTTCTGTTTTTGGTCCTTCATTGTTGTTTGAGGAGAACAGACAGAAAAAGCAAAAAATGCAGCATCATTCATCCAAAGACAGTCACATATTTACTTTCAGTGCTAAAAATGGTTCATCTAAAAGCGTGTATAGACCTATAGAATTTGACTATTGCCAAGCTAAGTATTCTGCCCCGACTAGAACCGGCCGTACTGTTGATACCAGTGTCTGTGTTCACACTGGGGGTTTTGAAGTTGGAGCTATTTGCACTGTTTACTGTAACTGTGACACTGTTTAGACGGGGATTGTTTCTTGACATTGTTTGGAGGTCAAGGTTCCATATATTTTGTATTTTCTTCGATGGGGGAGGATAATGGATCGGTATTTGTATGATAAAGCATGTCTAATGAAATATATGTTTGTCAACTTAAACAGAGTTTTTGTGAATGATATGAGACATTAAATTAAATGTTCTATTGATCTTCTTTTAAGCAGGGGAGATGTGATACAGTATATGGTTTACACAGGGTCTGTGACTGTGTGTGACCTGAGCACAGGTCGTTCTGGGAGGAGCCTCTACTCTCTCAAAAGGACCCCTTTTGGAATAACTGTGAAAACGCACACTGTCAACACGTGAGTAATATGTGAGTGTCAACAGCCCATTACAGTCAATAAAATAGTTAAACACTTTTCAAACATATAGAATTTAAATATATTGCAAGTTTAAACATGTCAAATAATAGTTTGTACCTCAGCAGGTGTTTTTTGAAAATATATTTTTTACTTTATCAAAACAAAAATCATATTTTTTGCTTTTCATTTCAGTGAAATGCAGCCTGATCATAGACTCAGCTGTTACTGTTATTGTAAAAGTTTTACAATAACAGTAACAGCAGCTTCCCCTCCAGCTCTGTTTGGGTTCAGTCCCGGGACAAACGCAGCAGAAGTGTCCTGTCGGCTCTGGACACGCGTGTGTCCGTGTGCGGCTGAATGTCGTAAGGTCAAACCCGCTTGTACCCTCCCGGTGCTCCTCCCGGTGCCCCCTCCCGGTGCTCCTCCCGGTGCCCCCTCCCGGTGTATCCTCCCGGTGCCGCTCCCGGTGATCCTCCCGGTGCTCCTCCCGGTGCCCCCTCCCGGTGCTCCTCCCGGTGCTCCTCCCGGTGTATCCTCCCGGTGCCCCCTCCCGGTGCCCCTCCCTCGCCTCTGAGGCTCCGCGCGCTTCTCCTTGATTTGCTCCATATGGCGCTGGTACCCAGGGCCCAGGGGAGGAAGAGAGTGGTGTGGGCGGAGGGAGAGCCTTGTAGTATTTGTCCGAGCTGAAATTTGATTCACAAGTTCAGAATCAGCGCGAGACAAAAAGCGAAGCGAAGGGGGAGGGAAGAAAGCAGACAAACGCACCGAGGATCGTTTAAACTCACGTAAGTCCACTTTTTACTCCCCCACTCGTGGGCGGCGTGGATTTAACCAAACCTGCCGTCACTTTCAGAACTCCGAACTTATCTGTTGGTTCTGATAAACATCCCGGACAGTTTGAACACCGGAGCGCGCAGAGTAAGCGTAAACACTGGGTCTGTGCGCGCGTTTCCCGTGTGTCCATCCAAGAGCCGCATACCTTTCCTTTGTGGCGCCTGCACTGTGACCTTTCCACGGCACAGAGCGGCGGCGTGTTTTGTGTCAGACTGAGAGCGGAGCGAAAGCCCGAACACGAAATAATCAAACGACACGGCGGTTCGTGACGCCGAGGTGTCATTTTGTTTGGATATAAATACTCGTGCAGCTATGCGCGCAGGCTGCGGGAGAGTCTGGACGTGTGCCCAAAAATCCACACGATGAACGCTCCGGGACCCGCGCGCACGTCCGTGGGAGCCGTACGTGAAAAGAGACGTGTCTGCCCGGGATTTTGGAGTTCTCTGGTGGATTATTTGCACGGATTTCGTTGCAGGAGGAGCACGGCAGAAGTGCGCGGTGTCCAGGAGCAGGACACATGGTCGCGATTACCCCCCTCCTCCTCCTCCAATATTTCTACACACTTTTCCGACATAATACGAACACAATTAGAATTAAAAGCTTTCTCAAAGGTCTTAACTAGTTAAATGTAAAGGTTTTAACGTCTTTCTTTGAGGATTAAATACAGAAACACAAAGGTCTATTTTCCTTTCTTGTTGGTTAAAAAACAATCTCATCCCAGGTCTGGTCCGTGGTGCTGATGCGCAGGCGCAGATTTAACAGCTGTTTAATGTGCCTGAGGGCATGGAGTATTGTTCTGGTGTATTTACTGTGAAAACCACTGAGGAGAAATAGACAGTTTTTATCCAATCAGAAGTGCGTATGGCCCCGGGTGTGTTCACGAGGAAAGCAGGTGAAGTGGACTTATATTTGTACTATACTACACTGTACTGTACTCTATTGTGTTGTACTGTGTTGTAATACAATACAGTACAACACAAGAAGAAACAGGGCCTGGATTATAGGTCTGCAAAGGTCTGAGACTGAAAAACTGGACTGAAGTGAATCGAGGCTGAAGCGGGTCTAAGACAGAACTGAACTCACTCCAACAGAAATGGATAATTATCAAGAGCAGAAAAGAACTGCAACTAGAGCTGGGCCATGTGGCAAAAAATGATCACGATTTTCTGGGGTCAGATCGATGATTTCCATTTTATCACGATTTGTGTTCACTTTGTATTTTTCTCTTGCCTTTAATTGAGCTGCACGATTTAGGAAAAATATCTAATTTTTCTGAGCAGTGCCAGTGTGATTTATGTTTTAATAAAAGGAGTTAAAATTCACATTTTAAACACAATTTTTAGTTGTGTTTTTGCCACTTTTAGTTGTGTTTGTCATATTTTCACGCGTCTTTGTCGTTTTAGTTGCATTTTAGTCGTGTTTTGGTGCACTGAGTCGTGTTTGTTGTTTGTAGGCACATTTTTGCTGCTTTCGGTCTCACTTTTGTGGCTTGTTTCATGTTTGTACAAATCCAAACTACAGTGTGAGCAGTTTTTATTCATCTAAACAAGAAATGTTGTTGTTTGTGGAAGAAATTATGGCACTTCAAAAATTGCAGCTTTTGTGATTTGTTAATTGCATCCATTAAGTTCGGTGTGGATTTGGTTGAATTGTGCAGCTCTGGCCTTTAAGAGGTAAATACAGTCATCTGCTCAGAGGCTTCAGAGGCTAAACAACAGGAGAACAAGTGTGTTTGAACAGACAGCTGCATTAAAGAGACAAACAGTCAATCACGATACCACCATTTCAGACTGTCACAGGGATGACCTCATGATTACGTTTTTATCACCGTATCACCCAGAACTATAATCTGAATAGTTTGCCACTAGATGAATCTGTCAATGAATGAATGAAAGTTGGTCAGATCCTAAAAGTCACGCGTTCATGAGCTTTGACTGAATTTGCCCTGGACGAAGCTACAGTGATGGAATATATTTACAGACCAAAATTATTATTATTATTTTTTTTTCCCCAAAAACAGTACATTTACACATTTCCTGTCCTACTTCAATAACTCAACACTAAGAGAAATGACCCGGCTAAGACTCAAGTGAAACTGAAATAATGTGAAATGTAAAATAAACAAAAAAAAAACCTGATACTTGGTTTAAACTGCGTGAAAGCTGCTCAGAGCGATGAGCACAAACACAGCAGCTCATAAACTCCTCTCACTTAATTATTGGGAGCATTTATGGCTTTGTCCAGCGCCCAAGAGCAAGGCACAAAAGACACGTCACTTTAGTGTATTTAGTTTAGATCGTGGACTCTACACAACATGAAAAGGCTCAAAATTCTCAATGTTATATTTCAATCTGCATCCTGAATCAGTTTAATATGACCTTTTATTGTCCATTATAACCTTAGCCTCCCGTCTCAGTGATGCGTCTGTTCATGATTCTCTTTTGTCTGTGTTTGCTACAACATTCCTTGTTTTGTCTAAAAAGAGAGAACGCCACAAACGGGTTCGTCCTGGACTGCAGTGTTTCTGACTCCCACATTCTTTTAAGGAACTCTCCACATTTTTCACTGCTGTAAACGTGTACGGTGGCCCTGCAGGGACACACACAGGTTCAATGAGGCTTTATTGGACTGAAGTGTAGCTGTAGCATCATAAACCTCTCGCTCACCTTTACCACCAGTGTGTTCCTGGTTTTTGCTTCTGTCAGATGCCCTTCCTGCCCTATGTCATATTATGAGATGAGAGTGAGTCGTGATGTGAGGGAAATAAATGTATGGCCTTGGGCTTAGGTCTGTGATATGGTGATAAAATTTGAATGATGAGTTTGTTTCTGTGAAAATCTGTTAATTTGTGAAATCGTCGTATCGTGACTGTTTGTGTCTTTAATGCAGCTGTCTGTTCAAACACACTTTTTCTCCTGTTGTTTAGCCTCTGACGCCTCTGAGCAGATGACTTTATTTACCCCTTAAAGGCCAGAGCTGCACAATTGCAGCTTTTGTGATTTGCTAATTGCATCCATTAAGTTCGGTGTGGATTCGGTTGAATTGAGCAGCTCTGGCCTTTAAGAGGTAAATAAAGTCATCTGCTCAGAGGCTTCAGAGGCTAAACAACAGGAGAAAAAGTGTGTTTGAACAGACAGCTGTATTAAAGAGACAAACAGTCAATCACAATACCACCATTTCACAAAAATAGCAGATTGTCACAGGGACGAGCTCAACATTCCATTTGTTATCACCCAGACCTAATAAACTGCAATAACACAAGCTCCTCCATCCGACAGAATTGTGCTGTTTGTAAAATGAAAACGCTGAAGGCAGATTACTCATGATTTTCCTTCTTTAGGCCTGAATATATTTGTTTTAGCATGACTGAAATAACTGAAATATTGCAATGTTCAACAGCCATATCGCAATCATTTGCAATATCGTGTAGCCCTACAATGCTGTTCAATCTTTACTTGATTAATACATATCACACAAATAAAGTTGTTTTGTTTGTTGCCGCAGAGCAGGCACACTGAGCAGTGAAGCAGGTCTAACCAGATGTAAAATAGTCAAACATGGTCAGCTGTGACACTTTAAAAGACACATATTCTGCTACAGTGACTTTTTTGAGCTTTAAACTATGTCCTAACAATGTTCTTCATCAAAAACACACCTGAAGCAGCATTCAGCTGCATTCACGCTGTTTTGCGGAGCATCAAAAAAAGTCTCAAACAACAAAAAACTCACTCAGTCTGGGACATATTTTGGGATCATCTACGTCAATTATCAGAGCATCTTCCTCTCTTTTTAGTCCTTAAATCATCATAGACCCGTTCTGAGCATTTCTGCCTCTAAACATGATAACGGCTACAGCAAAGTCACATCATAACGTCTTTTCAGCGCTAACTTCACTAGATCGTATGTAGCGCTGGTGCCATCTGCTGGCTGGATGCACTCAATAAGTGTCATTTCATACTGACTGATAACACCTGTCATTGGATGTTTTTTCAAATCATGAGATGGCAAGGTACTCGAGAGCATGTTTAAAGGCTAATAATGTGAAAAATGCTGAATATTTTTCCTTTAAAGGCACCTTCTGTGTTTCATTCTTGCAAACGGCTCTGAGGAGTGAGTTCCGTGCTGCTGGTTGTAACTGCTGCTGTCGTTGCAGGCTGAGTGACCATGAGCTCTGGTCGGCAGCTCTCCCACCCCCACAAAGTCAAGGAGCTGGACAGCATGAAGGAGTCCATCAGCGACATCATAAACCAGCTGCAGGACATCGACCCGTCGCGCCTGTCCTTCTCGCCCTTCCTGGACCTGGACACACAGATCTGCCTGGCCCCGGTGTCCGACAGCCCCGAGTCGTCTGTGGAGGAGCTGCACTCGCCCTGCCGCTCCGTGTGCGGGTCAACGCCGTCTCTGGAGCCAAACAACCACAAGAGTGAGTGACGCAACCTTAACCACCAACAACAACCACAACATTTGAGTTCATTTTAAACTATGATCCTAACAGTGACTTTTAGAGGCCCAGTTTCAGCAACAAACAAATCATCTGGTTCAACATTTGATGATTTTCAGTTTTTTTGTCTTTCCCATAGTAATTTTGAGCTCTGTTTGTATCTATTATTTTGCTGTATTTTGCCCCCGGTGGTAGAGCGAGCAGGGCGTTAATGATGACATTTTGTGCCAGAGCAAACAGTGACTTCGTGGGGAGTGGGGTTTTAAACCAGAGGTGTAATCATGGCAAGAACATAACAAATAAACGTCAAAACTAGTGGAGAGAAAAACATAACAGAAAACATTTCCTGGAGTCTATTACTCTCCTCATATGGATCAGATAATCCTAATAAAGCAACCTTAATGGGCATATATAAACAAGAACATACATCACAGAATAATGAATACAATCCAATTAAGACGTAAATAGTTGTAGCTGACTTTCCTTTCTGTTTTGATCTGCTTCAAATGTCAAAACAACACAATTTCTCATTGAGGGTGTTTCCATAAAGTTAAGACTTCATCAGCGGTCAGACCTCGGTCCCGAGTCCCGCTCGTGTCCTGTCAGAGCAGACAAGCTGCTGTTTTTTTTTTTCGGAATACACACATTAATTTCCACAATTTGGTCAATGGAAACGCAACTGACGGCCTTCAAATGCCACAGTTCTCAGTCATTGGTTCAAACGTGTTCACCACATATGGACTGTCACACCCCCTCCAGCCTCCAGAGGACAAGGACAGCCCCTTGGAGCCAGTGTTACCACCGTGAAGGAGCAAAAGCCCGACCTGGAAAAGCCCGACCGTATTTTACCCCAGGGGCAAAATACGGCCCAATACGTTGAATGTTGGACATGAATGTAACCAATTAAAACACAAAACAAGACAGCCATTGTCTGACTCAGGGTCATTCATGTGTTTAAAATAGAGGACGTTTTCTCTTGTAGTTTTTATTTTATACATTTCTAAATAGAGTTCTATAGCTGTAAAAATATCAGGTTTAATTCTTGTGATAATGAATTTGATAATGAATTTGATAAATTTGATAATGAATTGGGCATAACAGTGTTGAAGTATAATGGTGTCGGCGCTGATGACTCTTTAGTGACAGTCAGTGTAACGCGGCTCGTTGTTTGACTGTGAGTTGCAGCACAGACTGTTCACACTCTGCTTCACGTCTCATCCACAGAAGCTGCAAACTTTTATTATTGTTTGTTTGGTGAAGTGAACATGAGCGAGATGAGGAATTAGAGACAGCGATGGGCTAAAATTCACTTTAAATGTGACCAATCAGAGGCAGAGTTAGGCGGGCTTATTGACTTTCCTGACATCTCATTGGTTGTCATCCTACGTGGCTTTGTACAATCTTATTCCAAAAACAAACAGTGAAACATGCAGCAGACGCCTGGATCTTATGGATGTTTATTGTGATTTTGCCTCTTGTTGCGATTGAAAGTAAAACCTGAGGACAAACAGAAGGAGAGCCACGTGGGTTTGGAGTTTACAGAGCTCTAAAAAGAGAGTGTGTGTGTGTGTGTGTGCGTGTGCGTGTGCGTGTGTCTGATGTGTAAAAGTGTCTCTTTTGTCCTGTTATTGTGATTGTGTCTGGAGGAGAATCCTTTATAACTAGCTCTGGTCCTGGAGTGTTTGGGATTGTCAGGCTGAGGTGACATAAGGCAGAACAGAGCAAATGTTTTACTTGAATAAACAGCAGCAGGTAGGTTTGGGTGATATGGTAATAAAAATGGAATTGTCCCTGTGACAATCTGTTATTTTTGTGAACTGGTGGTATCGTGATTGTTTGTGTCTTTAATGCAGCTGTCTGTTCAAACACACTTTTTCTCCTGTTGTTTAGCCTCTGAAGCCTCTGAGCAGATGACTTTAAAGGCCACGGGCTGCATAATTCACTGAAATCAACTATTGCTATTACCAAATCACAAAGGCTGCAATTTTTGAAGTGCAATCATTTCTTCCACCAACAACAAAATGTCTTGCTTTGATTTGAATAAAGACTGCTCACACTGTAGTTTGGATTTGTACAAACATGTTCAACAGAACAAAAAAATCACAGATATTTTTCCTACATCGTGCAGCTCTACTACAGATAATAGAAAAAAAGTGAACACAAATTGTGATAAAATCAAAATCATGATCTAGCCCCAAAAACAATAATAATATAATAATATAATAATATAATAATATATATATATATATAATTATATATATAGATAGATATATATATATATATATATATATATATATATATATATATATATATATATATATATATATATATATAAATAAAACTATATATATATATATATATATATATATATATATATATATATATATATATATATATATATAATATAATTATAATTTTTTGCCATATCGCCCAGCTCTAGCAGTGGGTGTATTTTGGGAGATTTTAGCTGATAAATAGTTATTCTCACCATACAATAACGCAGTCACTAACTCAGCTAGATTGAAGTAAAGGGTGACTATAACTCAGGGGTGGGCAATTATTTTTCCCCAGGGGCCAAATGAGAAGCAAAAAATATTGTGGAGGGCCGGGCCAAAAATTTGAAATCTACTCTGGTTGTAAATTTTATTTCTATGTTAAAATGGCATTGTTTACAGACGTTGGTAAGAATATATGTTATTGTTAGATAATGAGAGAATGAGGTTGTTTTACAAAAAACTGACTTTATTCAGTGAAATTATGCAAAACAATGTAAGTGTGCAACATTTGTAACTCTTTTTCAATCACTTAGTTTAACACGACAATGCTTTTTGTTTTTAACTTCCTTTTAAGATCCCACAATGTCTTTTGTAGCCAATAATAATATAACATAACTCACAACATTTGTCCAACTGCCAAACAGTCCAGAAAATCCAAGTAAACATGTTTCAGTGTTTTTTCTTGTTCAGTGAGACAAAATCTAACTTCTTTTGAGCTTTAACAAGTGCATCAAAGTCAGGTTGAATGTTTGAGGTGAAGATATGAAGCACATCTGACAGATGATTATCAGTAAGAGAGGATCTGTATCTGGATTTGGTAAACTTCATTACTGAGAATGTTTGTTCACATATATAGGTAGATCCAAAAAGAACCAAGATCTTCTGAGCATGTTTCCTCATGTTTGGAAAATTCTCCTCCTTGAGAGATGAATAGAACTCCAGCAGTGATGCTGACTTAAAGCGCTCTGCCAGTATTGTATCTGACTGCAAGTCTATGAGCTCCAGCTGAACATCAATGGGTGCACTATCCACATTGCATGCAAAGGGAGAGGAAATCAGGTGCATTTCATCCTCAATGTTTTTTAAATCTTCAAATCGTCTTGAAAACTCACTGTGCAGATCCCCGAACATAGATGAGTACCTGCAGAGGTGACTAGCTGATGGTTTGACTTCATTCAGGGTTTGCATGTGAGTGAGAATTTTGTTCTCTAGTTGATTTGAAAGAAACTGCAACTTTCTCATAAAAGCCTTGACCAGGTTATGCATTTCATGAACAAAAAGGCCCTTGCCTTGCAATTTAGTGTTCAGTTCATTCATCAGTGCTGTCACATCAACAGCAAATGCTAAATCTGCAATCCAGTCTACATCTAAGAGCTCAGGGATGTTTTTGCCTTTATTCTCACAAAACTCTTGAATCTCTGCTTTTAGGTCCCAAAATCTTTTTAACACTTTGCCCAGGCTGAGCCATCTGACAGCTGTATGGTACCTGATGTCACCATGTTCATTATCATGCTCTTCTAAAAGTGCAACAAACTGCCTGTGATTCAATGCTCGCGCCCTGATAAAGTTAACTGTCTTAGTTACAACATCAACAACATTGTTAAGTTTTAACACTGACTTGCACAACGCATGTTGATGAATAATACAATGAATAAATATCAATCTATGATGCTCTGCGTCAAGTTCAGTCACTTTATCTTGTATTCGTTTCAAAAGTCCAACATTTTTCCCTGTCAGATTCGGACAACCATCAGTAGTGACTCCTACCAGTCTGTCCCATTTCAGTTCAAGTTTGTCCATGCATGCGTTTACCTCGTTGAACAAATCACTCCCCGTGGTTGTTCCTTTCATTGATCTCACTGCTGCCAGCTCCTCCGTAATCTTGAAATCATGCGTTATTCCTCGGAGAAACACGAGTAACTGTGCCGTGTCGCGAACATCACAACTCTCATCCAAAGCCAAGGAGAAAAAGTCAAAACTTCCTACGCCACTTTTTAGCTGAAGTTGGAGATTCTCCGCGATGTCCTCCACCCTTCGGGTTACCGTTCGCCTGGACAGCGGGACTTTCTCAAACGCTTCTTTTTTCTCCGGACATATTAGCGCTGCAGAGTCCACCAAGCACTCTTTGACAAACTCCCCCTCCGAAAATGGCTTACAGTTTTTAGCGATTTTGTGGGATATCACAAAGCTGGTCTTGGTGGCTGCATCTCTGGCTGCGTGTAGCTTGGTAAAATAGCCTTGTTGTTTTTCTAGCTTCGCTAGCAAATCTTCGGATATTCGCGCTCTTGCAGCTTCAGACAAATGTCTGTATTTTTCAGCATGCTTCGTCTCGTAATGCCGACTCACGTTGTACTCCTTAAACACGGCGACCTCCTCACCACACATTAAACACACGGGTTTACCTCCGACTTCAGTAAATAAATATTTAGTAGTCCATATTTTCTTGAAACCACGGCCTTCAGCGTCCACCTTTCTTTTTTTGGCATGCGCGAACATTTTGATGGGTTACCATTACAATGACTTGTTGCTCATCACATGCACTCGGGCTCAGAGCACCTTTAGCCTACGTAAACAACGCACGCACACTAAACAGGTTTCAAAGTAAAAGCACTGCTGTTTTAGTCCACGCATTATGTACAACTTTGAAAGTAGTCTTTTTTTCTTAATTTCAAGAAACCTTTCTCGGGCCAGCCAGAATCGGGCCGCGGGCCGTATTTGGCCCACGGGCCTAAAAATGCCCGGGTCTGCTATAACTAATGACTTTTTTGAAGGAACTTGCCAAACAGTTTTGAGTGTGTAGATGTGAGAGTAGGCTTTGACCTGAAATGACCCGCCCTTTGTGTGAGATTGTATTCAAAACAGTACGGTGTGTGTCCCTGTTCGGCTGCAGTGCCTTTGCATTCAGCCCAACCGTCGTCTTCACTGCAGAGGAGACTTGAACTAAATAGTTTCATATGTTTGCATCAGTCAATATCAGGTTCAACTGGATTCCAACTTAAGAAGTTATTAGAATCTAATTTCATTTTGTGACTGGGACTTGAATATTTTATATTTACCTCTCAACACATCTCATTTAAAGGGCCTGTACCTGAATTTCACTGTTGTGAAACAGGAAAAAAGGAACTAGGCCAAAGTAAAATCTGTGTTGCTCCACCTCAGACTTATGGTAAAATAATCTATTCTGGTGAAAATGACAACTTTTACTCTACTCACTATCCTACGAGAGAAGCAGAAAGTGCCCCGTTAGCATGCTAATGTTTGTTAGCTTTACCCGTGACGCTCTGAACTCAGAAACTGGTGAAAAGTGCTTATAAACTTCTCGCAGCGAATATTTATGATGCTGGGACTGTATCAGGAAAATGAGAGATGCATTTGATGTAAAGACTTAAACATGAACTAGTTCTGTTTTCCACGTTTCAAAACAATAAAAATCAGGCACAGGGCCTTTAAAGTACTCAATAAGAAAAGTCTTTCTATTGTGTCTGTTACACAAGTTAGTTAAAGGGCCTCTACCTGATTTTGAACTGTGAGACAGGAACCGTTATCCCCGCCCACATAATCCTTCCTGTCACTCAGTATTGCCTCATGACTCAGAAACGACTGTCTGGAAGAGTCTGATGCAGTTGTTTCCACATAGTTCCTTTAACTCTCCTCACAATTAGCTTTTAGCACTTTTGAAACTGCACCATGACAGAATCACAGTCTGGGAGAGTGTCAAGCTGTTATTTTCCCATGATTCATAGAGTACAATGTGCCTGATTGGTTGAAAAGAGGTGACCCTGGTAAACACTTCTGCACTAGTTTTTTCCAAACAAAATGCATTCATAATGTACACAGCTTATACTTTATAAACACAACGTCTTTCCAAGTTGCTTCTGTCAAACAACGTGTGACGTAAAGAGAATTTATTTTAACCAGCGTAAATAAAAATCAGGTACAGGTACCTTTAACAATACTATTTATTACTACAGATTTTTAAAATCTGAATATGTTTTGACTTTCACAGGTCTGCCCCGAAACTACCAGCAACCAATCAACAACAACACTCTCCCAAAGGCCCCTCCACCAGAGGAGCCCCCCTGTGCACCTCCCCAGGACCCCCTCGTCACAGCCGGCCCCGCAGACACCGCCTCCACGGCCCGCCACCACACTCTCCCCAACGGGACGGACACACCCAGGTGGAGCCCGGACTGCACCCGCCTGGACTGCCCCGCCGACGACTCCACGCGGCCCCTCATCAGCCCGGCCCCGGAGAGCGTGGAGCTCAGCGTGTGGCCCCCGCAGGCTCCGGCAGAGGCTCCGGCCCCAGAGGCTGAGGGCAGTGGGCGGAGCTGTTGTTGCCGGTGTACATGTTGCCGGAGCGGGCGCGTCCCGGCGTTCTTCTCGGTCCTGGGCTCGCTCCTGTGTGCCGTGGGCCTCATGTACGTGCTGTACTTCCACGTCCCGCTCAAGCCCCCCAGGTTTGCAGACGTCACCAGCCGAATGGTGTTCACGTTGTGCTGCTGCGCCGTGGCCTCGGTGCCCATCCTGCTGGGTGAGTACTCTGCACACTCAGGACCACTGCTCACATGTGACTGCATGGACTGGAACTGGGATTGGGAGAATTTATCCTGGAAAAAATGCTAACCTTGATTCCTAGTCATATACAGTCTTCATAATGGATTTAAATAAGGATAAATCATATTACAAATAAAGTAGAACAACAGATGTTTCCATAAGTAATTAATTACCATGTTATTACACTTTTACTCCATTCCTTCTCCAGGCCATTGCTTGCTGTAATTGTAATCAGATCTGGGTGAGATGGTGATAAAAATCGAAACATGAGGTCATCCCTGTGACAATCTGAAACCGCGGTATTGTGATTGACTGTTTGTCTCTTTAATGCAGCTGTCTGTTCAGACACACTTTTTCTCCTGTTGTTTAGCCTCTGAAGCCTCTGGGCAGATGACTTTATTTACCTCTTAAAGGCCAAGGCTGCACAATTAAATGGAATTGGTGGGAAACAAAAATACAATTTTAATGGATGCTTTTAGCAAATCACAAAGGCTTATTTCTTTCACAAACAACAAAATGTTTTGCTTTGATTTAAATAAAAACTGCTAACACTGTAGTTTGGATTTGTACAAACATGTTCTGAAACAAGCCACAAAAGCCTGCCAACAAACCACCAAAACGCGCCTACAAACAACAAACGCAACTCAATGTACCAAAACACGACAAAAACGTGACTAAAAACGACAAAGACGCATTTAAATATGCCAAACACAACTGAACACAACAAAAAATGACAAAATTATGTTTAAAATGTGAATTTGAACTGAATCCTATTAAAATCTAATCACAATCCCACTGGTCAGAAAAATCACAATTAGATATTTTTTCTGAATCTTGCAGTTCTATTAAAAGCAATAGAACAATACAAAGTCAACACGATTCGTGATAAAATCAAAATCATGATCTGGCCCCAAGAAAATTGTGATAATCATTTTTTGCCACATCACCCAGCCTTAACTGTAATGCTGCTGTGGGGGAAATCCAACACAAAGATAATTCATATACTGATTAAAGGAGGATTAAAAGGGCTTCACCAAAAATACTGTGTGAACAAGAAAAAATGATGCACATTGTAGGTCATTCAGGTGTTTAGGTGAAGTGTCTTGCTCAGGTACACAATAACAGCGCCAGTCCCAGAAGTCCCAAAGGGAAAACAGTCAAACTAAAGATCTGTGTTGCTCGATCGAAGTATCTTATTTGGTCTGGCTCTCAGCGTTTGCACATCAAGGCTTTCACAGACGAGGAAGCACACGCTCTTTGCTCAGAGATGAGACACGAGCAGGTCTGAGGAAGTCTGAGGAAGTCTGTGGTTTGATTGCAGGGTCTGTAGAGTCTGTGACTGGTCTTGATGGTTCGGAGCCGGGGACAGCTCCAGAGCACTGAGGGGCCGCTCTTCTGCCTCTGTCTGGGAATGTGTCCCTCTCATTTGCTGCTCCGCCTCTCTGGGCCTGGAGCACCGCTCTTTTCGTCTTGTGCATAGTTTTAGATGGAAAGTGCGGGAGAGGCGTCTGCAGCGTCCAGAGTTCACGACTGGAATCCTGTCTCAGTGTGCGAAACCAGATCCCAATGATAGCTATTTTTAAAAAGTTACTGACTTAACTACATTTATGTCTGTAACTTTTTAAAAATAGTTATCATTCGGATCTGTTTTTCGTAAAATGTCTGACTAAAATGAGCCTAATTTCAAACTGACGCTGTTTCTGAACCCATTTCGAGCGCAAACTATTAAACAAGATCTATTAAAGGTCCCATATCATGCAAAATGGACTTTTCAGAGGTTTTAACCTTCCTACAGTGCTATTTGGGCCTTGTATGTTGTGCCCAAAGTGGTTTTTTGATTGATTCCCGAATGTTTTCGCTAGAGAACTGTCTTTTCCGTCCCCCTCAGCTGAGCAGCAGACGGGGGCTCCTCACAAGGATGACGCGCTTCACAAGGATGACGCGGTGTTTAAGCCACGCCTCCAGGAAGCGCGCAGCCGCAAGAATAAAAACAGCTAATGCTAATGCTACACAGTAATTACACGATGGATACGACAGATAAAAGAGTTAGCTTGTTATTTACCAAACGGCACGTCCGTCGTTGAGGCCCTGGAGCACGTCAAACTCCAGGTCAGATCCAGGACGTAGGACTCAGCACGACGCACCGTCAGGAGGAGAAAATGTTTTATTCCCGTGTTTGTGTATCGCTGTTTACTGGAGCACACGGCGCATGCACCATCTCCGCTCTAGGCTTCGTCACGGGTTGGGCGGGGGAGGCGCGCAAGTTGGGCGGGGGAGGTAGCCTGCTCTCTGTTCGGGGGGGTCAGATCTCAGAGTGAGCCGTTTGATTTTGCAAGGAGGGGGGCCAGTCCAAGAAATGGGTGTTTTTTGGAAACTGTTATGTTATGGATATTGTACAACGCAACATTTTATCAACAAAGCCCTTAGAATAGACTGTGTAAAGGGCAAAATAGCACAATATGGGACCTTTAAACTAAACTCCGCAAAGAGGAAAACCGCCTAAACTTTTCTTTGTTAAATATATGAATGAGTAAAGCTGGTTTCGCCTGATTGACACTAGTTTGGGCTTTTGTTGGTTTTGACAATTCGTCTTTGAAAGCTGTAGCTAATTTACCAAAAAATGAGTTTTAGGGACTTTTTATAAAGTTTAAAAATCCAGGCGGAATTCATATAAAAGTTCTATTAAATGTTCCTGATTTTTTTGTGTAATTTTTTTTAATTTCTGCTTTTGGAGAACAAACTGACTCTAATTCATCCCAGAATGATTTATTTGACTGTAACTAAGAGGGTTACAGCCTTCTAATGTTTTTTCCTTCAATTATGTTAACGTCAAATTATAAATCAGATGTCACCCCAGAGACTCTTACTTCAGCAGTAGTAATATTTTTTTACTTGGGTCATTTCTGGTTTGGGCTGCAATGGAATAATAGTGACCAGACGACTATGAAATGTTTGTCTGGATTAAACAAACTCTAAAAACATGGCATTATTAAATAAAAAAGAATAAACAATTTATGATTTTCATCAATATTACACTTTATTCATGAATATTCTCTAGCTAGAAGCCTTCAGTCCCATATTTCAACCTTGATTTGGTTAAAAATGTCTCAATGTACAATAATAATCGTTTGAGGGTTGACTAATCTAGCCCTTTTTCTGGAGCGTCTACTTACTTACATTATTTGGATGCAGTGGCGCTGGTGCTTACTCCTCGCCTCTGATGAAGGGTGATGAAGAGCACTTCCTTACCTCTCTCTCTGTCCTGTGCAGCTATGATGGTGGGAGCTCTGTGTCAGTTCTGCAGTGGCTCGCTGGACCTCCACGACCTCCGCGACCTCCACGAGCCGCCGTCCACACGCCGCTCTCTGCAGCAGCTCTTCGTCAGCTCGTCCTTGGAGCTGCTGCTGCTCTACGGCCTCAACCTGCTCATCCTGGCCGCCCTCCTGCCGCAGCAGCACCTCATGATCGTGCCCGTCATGGCCGTCATGTTCGTGCTGGGACGGTAAGGCCAGAACACAACCGGCAGTAGTAATATTAGAGAGGCTTTATATACACAACACCTGCAGCTCTCACGGGAGGAGGAACAACCTGGAACAACAGAAATGATGAGCAGAAAAGTTTGTGCGTATGGAGCTGAGGCAGTGCAGTAAAATGAGAAGGTGTTTACGGAAAGACGGAACAGGGCGGTTTGTCTCATCACAGTTTGATCCTCAGAGAAAACAGAGTGAATCAACTGCACTGTCTAAAAGCTCTAACCTTCCAGCAGAACATATTCGGGTCACTTTGTTTTAGATAAGATCATTAGATAAAGTTTAGGTCCATACATATTGGGACATCGATATAATACAGATCTTTTTGGATCAATACATCACCACAATGGATTTGAAATGAAACAAACAAGATGTGCCTTAACTGCAGACTTCCAGTTATACTTTGAGGGTGTTGGGACAGATTAACAATCACAAATCAAACTTTCACTCGTTAATACTTGGTTGCAAATATTTTGCAGTCGATTCCAGCCTGAAGTCTGGAACACACAGAGCTCACCAGACGCTGGGTTTAATCTCTGGTGATGCTCTGCCTGTCTTCAGTTCCTGCTTGTTCTTGGGGCAGTTTCCCTTCAGTTTTGTCTTCAACAAGTGTAGAATGTTCAGTCAGATTCAGATCAGGTGATTGACTTGTCCATTGCATAAAATTCCACTTCTTTGCCTTAATAAACTCTTTGGTTGCTTTGTGTGTGGAGGGTGTCCGCAGATGATTTGAACTTTAATCCTGAGCTGGTGCTTTCAGACACAAAGGTCACAGAGGTGCATTATCTCTGCTAACAGCTGCTATGTTTGATCCTCATTTCTTTATAAAATATCATGATGTGGACAGTCTAATTCACTGTTTTAGCAGCCACTGTGTATCAGTGTATCAACTTTGGATCAGGTGACCCCTGTAAAATCTAATTACATAAAGTACAATCTCAACACAAACATATACTAAATCTAAAGAGGCGTAAAACAGAATGTCTCTCAACTGGAGGGCCATAGGTTACACCTCAGGGATCTTGTTTCCACCAGGTCTGAGTATTTTTGTCAGCTGTGAGTGAACAGTGAACAAGAAAAGCCCCAAAGTGTTGTTCGACTCTATAAATTCAATTGTATGTCCTGCAGCTCCAGTTACACTTGTATTCTGCAAAGCCGACAGCAATACATTTCCAGGTTTTCCACTGATAAGATTAAGGCGATCAAGGACAAAGTCCCTCCCTTTTGTGTACAGAACCAAAGAGATTAGAACTGTGTCGCTGTCCCAGTATTTATGGACCTGTACATGTCTGCTGTTAAAGACGTTCATATATTTGTGAGAAAACAGAAATGTGTTATCAAAACTAACGTAACAAATCCAATCCTGATCACATAATGGGAGTCATTAGACAGTGTGAATGAAAGTGAGTTTCCATCAGCTTTAAGAGCCCCTCTGAACCAGTCTGGTCCCAGGCCTGGGGTCACACTGGTCCCTGTGTGGTTCCATTAAACGTGAGGCGCGGGCTTTGCTGCAGAGCGATGGGCTTCAGACTGTGCACACTGTCTGGCCGGTGTGTCTGTGCAGAGTCTGAGCAGCAGCAGGTTTGTCAGAGTAAACAGCCTCATTGTTCTCTAGGGTTTACTGCCTGGATATAAAGCAGCTGGGGGCCGCTGCCTAGCAACCAGCGTCAACAACAGCAGCACACGGCTGGCCAGTAAAACGTCTGTTACACAGGTTCTCCTCCAGCAGCTCTGACAGCTCTAAAACTCCACTGAAATCCCCCCAGTACAGCATGTAGGCTGAGGTTCAACCCTGACCTCTAACCCTGACCTCTGACTCTGAGCTCTGAGCTCTAACTCTAACTCTGAGCTCTAACTCTAACCTGCACAAATTTGAATGAGCTGTAAATCTAAACCCCTGACTGAACGACTACACTGCAAGTCTGTTTTGCTTTTATTTTCTGGCAGCTCTTTTTACTGTCTGTGTAATTGACCCTTTAATTAAAGGCCAGACACTTCAGGCAAAACTCCTTTTTTCAGTTTTTTGTATTTTGGTTGGTTTGCTCTCTCAGCATATCGTCTTTCATGGGGAAACAACAAACTTGAACAATCTGCTCTTAAAGATCTTTTATTCTTCCATTGAATCCACTTCATCCATAGATTTCTCTGGGACATTTGAACTTCAAACAAGATTTTGACGAAACATATAGAAGGATTTTTGATATCTAATTCTAAAACTGATTAGTGGAGTTTGAAGCCAAAAGAAATGAGGCAAAATTTGAATTTTTAGGACAATTTTCAGTCAAATCAAGTTTACTCACAAACTAAATAAGAAATCCAAAATCCCTTCTGTATTTTTTTGTAACTAATATGTTACAAAATGAACCAATAAATTTAAACCTGGTTCTGTCCATTTTTCAGGTTCATATGTCCCAAATATGTGCAATTTTTGGCTTATTTCCACATGAAAACATGACATGATGAAAAACTTGTAATACATTTTTTCTTGCATTTATGTGAGTAAACTACAGGAGAAGTTTATAATTGATATCTTTAAATGTAAGTGTTTTTCCTGTTTCACCTGTTGTGTCTCACTTGAAAATCTTGTCATCAGAATGTTCAAAATTCCGTTATGGAGACGACTGGAGACAAAATGAAGTGAACCAGAACACACTTTTAATATTTAACTGACATCAGACCTAAGTTCTAATAGTTTCGAGTATTTCTGTCATAAAATAAGCAACAATTTTGTTGGTGGGTTTAAATGTCAGTTAGTTTGCTTCTTTATTACAAAAGATAGAAAAAATCAATCATTTTATAGCCTCAAAATTGTATTTGAGCTTCACAATAAAAGTACAATTTGTGGCCAAGTATGTAATAAATGTAGATATAAAATGAAAAACTATTGCAGGCTCCAGTATAATCTTAATATCTAGATGTTTTCTTCATCAACATACAAAACATTTATTATAATCTCCTTTCAAATAAACAAATAATGATGTTCTGCTTCACTTTTGCCTCCATTCCAGAATCTAGAATGTTTTTGTTTTCAGACTTTTAAAGGGTCTATATTTTCTATCATAGACTATTCTCAGTATTCTTGTCATCATTCTCCAGACGATGCATTGACTTTCCTCCATGTGTGCACCTCTTTTGACTGCTGTGCTTGTGGCCCTCAGCCTGGTGTACTGGGTCAGTCTGAACGTGTGCGGCCCCTGGAGAGGCTTCGGTTCCGGGCTCACCGTCTTCCCTCTGCTCGCCTCCGTGGCCCTCAACCTGTTCCTCATGTACAACACGCTCAACACCAAGCAGTCCCTGTTCGGATCATAGACCCCGCGCGTGCCCGGACTCATCCACGCGCACCGAGGACGAGAGGCCCCCGCGGGAACACTCCCCCGGGAGAGGAGAGGAGGACCATGGAGTGGACTGTCCAAGGGAGAGAGAGTGTGTCATGAATGGATTGAAAGTAGGGCTGCATGTAATGAGAAGGAAATGTGAAGGGAAATAATGAGAATCCAGACAACTTTAATGACAAAAGTATATGTTTACTATTCAAACTGTCAGAATGAAAACTTCAACGTGACTTTGTCGAAACCAAAACAAGGCCAAAAGAAGTCTGGGCTGTCATTTGGCCTGAAAACAACCACGTTATGGACTTCGACAGGCCTCTTTGAACTTAAAGTCTATATGACAGTTTAGAACATGATTATATTTAAGATTTTACTAAACATTTTGCAGATTTGTCCCCAGTTTTACACTTTTTGTAAAGTTTGTAATGTCACTTCCTGGTTGGACCTGAGCTGTTTCCTAGCAACCATTTTGAAAACAAGGGCCAAAATCCATATAAATGACACAATAGTTATGATTGGACAAATAATAATACCTGATAACACCTTTATTTTGTTGAATGACCGTTAAAACTAGGCATGACCAAACCATATTTTTCATGGCCCTCAGGCTTCCTGGTGAATTGGTCCACATTGTCCTGAGAAGTACTTTTCACAGCAATTGAAATTTTCACACAATTTAAAATGTTCTACAATTCTAACCTAAATAAGTAACTTTTTGGTGCAAGACAGACCTGATAAGTCATTGAGACTGAATTTAGTTGTGGAGGCACTTAAACATCAGATAAATGCAACTTTTTTGAACGTTTAACGACGTAACCCTCCACTTGGTCTATGTTTCAAAATGCAGCCCTTGATGGAAAAATTTTGGACACCCCTGGTTTACTGTCAAAAAATGGTGTCCGTTGTGTATAAATAGTTTTATATTTTCAATGGCAATTCATGTCTTTTTTGATGACATAGATACAGGGATTCCATTTTAGAACTTAGTATTATTTCTTGTACTTTTAAACATTTATTTTCCTAAATTTCCTATCAAACTGCAGCTTCATCGATATTTACCACAGGTGCCCTCCCGTAAAACGAAGTCAGAATTAGAACATTTTGAGAACCTGTCATATGGACTTTAATATTTTTTTCTAAAATCTATGGCAACATTTGTGGTAGAAGTACTTTCTGAATGTGGAAGGGTTGAGAATGAACATCAGCTTTTTTCATGCTTTATTTTACTAAAAAAGGGTGAAACTCTCAGACAGAGATCCATTATGTTTGGTGCGACATGGATATTACATTATACTATATGCTGATGATATATTTTGCAGCCCTGGTTGAGAGATGGAGGTATTTGGCTGCGATTGGCTGAAAATGGCAAACGAGTTGAGAAGGAAAAGAAAGAGGAAACAGTCTTCTAGTTTTAGACCTGATGCTGAACCAGCCTGGATTGGACTTAAAGCGGGTTGTAACCGGATCAAGACATTTTTTCCCGACTGTTGTTCTTTCCGATGGACACAGCAGAAATAACCCATTCCTGTGGTCTGGGCTCTCCACATGCAGACTTTTTTATGTGAATTCATGCTAATTATCTGCCGTGCACGAGCCTCTCACGCTGTAGTCCTGAAGCTTCACTGCACACAGCACTCACAGCTCTGTGGGACACGTTTGGCTCGAGCTTAAAAGAGAAGTAAGTGACCAGTAGTGAGTTTTGTGATGAAATTAAACTAGTATAATATGTTATAATATTGCAGTAAACAAGTGATGTTTAGTGTTTGCCTTTAAGGTGAGACGCTGCAGGTGAACAGGAAAAAGTCTTACATTTAAAGATATCGATTGTAAACTTCTCCTGTAGTTTAGTCACATAAATGTAAGAAAAACATATATTTTTCATCATGTCATGTTTTCATGTAGAAATAATATGACACATATTTGGGACATTTAAATCAGAAAAATGAGCAGAACCAGGTTTAAATTTATTGGTTAATTTTGTAATATATTAGTTATTTAAAAAAAACTTTGGGGGATTTCTTATTTAGTTTTTTGACTAGATTGGACTGAAAATTGTCCTAAAAATTAAAAATGTTCAATTTTTTTCAAATTTTTTGCACTTAAAACTCCAATAAGTCTGTTTTAGAATTAGATATCAAAAAATCAAAATCTTGTTGAGTCCAGATTGTACAGTTTGGTGTGGGAGCTGGTGTGGGAACATCTTTAGGAGCAGATTGGACAAGTTTGTTGTTTCCACATGAAAGTCGATATGTGAGAGCAAACTGACCAAACCCCCTGTAGTGTCTCACCTTAAACATTGAACCGCTACTGGACATTCTATGTGTTTTCTTATTTTTATTTTTTTACGTCCCCTTTATAAACCAAGATTAGATTTGTTTATTATTTTGTCTACAAATGTTTTTAAAAAGTGCATTTTGACTTTGGCTGTTTGATAGCACACACACTGTGACTTCTCAGGGCTGTTGGCCTTTGTCCTTTAGTCAATTATTTGATTGACAGAGTCTCAGTTGTCTCATTAGTAGATTCATTACTTCATTGGGATCATATACATTGACATGGACGTCAGTAGAGGTGAAGCCTGGTGTGAGCTGGAGTTTGGGGAGTTGGGACAGTTTACTCTGCCTTTTGATTAAAAAAGATGCTCTTTACTACTTCTCTGTCTACTTATTTTTGATTCAAATCCTAATCATGTTGAGAGTAACAGCTCCTTTATCTAAGTGGACTGTGGAAGCACAGAGCGCGTCTTCTCATCGATTACAACAGCACAGACTCCACCCTCTGCTGCTTTTATGGTCAGATGCTGGTTGCGCAAAAATGAGTCGCACAAGCTGCAGACGGTAATTAAAAGCTTACAAACCACGGCTAATGTTAGGTCAGATATTTTTACATCTAAGGATTGCATGATCTAGATTTATGAAGCTCCACTCGAGGCCCTGTTATTAAAAGGCTCTCCCTTCTTTGTGCACAGAACAGAAGAATTGTGTCCACGACTCTGCCACACCATTCAGAAGAGAAGGGGATGTAGAAAAGTTCAGGGTGAACGACACAAAACTGACCCAAGCAGGAAAAAGGGACTAAACAGAAGGGCATGTTTCAGGGCGGTGCATCAGAGCAGGTGCAGAGGGTCCCAGAGCTTTGTCCTGTCAGGGTCCTCTTTGTCACTCGTCCCGTCAGGGCCCACTGCGTCCCGTCAGGGTCCACTGTCCCGTCAGGGTCCACCGTCCCGTCAGGGTCCACGTACTCCCGTCAGGGTCCATTTTGTTCCGTCTGGGGCCCACTGCGTCCCGTCAGGGTCCACCGTCCCGTCAAGGTCCAAGTGGGACATGTCGGCACTCTGGGTGACTTGTCTACACTCTGGGTGACTTGTCTACACTCTGGGTGACTTGTCTACACTCTGGGTGACTTGTCTACACTCTGGGTGACTTGTCTACACTCTGGGTGACTTGTCTACACTCTGGGTGACTTGTCTACACTCTGGGTGACATGTCTGGGTGAAATGACGGCACTCTGGGTGACTTGTCTACACTCTGGGTGACATGACTGCCCTCTGGGTGACATGACTGCTCTCTGGGTGACATGTCGGCGCTCTGGGTGACATGTCGGCGCTCTGGGTGACATGTCGGCGCTCTGGGTGACATGTCGGCGCTCTGGGTGACATGTCAGCGCTCTGGGTGACATGTCAGCGCTCTGGGTGACATGCCAGCACTCTGGGTGACATGTCAGCACTCTGGGTGACATGTCAGCACTCTGGGTGACATGTCAGCACTCTGGGTGACATGTGGCACTTTGGGTGACATGTGGCACTTTGGGTGACACGTTGGTAGTGGTTTGGGTGACAAGTCGGTCCTCAGAAGTGTGCATTTATACTTAACTCAAAACACAAAATAACCTCTTAAAAAACACTTTCGTTCATTAAAAACACAGTTCTATTCAGAACATGCCCTGCAGAGGGCAGCAGAGTGCAGTTCTGCTGTGAGGTACAAAAATAAATATGAAACCATTACATATACATAAGTTGATGTGCGTAAATGTTGGATTGAACACACTAAACATGATGCACGGCATGGGTGATGGAGGGGCCTCCATCACCACAGCCAAACCCTAACCCTGACCTTTCACAGGTCCGGGTCTCTTCCACTGCACTGTATAGCTGTAGTATAATAGTTTTTTTCTTCAGATATTTATTTAGGAAAAACAATCCATACAGTTATGTTAGGAAAATGCCATTGGTTATAAACAATGTAAGTATACAGTTACACCATGATATTGAAAAGAGTGAGGGCTTCAACAGTTCAACAGAAAAAAGCTTGATCGACTCCGAGTACTGTTGTACCTTCATAACAAACATAGAGAAAAAAGGTTTTTTTGAAGCAAAGTTGGATTTGTAAATATGAAACTTTGCCAATATAATGAGCAAATGAATTAAGAAGTACTCGTTCCTATGCATGTTACTTATATTATAAAAGCCGAAAAGTACATCCGTGTATTTTAGAGAGAGATGTAAAAGTACATGGGATTTGACACATGGGATGTTTTTTTTTTTTACATTAGGACTGTGTCGCTGCTGTGGAGCCTCGCGCTCTACACGCACCGGAAGTGCACTGACGTCATCACTGTTGCAAAGATGGCGGCGTTGGTCGGTGAGTGATGTTTTGGCTCCGCTTCGTTCCGTTTTCTCGCCTTTCCCGGGTTTAAATAGCTGTAAACGATGTGTTGGTCAGAGGTGAACCCTCAGACCGACCTTCGAGCCGCGTGTGGCCCGGGACTGAGCCGCTGATGTCCGGCTTTTATCCGCCGATTACTCTGACCTTGTGGCAGCGCCGCTGCTAATGCGCTTTAAAGTCTGCGCACAATAAGACAATGTCAGGACGAAATGATGAGGCACAGTTTAGCGTTTCGATTGTGTCAGAGGCCGCGCTGTTGTCAGCATGTATTTGTGTGTGAGTTTGCGTGTATAAAAGGCTTGTTTTTCACTTGTGTAATGTGTCTCTGCAGCGCCCCGCCTGGCCGTGTTCGGCTCCTTCTCCACAAGGTAAGTGCACTTCTGTAATGTTATTGACCCAGATACTCATCTGAGCAGGTGGCATCGAGACTGAAAAAAACCTACGAAGCAGGCAAAATTGTACCTTTCCTGAATTATTAATAGAATACAAGAGATGGTGCTCAAAGGGAGCTCTCCCCCTCTGCACACTCACCTGCTGTGACCCTCTCTTGTGTTACTGATGTAATGAGAGGATGCTGTAATCATTTACTTATATTTGTACAGCCTAAAGACATTTTCATTATGGCAGTACAAAATACAACTTAAAACCATTAACTCTTTTTAAAATGTACTTTTTTGTTTATGGTTCTACAAAATAGAAGAAGTAATGATGTAGTGATATAACATCATTACTTTACGCATTAGTGAGAGACTTGTGGCACTCAAGTCTAAATACTTTTGAACAGTTATTTCCTTTTGTCCGACAGTGTAATTTGTATACCTGCTTTATGTTTGATCTACTTACTACTACTACTACTACACATCCTACTTACACACGTCACTACCACATCCTTTGAGACTTCTGAGGAAGTAGCCCAAACATATAAAGCAGGTAAACAATCGATCTTGTCTGACACAAAGAAATTGACGTTTAATAGCTAAATTAGCAGACAGAATGAACTTTCACCAAAAATGTAAAATATAAGAGTTAAATAGCACATTTCACATGACTCAAAAAAAAAAAAGTAATGCATGAGAAATCGCTCTTTTAAGAAAGTGACATTATTGTCTAAAGATTTTTCTACTACTAGTGCAGGGTAGCAGTTTGTAGCTCAAGGAAGAGAGTTCTAGTTTGGGTCCATAGTGACTTTGATGTGGTAGTGATGACTTTCTTCATGTGATATTTTGTTCTTCACTAATATCCCTCCATGTGTCACTGTAGGTCCCTGTCAGTGCTCACAGTGCATCAGAAGAGTCTACAGCGCAGTGGAAAGGGCGAGAACACCTCCAGGTGACCATTGTTTGATCATGTTGTTATCTGTTATATGTACTTAAGTGTTAAAGCCTGTCTATGTTTCCCAGTGTGTTTCCTCTGAGAGAGAAGAGCACAGCAGTGGCTGCAGTGAAGCCCTCAGCTGTCAGCAGCAAAGGAGAGTATGTCATCACCAAGCTGGACGACCTGGTCAACTGGGCACGCAGGGTGAGTGCGCGGGAGTGTGGCATGGGGATTGAAAATCAAGATTTTTTTTCTTTCTTTTTGCCATATCACCCGCTCTACTTTCCATAGTTTATTTTGACTCTAATGTTTGAGATTGTTCATTTTCCTGAGGCTTTTTAGGGCCTAACCTTTTGTTGGTGTGCGTGTGCAGAGCTCCCTGTGGCCCATGACCTTTGGCCTGGCCTGCTGTGCAGTGGAGATGATGCACATGGCAGCTCCTCGATACGACATGGATCGTTTCGGAGTGGTGTTCAGAGCCAGCCCTCGACAGGCCGATGTCATGATCGTGGCCGGGACGCTCACCAACAAGATGGCCCCCGCGCTCCGCAAGGTCTGTCCACTCTTATGTCTGTCAGACATGAGACTGCAGTAAAGGAGTGGGAGAAACATGGAATGTTCAGAATATTGTTACTTCAGGAGAAGACCTTTAGTTTTAAAGCAGAACTAAGTAACATTTTCACCTTATTTTAAGTCTGTGATGGGGGTTCCGGGGGTCATGTGACCAAGATGGTAGCTTAGTGGAGAGGCTTGGACGCCGTCAAACCTTTCTGAAGAAAACCCTTACAAACTGCCAAACATTTTTTGACCTCATCTAGATTTTTAATTTAATTTACAATCTAACTCTAACCCTAACATCGCCTAATGTACAATTTATGCAGATTTTAAAAATAGTTTTTTTTTCCTGATATTTGCTCTTTGACCAAATATGCATTGCTCAAACGAAGAGAGCACGAGGGTTAAATCATCGCCAGACTCGTTCTGAGCATTTCTAAACACGATCACTGTTAGCTTAACTCGTGCACTTCACCACGGCTCGAATATTAGCATGTCCAGCTTGTGTAAGCGCTATGCAGCCAGTAGATGGCGCCTAAACTCAGTAAGTGCCAGGGCACACAGAACCAGCACAGATGTACAGTATGTGTAAAGGAGTTTTGTGTGAAATTATGTCAAATTAGCTTTTTTTTTGTTTCAATAGACACAAAGGAAATAAACAACCAGTGGAATTACTTTACTTACTTTTTGGAGAGAAATACCTTATTTTCTTTCGGCCATGACTGTATATGTACTGTATATATGTAGTTTGACTACACTTTTCCACCTAGTTTATAGTTTAACAATACAATATTTAAACAGTACCATATAAAAATAAGATAATGACTAAATGATGAAGGATTACTGTGTTTAGACCAAAAGCAGCATCCATAATACTGAGATTCCTCAGCAGAGCTTCTCCTCAAACCTGGCTGTGCTTGGTTGTGACTTGTGCACACAGTTGGTTCCTGGTGGAGCAGAATGAGCAGTAGATCTGAGTAAACGCGGCAGGATTAGCTGGAGCCGGCGGAGGATTGGCACAGGGCCCTGTGCAGCTGCCACAGATTTGAGCTCTAACTGAAGCGTGTTTCTCTCACAGGTGTACGACCAGATGCCCGAGCCGCGCTACGTCATCTCCATGGGCAGGTACGCTCCTGTCACACCTGTCAAACACTATTTCGGAGCAATGACTGGTTATTATTATTGACACAAGTGTTCATGCCAAACAGAAATTGCTTCAGTCTCATGTGGCGCTTAAGTGCTTAGTGTTGTGGAGCTCATGCAAGTACCCCGAGAGGCAGGAGAAGTTTATTTCAATCAATCAAAACTTTATTTAAAAAACACTTTCATACATAAAATAAACACATTAAAAACATTCCCACACATGCCCACATCCCACCCAACAGCACACAGGGCTGAACCACACAGAGAGCCAATGCAGAGATTCTATTATTGGGATGTTCTTTATGTGTGGAATAAAAGTCAGCTCCGAGTCAAAAATACTCCCAGGTTTTTTACTTGTGGTGATGGATTAAAAGACTGTGCATCCATTGGCCTGTTGTCATCAGGAGACAGCAGCAGCAGAACTGTGGAGGTTGAAGTCTCCTGGGGACAGTATTTCAAAACTTCGTGTAAAATCATTTAAGGCTGTCTGTGGTTTACCCTAAAACCAGATTGATGTTCGTCCAGAATGTTGTGTGTGTTTAAAAAAAAAAAAACTGAGCTGAATAAAAGCAAGTTTTTCTAAAATTTTGCTTAAAAATGTTAAGTTAGACACTGTAGTTGTATCTAACAGCCAAACTGCTATATGTGGTCGGGATTGGGTCTAAAAGACGTGTGGTGGGTCTAACTGAGGCGGAGACTTTGTCAAGCATCTCAGCATTAACCAGGACAAAGCTGTCCTGTGTTTCCTCCAGAGACAAACACTCAGATGTGTTAAACATAAGCTAGGCTTAATACAATGTCACATCTGATTGTGTTTATCTTCTCCGTGAAGTGGTTTGTGAGCTGCTTTCCATTGGGAGGTTATTGAAGAGTATTAAAATCAGACTTAAGGATGTGGCGAGTGGCGACTAGCCTCCAGTCGCAGTCGTTCCAGCATGTTTGAATTATAAGCCTGATTTTAAACGCTTTCACGGTACAGTGTATTATTTACTGACTACAGCACATATGGAGTTCAGCCACAAATGAAAAGAAGCGGAGGAGAAACTGGGAACAGCGTCAGAGATAAACGTTTCTTTGCTCGTCTTTTCAGAAAAGAGAGATGCACAAACAATGCACAGACAGCGCAACAGCAAGGCGTGTGCTTAATATCCCTTCACAAACATCACATTAATGCTTGGTTGGGCACACGCACCACTTTAACATTTACAACCAGAGCTGATGCCATAATAAAACACAGTCCCCGCGTGGTTCTTCACGGGTGTCATAGATGATGACTATATGCAGACAAAAGCACAATAGTTCTTTAAGGCGTTGTCTTTGTGCAGAGATCGCCTCTAAGATATCACTACGATAATATAATGCATAGGAACTTGAAACTATCCTAGGGACAAACGTGCAGTGTTATATGCTCACACATGGACCGCCCTGCACTCTCAAACTCACACTTGACCATTGGACAACTATGATAAATATTTACCACAAGTTCTATCCCATAAAAAAGAAAACAGATAATTGAAACATAACCTTCCCTTTCAGTCAGCTATGCTCCCGTTGTCGTCTGTCCACTCTGAGCAGAGAAATGTGGCCCAGGACTAGAGCTGGCACTAAGTTATTTTAAATAGTTGAACTGTCAGTGATTAGATTTTTGATTAGTCGACTAGTCAAATGATTATTTCTATTATATATTTACTTTGTTAAATGAATTATCAGCCAAAGAAAGGTTGAAATATGGTGACTGAAGACTTCTAGAGAAGATTCATGAATAAAGTGTATTATTGATGAAAATCAGCATCTTATTTTGACATTTAAATGAATTAATGTCACGGTCTTTGTTTGAAAAGGTCTTTTGACACGTGTTTTAGAGCCTGTTTAGTTCAGTTAATGATTAATCAATCTTTATTTTATTTTTGTAGATGTATTTTTTATAATCTGCTAGTCAGGATTAGTGGATGAATCGCTGCAGCTCTACCCAGGACCCAGCTCATACATGGAGGTAGTTTCTCTCATCATCTTCGCCTAATTCCAAATGTGGAGAAGAGGCGCTGCAGTAGGGATTAGCAGATTGATACCAAATATGGCTATGTTGATACTGACAGACGTATCGATACTTGTGTGAAAACATTGATACTTGAATCTTTTAAAAAATATATATATATGCTGGTTTATAATACATTTTCTTTACATTATTGAAATACATTGTTTATACTTCAGGAGAAGAAAATAATGATGGCCAAAGGCTACAAACTGTTCAATGCATTTTAGTACTGAACTCATTGGTATAGGTATCAGACAGATATTGTAATATTTGCCATAGTATTACTTGTTAAACTGGCTCAAACCAGACTGATGTGTTACACTGGATTGAGTTCTCTCACTGAAGGACGTTGGGACGTTAAAAGAAAAACCTTTGCGCCGACTGGTCAAAGCATCACAACAGCTGAAGAAGTAGAAACATGTTCATTGAGCTCAATCCACAAATGCATAAAGTGCCTGTATGTGCACGTGTTTGGTCTGTCTGCGCCGCATGTCTGTTTTGGCTCCACCCAATCCACAATGCTACCCTGTGATTGGTCCAGTCCTGCACCACTGGTGGTTGGGACCCTATCATGGATCAGCGAGAGCTGAACTAGATGAGTTTGAACTCTAATAATCTACGAGAATTCAGTTTGCTGGCAAGGTTAAAAAAACAACAACTTGGTATGGAATCGATGATAATAATAAATTAACTTTTTTCTACCAAGTGGTTTTCTAAGTGAAAACAAAATTAAGGTGACCTTAGGTAGCTGAATTTTGAGGGGGCGTTTTTTTATATTTTTAAAATGTTTTTTGAATAATTGTTGTTTTGGACAGCTTAAATTGTATGATTGGGTTAATTCTGCACATCTATTTTGTTGGCAAAAATGAAGATTTTCCCAATCCCAAAAGCTCTATAGGGCGCGCTGAGTAGTTTAATTAATATATATATATATATATATATATATATAATTTACAAAGGGACTTCAAGTAATCAAAATTTTCACCAAACTTGAATGTTTTGTCAAATAAAATGTACTCTTAATATTCAGTGGATCAAATTTGAGGTTCTCTCAGTGAGGAAAATAATAAATATTATACTATTTTACCATTAGTTTTAGCTGTATAATAGCTCGAGTCATGTGACTTTGTCATATTGTGCACCAACAGAAAGAAACCCTTGGTAATTTTTTTCACTTGTCCACAACAAATTATTTTATGAATTTTATGATAGCCGCTTGTGATTATGTGATGTGATTATGTTGAACTAACCCTAACCCTCTCTCTTTGGGTTTTCCAATTTAAAAAAATGTTTGGACAAGATAGATTTTTTTGTTAATTCTTTAAAAATTGCAATTTTGTGGAAAATTCACCAAGAAGACGCCCAAAATTGTATTAAAAGTCTAAGCCTAAAAATCAGTGGTATCACCCATCTATATACTGCAGATATCACCTGCACAGAAATGTGTGTCAAAGGCAGACAATTACAAGAACAGAATAAAGAATGCCATATTCTAACCTGATCGCACATCATGTACATATCGAACAATCCATGGACATGTGGTCCATCTGGGGGTGTATGTTTAACCCTGTGCAGATCACAACACACTCAAAACGCACCAATGCCAGCCCTGAGCGGTGGGAGGAGAGGATTCTTTCACAAATGATTGTTGTAAATGAGATTATGTCACGTAAAAGTCTCATCTAGGGCGTGTGGTTTTGTCTTTGCAGCTGTGCCAATGGGGGCGGCTACTACCACTACTCTTACTCTGTAGTCAGAGGCTGTGATCGAATCGTACCAGTCGACATTTATGTTCCAGGTAAAGTATGGACCGCACACACTCACATACACACACGTACGCACACACACATGCAGAAGCACACAGACGCAGACTAACATGTACGCGCACACACACACATCCATGCACAGACATGAATGCAGACACAGGCACAGATGCACACACACATGCATGCAGACACACACACAGACAGACAGACATGCATGCAGACACACACACACACACACACACACACACGGACACTCTTCTGAGGACATATCTGGGTTAGAGTACCAGGAGATGGATAAAACGTGTGTTGATGAAATGTTGTCCTAAAGTCTGTTTCCCGTCTGTTCTTGAACGCTCCTCAGGTTGTCCTCCCACAGCCGAGGCGCTTCTCTACGGAACACTACAGCTCCAGAAGAAAATCAAGCGAGAGAAGAAGATGAGGATTTGGTATCGAAAGTGATTGTGTGTGTGTGTGTGTGTGTATATATATCTGCTGTGTAAATGTAATTTTCTGCTTTATTTTTGGGGCATGGCTCCTCCTCATGTTCAGAGCAACAAGAACGAGCTTCAATAAAGTCACCAGTGTCATTTACTCAGTGTCCACTTTCTGTAAAGTCCGACAGTTCATCACAGCTTTGACAAAACCATTTAAAATTGTAATATATTTAATGTTTTTCCATAAGTTCTAGAATTGTGGGAACAACATCTGTCACACTGATCAGACATCACCTCTGAAACATCAGGGTTAATGAGCTCAGAGCTTTTTTACATCTTCCAAGTGTAGGACTGTGGTCAGTGACATGAAAGCACACCACCCTCACAAGGTTTACAGCTGCTGAGGCTCAGATGTACCTGATGTTAATCACTTAATTCCTCCCAGATGCCTTTATTTTCTTCACAAACATCTCACAAGAGTCACGTTTGTCAATAAGACATTGACTCTCGATTCAGCATTTTCTGTGTTCAAAGAAAAGAGAAGCAAAAACAATTTTCTAACTCCGGTACCTGCGCCCTGGTGAGCCACACAGTGCCACGTCTGACTAGTGTTAGTGAACCATCTCCCTCTGATCTGTGAACTGAATGAACACTAGTCTAGGACTAATGGCTATAAAATATGTATTTTTTAAACTTTAAGGTTCATTTAAACTGCGCAGTGAAATTTGACACTATCTGGTTTAAACTTAGAGTTCACATTTGTGCAGGCACAGCCCTGCCCCCTCACAGAGACGGGCAGGGCGTGAGGTGAGCCTGAGCTCAGGTCTGTTCAAACCACAGACAAACACAGTTTCACTAAAACATCCTTCTTTCACCTCTGCACTGTCGCCCGCCTCTGACCCTCCCTCCCCCCTCGCTGAAATCCTCACCCCCAGACTCCACTACTGCAACAGCTCACATCACCCTGTCCCCCAGCTACACTGGCTCCCTGTTCAATATTGTATCCAATACAAGCCCCTCCTCCATAACCTGGCCCCTTCCTACCTCACTGACCTACTCCACCCGCCGCCTCCTTCTGACACCAGCCTCCTCCCATCACCCGCACGAAGCACCGGACTTTGAGGGACCGAGCCTCCGCCGCTGCTGCCCCGCCCTCCGGAGCTCACCTCCACAATCAGGACATTCACTCCAGACCTTCACATCACTGTTAAAAGCCCCTCAAACTGGCTTTTGTTTAAATATATGTTCTTTGTCGTTGTCTGTTTTATGTAAAGTGTCTATACAAGTTTGATGGATTATTTATTATTATTATTAGATTAAGATAAGATTTCTGATTTCCTCCCCTGACTACACGTCGCTGATAATTGCAATATTTTTCTGGGAGAAATGGTACTTTTTTTTGGCCATGACTGTATGCAGTCATGGCCAGTTGCTTGCCAATTTAATAATAATAATAACAGAATAAAACACTGAATACAAAACTGGACGATGGTGTGAGAGTTCTGTGGAGCAGGACTGTCTGAGAGGGTGAGTCTGGGTTTGAAGAGCGGAAGGGAGTAGTTCTGGGTGATAAAAATGGAATGGTGAGATGGTCCCTGTGACAATCTGTTATTTTTGTGAAATGGTGGTGTCGTGATTGACTCTCTTTAATGCAGCTGTCTGTTCAAACACACTTTTTCTCCTGTTGTTTAGCCTCTGAAGCCTCTGAGCAGATGACTTTATTTACCTCTTAAAGCCCAGAGCTGCACAATTAGACCAAATCAGCACAAAAGCCCAATTCTAATGGATGCAATTAACAAATCACAAAGGCTGCAGTTTATGAAGTGCAGTCATTTCTTCCACAAACTGCCAAGACTGTAGTTTGGATTTGTACAAACATGTTCTGAAACAAGCGAGAAAAGTGATAAAAATGCGCTCAAAAGCAACAAGAACGTGCCAAACAAACAACAAACGCGACTCAATGCACAAAAACGTGACTAAAAACTAAGAAAATGTGTGTTTAAAATGTGAATTTGAACTGAATCCTATTATTAAAACACAAGAAAAATCATAATCAGATATTTTTCCTAAATGGTGCAGCTCTGTTAAAGGCAATAGAAAAATCCAAAGTGAACATGAATCGTGATCAAATCGAAATCATGATCTGACCCCAAGAAAACCGTGATAATCATTTTTTGTGGAAGAGGTTTACCGGAGAGACACGGTGGGGCCAGGTTATGGGCCGCTTTTCAAGTTACTTCTTTGTTTTAAGGGGAGCCAGTGAAGCTGTTGGAGGATGGGGCTGATGTGATGGTGGGAGGGTCCAGGGGATGAGGTTTAGAGATGCTACAGTTTCTGGAGGGACTTGTTGGGGAGACCTGAGAGAGAAACTGATCCGGGAGGTGACGAGGCTGTGGACATGTGCGGCTGTGGTGTGTGAGTGAGAGAAGGGCGGGGGTGAGAGATGCTGCGGCGGTGGAAGTAGGCAGGCGTGATGTTGTTGATGTGTGAGTGGAAAGAAAGGGCGCAGTCGAGGATCACACCCAGAGTCTTGACCTGAGGGGAAGGAGGACTGTGGAATCATTGACAGAAACTGTGAAACTGTTAGATTTGGAGAGAGTTGGGCTGCTTACCAGGAGGACTTTAGTTTTAGAGCTGTTCAGTTTGAGAAAACCAGACACAGAGCTCATCTTGGGCTTGATTTAAAGCTAATACATTGGAGACGTTTTCTATTGCCATCTGAAACAGTAATGCCATGTTGTAGGGTCACAATGTAACTGTTTGTGAAGAGGAGTCATCCATGAGAATGCATTTTTAAAGAAATATTTTTTTCAATAAATTGTCTAATAATTGGAAACTAATCTGCATAAACTTGTATAAAGTTGTATTGCCATATTCCTCATCATTCCAGTGTTCTTTGTTCCAGATTTCCAGACTGTGACACTATGTAACTGTAGCACTTCTTTTTACTCACAGTATTCCATCAGAGTCTTGGGTCATAAGAGGGGTTTTGGGTCCTGGGACCAAACGGGGTCGAATTGAACCAAAAGACTTGAACTCATGACGGCCCGAGGTTTACACTGATGACAAATAATAAAGAAAAAGGCAGAAAAATAAATACGCTGAAGAGGGCTGGCTCCACACAGCTGTTGTAAAATGTTTACTAGAACTTTTTTTTTTGTCTCACTCTCATTTTCTGTTGCTTATTAAACCTCTACTTGGAACCTTGTTAAGATCTAACCATGAAAATGTGACTTTTTGCCATTTGCCATTCAACCTTTGATTGGGACTGTATCAGAACATCTCAGAGTGCTCATTTTTGGCCATTTATCAGAAACATGTTGTAATCAGTTCATCTGCTTCATACATGGGACCAACACTTCAGAGTTTGGCGTGAGAATGGAATGGAATTGCCTATAATCATTCATGGATGTAACAAATATCAGGATTGCCCATTAGAAGAGACGTATATAAGAATGATAAGCTCCTACATGTACACTGACCCTTTGCATGTGTCGTCACACTCTTCAGAGGAACGCCATGATGTGCACGGGAAATAATAGAAGCTGTTGAAAACCTGCCCATTAATCTGATGATTTTATTGATTTTACAGTTGTAAGAACCAAAAAAGGACGTTCCTCTTCAACCAATTCATATGCGAGTTGTCTCCATCTAGTGGGCCTCGGGGATGGCTACAGGGGAGAGGGCTCTACCTGGAGGTGTGGCTGCAGCAGGAACACAGTCTTTGACCTCCATCCCCTCCTCCACCTCAGTTCATGCTTTTCTGCCACGTGATCATGTGACGTAGGTGCAAAGGGTGAATTGTTCTGCAACAGTGGGGTTTATGTGGGTTTGGGCAAGTCAAATTTAATGCTTTTCAATGCCACAATCAGTGCTTTAATCATGTCAAAACTGTAACCGCTCCATTGGGCAGCAGAATGACCAGAATATAATAAACTATGTTAAAATAGTTAAAAAAAAGCTAATTAACGTGACATTTAAACCATGCAAAGGTATGTTTTGAACCTTGTCTTTTACTTTTTAGATGATCTGATCAAAGCTATTAACGTCTAGATTGAAAAAGTCCATTACATCTAGGATACAAAATACATTTTATATTTATGGATTATATTTATGGATCAATCTTGGTTTTTAGATTTAATTTCATGCTTTTAATGTATTTTAAAAAGGATTTATTTTTGCTCAAATGTCAAAAGTGAACCACATAGACCATGATCCTTTGCTCCATTTAAGTTCAGACAGCATGAAAACATCACGCTTTAATAGATTTTTAGTTCGTCTGAAAATATTTGCAGCTGAGCAACAGTGAGACCTTTGGAGGAGCTTTTTTATTGTTACTGTATTTAATGGCTCAATGTGCATGAAATGGGGAGAGTACACTATTTACTGTATCCAGAAATGTATCCAGGCAACATTAAACTTAAACAGTAGCTGAACAGCACAATTGTCAATCCTCTCATCTCTGATAACCTTTGTGTGGTCAAAGGTCAGGCAAGGTCACTGAGTTTTACAAAAGAAGCAGCAACATTTCTCCTTCTGGATGGATGTTTTATTGAGTGCAAACGTGAGGAGTTCAGGGAGTTCAGGGCAGAGTGCTGTACAAAAGGCTCGGCGGGTGGGAGTGGTTATCCTGTGAGGGCGCAGTCCATGCTCCGCTCAGTCCTTCAGGATGGTGGGTGTGATCATCTTGTGGAAGGCGTAGTACTTGCACTCACTCGGGGGCACGATGTCCATGGTGCTGGTGCTGATCTTGTCCTTCTTGAAGCCGGCCTGGAGCAGATGTGGCACCTGTGTCTCCTGGAATCATTCAGAGGGTTGCAGTGTGTTATCTTTATCTTCCACGGTCAGTTGTTTGAACATTGACTACAGCAGAGTGGACTCTGATCCTCTGGACAGGTGCACGCTGTAACTTAGACTGTGATGAAAAGCACTTGTGCATTAATACTGTGGAACTCGCTCCCTGCTTGTCATATTGAAGCAGGTGTTTTTGCTTAGCTTTAAAGTTCCACTGTACGGCATTAAACTATCTCTATGGAGACAACTTTCAGCTCAGATCTGTGGAGAGGCGAGCCCGCTCACTGTAAGAATGACAGTTTGTAGGTCATTTTTAGCAATAACAACGCAGATTGAATAAACGCCAAATGGATCGGTTTAGTGCTACACTGTGGAACATTCAAGACAAATGCAATCTCTGTGGAGACGAGCAGGTGGGAGTAAAGTTACATAGTGCAACTTTAATAAAAATGTTTCCCAGGCTCAGGTGCAGAGCCGTCAACAGAGTTTGAGAGTGCAAAACTATTCTAACAATTTTCTGTTTCATTTAGAGTTATTTATAAAAAATAAAAGGATGTTTTATGTGCAAGTCAATTTGTACAACCAAAGTTCACATGTTTATGTGTTTAATCCAGGAGTCCCCTCTGGCGTAATTATTTTGCTGCCTTTTTCTTCCAAAACCCCTCTTATGAACCAAGACCAAGATATTGTGAGTAAAAAGTTACATAGTGTCATAGAGTCTGGAAATCTGGAACAGGCAGTAAAATATTTACATAGAAAAGGGCTGGCTCCAGGACTAAGGGGAATATTTAACTCCAAATGTAGATAATGCTGTGAATGCAGTCGATATTGAGTTGATCGTTTGTAGTGAAAAAAAAAAATTGTACAAAAAGAGCTGATTAAAAGTAAAAATTAAAGTAGCGATGTAACCTTTCAAATAAGAGCATACGATGAGATTTCTGCATTTTTGTGATTCATTTGACATTTCATATTTTTCTGATAATTAAACCTAAACTAATCGATAATACTAAGATATGTTTTAACACATTTTTGTTGGATTGACATAAAGTGTCACTGAATATTGTTAATAGAATTCTAAAAAAAAAAAAAAAAAAAAGAAAAAAAAGTTTTAATTCTGTCAATATCTCCCAGCCCTAGAACATTTAATCAAATGTTAAATGATTTAAGTAACAATATAACACTAACCCTTGATATATTTAAGTTTAAACAAAAACATTACACATATCTTCATTGGCCTTTTCTGTCTTTTAATCCTGTGCTAACACTGTTCATCACAAACACAGCTGCGGTCGCATTTCGCTTCATTCATTCTTGTTTCGTTAATCCTGTTTACGAGCTCGTCTTCTCTGCTTCCTCTCGGAGCCTCACAAAAACACTCATTTTACAATTTCTCACATTTATGATGTCAAAGGAGGAGGAGGTCTCCTGTGCTGTCCATAAATCATCCCCAGACTTAATGGCAGAAATCACAGGGGGACGCGACCCCTTTAGTCCCCTCACTGACTCTGCATAACATGAAGTCATTTTCAATAATGTGTCTAACACATTGAAATGGCATGTCATTTATTTACTGAATTTATATACCGAAATAGGCATATTTTATATTTCAAAAAGACAAGCCCCCTCCTTTTGTTCCCTGATACTTAACAGATCCATGGTTGTTCCCTGCACTGACACCACGCAGCAAAACGGTTCTTAAATAGAGAAGAAACAACAGTGTGTGGTACGGCCCGTGTGCATGGATCTGTTAGAAGACGAACACAGAGTTGGCCTATGATTGTGACGTTAGCAAGTGAATATAATTTTAATCCTAATTGGTGGGATCAGATGATCAAAGAGACATGTATTTAATTAAAATAATCATGCATATATCCTATGAATAATAATAATAGTCTTGCTGATTATTATAATAACAATAGTGAATTGTTGATAGATCATTTTTCTTTGAGTATTTATTTGCCTTCGTTGTGCCTCCCAGACTAAAGTCAGAGTTTGGCCCCTGACCAGACTCGCTCTGAGTGTTTCTGCCTCAAACCTCTTCATTGCACTCGTGTCCTTCCATCAGGACAAGCCAGACAGACCGAGAGAAAGTCTTGTGTGGTTTTCAGTATTATTACTTCAAGTTCTAAAACATGAGGTCAAAGTAAAGGAACAAGAGCGGGTTTAAAGGACGCGTAGAAGTGTAAAAATCATTCAGAATGTGTGTCTTTAAAGGAGGTTGTTACAGAGGAACGAGCAGAGGAGCAGACTCACCTCAAACATCTTGTCGATGTTGTCGTATTTGGTCTTGAGCAGTTCTCCCCAGGACGTCAGGTTACAGTACGTGAGCACTCCTCCGGACTTCAGCAGCCTGTGGGCGTGGCCCTGGGGACGACACACGCCAGAACATTACACAAGTATCTCCTACGTCTTAATGTACAGCAGGGGGCATTTTGGTGTATGCATGTTTTATAATGAATCTTTTAAACTATAAGGATTATAGAATGTCACGTGAAATGTATCTAACCTTTTTGGAGCATTTAGATTCGCTCTAAAGCAAAACTAAAGATTTCAGATTCAGTTCAAACAGTCAAATAGGAGTTTAAGTTTGAGAGAAGAATGAAAACATGTTCCTCAACATGTTTGTAGATGTATGTAACACAGAGTGGCCTGAAGTCTTCCTGAGCATTCAAACAGCCGTTTACCTTGATGAAGTCAAACTGATGTGTGTGCCATGTGTCTTCTGTCAGAGGGTACGTGTCGTACAGGATTCCTGCAAGAAACAGGCCTTTGAGCATTTACAACTCACAAGAGACATTTGTATTATATCCAAGATAAAGACACAGAGACAGAGAGAAACAGATATGAGACACAGAGGCACAGAAGGCACAGAAGGCTCAGAGACACAGAGACACAGACACACAGACGGCACAGAGACACAGAGACATGGACGTACAGAGGCACAGAAGGCACAGAGACACAGATACCAGACACAAGGCAGAGAGACACAGAGGGCACAGAAGGCTCAGAGACACAGAGACACAGAGACACAGACACACAGACGGCACAGAGACACGAGGCACAGAGACATGGACGTACAGACGTACAGAGGCACAGAGACACAGAAGGCACAGAGACACAGAAGGCACAGAGACAGAGATACCAGAGACGAGGCACAGAGACATGAGGAAGGAGTGCTGCAACAAAACAAATGTTCTGATCATTTCACATTCACTTTCCTCACAGTGAGAAGAACCAACTCTTAATCTCAAGTGTGACGCTGTACAGTAAACCAAGCAGAAGCACCACCCTCCGCTTCAGGAGCATCACTCCAAAAACAGAGCCAACTACACCTCCATCCATGGTTCCCTCATCAGCCGCTGAAATACTGACCAACCATCAGCAGCTGAGAGTCAAGGATGTGGCTGTTGTAAACTACAGCTGCCATCACTTTGGCCCCCGGTTCGGTCAATGGTTCGGTCAGTGGTTTGGCCCCTGGTTTGGTCAATGGTTTGGTCAGTGGTTTGGCCCCTGGTTTGGTCAATGGTTTGGTCAGTGGTTTGGCCCCTGGTTCAGTCCCGGTCTTAGTCCTGGTCTCAGTCCCGGTCTTGATGCGTGTGACAGGGGTTCGTACCATCGAAGTGGTTGTCTGGCAGAGTGGGCACGACCTCCTCCCAAAGGCCTTTCAGAGGAACGACCTGCAGCCACAAGAAAGTTACACAGAACCACGGATCCTCTCGTTTGTGGGCATGTGACACACCAAACATATAACTGTCCAGCAACGTAACATTAAACAAATAACAGATCTATTCCAGATTTTACCACAAATTATATATTTTTGTGAAGCTCAAACACAACTTTGAGGCTAGATAATTGTATTTTTACATCCTTTGTATAGAAAAGCAAATGGAAAAATGGAAATTCAAAATAGTTGCCTTTTTTATATATAACGAGCAATTAGATTTGATGTCATCTATTCATTGAAATGGTTTAAAAACTAATTTTTACTCAAGCTTATACAGATGGAGGCATGTGTCCGTCCTTGTTCAGTCTGTGTGCTGACCAGTGGGGGTAGTAGTGAGCATAACTAAGCAATACTCAGAACTAGAACAAGATACACAACAAATAAATATGTCTTTCTCCTTGTTTTTTGTGTGGCTCTTTTACAACAAATGTGATCTACAAACTGCTGTGGTCACCGCCATGTTAGATTTTCTTGTTGCTCTTTTTCTTCAATTCTCTCTGACTTTGTGCACCCTCTTGGTTATTCAATATAACAGTCTGGACCTTAGAAACACAAATGCAGTGACAGAAACTACACTTGGAACATTCAGATCTGTTTATGTGCAATACTGGAGCAGAAATGAGCCTGCAACCGGCCTCCAGTGCTTTCCTCGGTGCTGAATATTGTGCTGAGCGAGGCTTATTTAAACGGCCTGTTCACAGAGACGACGTGTACCTTGTGAGGCTGGGATTTGGCCCAGTTCTCCAGGCGAGCGAACACGCCGTCGTTGCACTCGATGATCCAGTGCTCCTCAATGGGGAAAGACTCCACTTTGGTGGCAGCGATGGCCATGCCAAAACCGATCTCCAGGACCCGCCCACCTGCACACAGCACCAATCACAACTACACTTCAGGCAACCAAGGCTGCAGCGGGCAAACCCCTCAGGCTGGAGGAGCTCGTGACGCCTGCTGAGGCTTTGGTTTATATTGTTAATCACTATGGCAATGCTCCTAAATTCCAAAACCCATGAATAAGCTTTTGTTGACCAGAGCAACTCAAAGATCTTGAGTAGCTTTAGAAAAAAAAAAAAAACACATCCGTAACTAAAGGCCCCTAGAAACATCTTCCACATGGCCCCAGAACCGGCCAAGAAAGGTCAGTTGCATTTATTTTCTTGGGAGAAGCGTATAAATAGAACTGGCATTTCAGCTTTATGTGGAGTATATAAGAGCATAAAGCAGAGTAAATGTTCTGCACAGAACGACACGCCCAATGAGAACATGTTACCATTATGCAAAAAACAAGATCCAATTATACGGTGCCGATCATTTTCAGTGAACCAAACTTTCTTCCACCTTTCAGTGTCCCATGTTTGTGTCTCTTGTAAAGTCCAAGCTGCAGTTCTGTGGCGTTCAAGGAGACCAGGACTTTGAAGACGTGTTTTGTTTGTGAAGCCCTTCAGTGTCAGATGTGTCTGATGTTATTGGGCTGCAGTCGCACCAGTAACAGCCTTCATTTGGGTCGAGGATCGTCCAGTGTCTTGACTGAGACTCAGATCCTCCGGCTCAGAGCTGGGGGGATTTTTTTGGATCTTCCACTTGTCTTTGTGGTTCCATAATTCTCATGATCTTTTAATAGATTCCAAATGACTGTGTTACTGCGTCCCACCTCAGCAGCGATGGAGAGAGGCCCTGCTTATGCAGCTCAACAACATGACCACGATCAAGAAGAGAATGTTTTTTTCCCTTTGCCATCAGAACGTCCTGACAGGTGAATACCTGACAGAAAATGACACTGAATCTGCGTTTTTGAGATTTGAGCTTTTAAAAAGACATGTGGTCCTAAACTTTTGATCAACTGCAGAACAGACTGTTTCAGTTTAATTGTTGTTTTCAATGAAATGTTTACTCAAACTTTTTGTTTTTGTCTCATTCCCATTTCTTGCTGCTTATTGAAGCTTTACTTAAACCTTGTTAAAAAGCACATATTCTGCAACAGTGACATTTTTTAGCTTTAAACCCTGTTCTAACAATGTTCCATCATCAAAAACATACCTGACGTAGCATTCAGCTGCATTCACACTGTTTTGAGGAATGTTTATTCAAAAATCCTCCCCCCTCAGAGCATCACACATTGTGCGCTCTCCCTCTATCCAGAACGCATTTTCAGACTTCATACTTATCCGAGAATCTTCTGCTGTTTTAAGTCCTTAAATCATCATAGACTCGTTCTGAGCTTTCTGTCTAAACATGATAACTGCTGCAGCAAGTCTGCATCAGAATGTATTTTCAGCGCTAACTTCACTATCTTGTATATAGCACTGGCGCCATCTGCTGGCTGAATGCACTCAGCATCATTTCCTGGTGACTGATAACGCAGGTCATAGAATGAAGAAGAAACTTTTTCTTTAAACATGCGATCGTAAATTTAATGTTTAAACGCTAACAGCAATATGAAAAATATAAAATTATTATAAATATTAATATTTTCCCTTAAGATCCAGCCATGGAAATGTGACTGTTGCCATTTATTCAACTGTTCTTAAACATTTGATTGAGAATGTATGAGAAATATTATAAATACACCATTCAGATCCAGGATGCACGGTCTGTTTTGCTTTATGTTCTTTTGTTCTTTTGCTCAATGTTCTCTTTAGGCTGCCGTTGTCCCTCACAGGTGCATGTTCTCTCACACTTGTCTCGTAGGGTGCATGTTCTCTCACACTTGTCTCGTAGGGTGCATGTTCTCTCACACTTGTCTCGTAGGGTGCATGTTCTCTCACACTTGTCTCGTAGGGTGCATGTTCTCGCACACTTGTCTCGTAGCGTGCATGTTCTCGCACACTTGTCTCGTAGCGTGCATGTTCTCGCACACTTGTCTCGTAGGGTGCATGTTCTCGCACACTTGTCTTGTAGGGTGCGTCTTGTAGGGTGCATGTTCTCGCACACTTGTCTCGTAGGGTGCATGTTCTCGCACACTTTTCTCGTAGGGTGCATGTTCTCGCACACTTTTCTCGTAGGGTGCATGTTCTCACGCACTTGTCTCGTAGGGTGCATGTTCTCGCACACTTGTCTCGTAGGGTGCGTCTTGTAGGGTGCATGTTCTCACACACTTGTCTCATAGCGTGCATGTTCTCACGCACTTGTCTCGTAGGGTGCATGTTCTCGCACACTTGTCTCGTAGGGTGCATGTTCTCACACACTTGTCTCGTAGGGTACATGTTCATGGACAGTTGTCTTGTAGGTGTGTCGGTGTCTGTTTTCAAAGGGGCAGAGGAGCTGCTGGGTTCTGGCGGAGTGTCATGAGTGGAGCTGACAGCTGCAGAGACTCACACACTCTCACTCTCACACACACTCACACACACTCACACACACAAACACACACTCACACACACTCACACACGTGTCTCCTTCACGTCGCCTACTACAGTCCTGATAAAAGCACGTGCTTGGCAGAAACTTGACTGAAAATGGACTTTTGATTGGTTACATTTAAAAGGATCCTAGATTTAGAAAGTCACCGTTTTACATTTTAAAACATGATGTGAAACATAACAGATGTTTGCTTCGAGGCAGCTCTTTCAAAGAACAGTTGACTGCAGTAAGTTAACACATATGGTTAAAATATTATTAGTTTTAAAACTTCTTAAAAGGCCAATATTATGCAGGACAACTATCCTTCAAAAACAACATGCACCAAGTCTGTTGTCTTGCAGGATCAAACCATTTCAATAGAAGAATATGAAGACTGCTGCATGTCATAATCGCATTATCCAAGATCTGATTTCTACAGGTATAAACAGGAAGGTTTTTCACTCAGAATTATGATTTGACTTAAAATATAAAACTCGTTTCGACAGGAAACTTCTAACCTCCTCAAACAAAGTGAAGTTTGTGCAGATTAGAAAGCATGTTTCCATTATCGGACGCAGCCGTGTCCAATCACGGAAGTCGCTGCCGTGACGCTACCTTTGGACGCAGCCACGGTGGCGAGCGAGTGCATGTACGGCGTCTCCCAGCGCTCCATCACCGGCTTGCCCATGATCTCCAGGTGCGTGTCGGCCTCGTTGTAGCCGGCGCTCGCATCGTGCCAGGCGGCCTTGCAGTCCTCGCCTTTGGAGAAGATGGGCTGTGCGGCGGTGGTCATGCTGCTGCAGAGTGAGGGTCAGAGGGACAGACGCGGCGGCCGAGCACAGTTTTATCCAGCCGAAAGTGCTGACGGGACAAGACTTTAACTACGGGTCAAGAGCGCGCACGCGCGACATACGCGCAAACACGCCGAGTGGGAAGGTCAAAGATCATGTCCAGATAAGATGAAGGCTCACTCTTTGGGGACATAGGACTGTCACATTGGAGACATTACATTTGTAGAAATAAACCGACTTGGGCCTACCCGGCCTATTCTGTTCTTCAGGCCTGTCCATGTTTGTCACATGACTCAACTTTGTCCGGAAATAGCCTCAGTGTGCCGACGGAATTAAAGCAAATCAAACGGATCAGAATGTCATAAGCTGGTGGCACTTTCTCCTGTGTTTAAATGTACAAAGAACTTAAAGTCAATACGCAACCTTTAGACACCGCTTTTCAAAACCATTCCATATGCACACATGTAGCTCACTTTGCATGAGGTCTTTCTGAAGAAAACATTTGTGTTACATTTGTTACAGGACATTATGAATAATACATACATGAAAGGATTAAATGAAAAAGTTGCAGCCTTATCCTTATGACAGAATGACAAACGAAAACGAGCAAAGTCTGATGATGTAGCACAGGATCAATATTTGTAAATTCCAAGACATGTTTGATCTTTGTGCAGAGTGAGTGCTCCTGTCTTTGTCAGCTCTTTATGGACAGCTGAAGCCACAGCAGTCAATAAAGCTTCAGACTGAGGACACATGTTTGCTGCTTCAGTGTTGCATAAGAAAAAAGAAAGGAAAACACACACACACACACACACACACACACACACACACACACACACACACACACACACACACACACACATACGTGTTTTTGCTACATCGTGGGGACCTATTTTTGGCGATGTCTAGAACCTGCCCTGTGAGGACCTCATTTCAAACATTAATTAAAGGCATGTTTTAACTCATAAAAATATGATTTCAAGTCAGATATTTTTGTGGGACCATGGTCTCTCTGAAATCACTGCAATTATCAAAATTTCAAAATATTTTTTTTGTCTGATTTTTCTTACCTCATGGGGACTTCATACCATAAACCACCAGCAGGTGTCACTATTACAAATTTCTATGTTATTTCTATGTAGAACCTGTACAAGGTAAGCATTGGAGTTCAATATTTATAATTAATTTAGTTTTAAGATAAATATGTATCTTCTTTATACATTTGTGCCAATTATTGATAATTAAATTTGTGCACTCACTTTTAACTCCTTACTGTACTTTACTGTAATTACATAGTGATTAATAATCTGTCCATATCAGGCTATACAATACATTTTTAATTACAGAGTTAAATTAAATTAAATTTAATTACTGTATTCTGGGCAACAAGTGCAAAAATATTTTCTGCCTATTCATGAAATAATGTAAAATTCACTGTATCACAATTGTATGAAATGGATAAATGAATATTGTTCAGCTCCAAAACAAATACGTTTACAGATTTTAACATAACTCTACTGTATAACAAATATGTTTCACATTATCAAGGGCAGAATGGAAACAAGCAGTGATTACCCAATTAAATACATTATAAAAAGCTCATCATTAACAATGAGCAAAATCAACCAATCTCTTGCTACCTGAAGACACCGTGTCTTTAACTACACTCTGCTCTTCCTAAATTGCCACAAACATTTTAGTGTGAATCCATCTTCATTGTCTGACAGAAAGCAGCGGTAAATGTATGGACTGTAAGTCTTATCTGCACATGTGCTGTAAAGGAAAAGCAAACTCAAAGCATCATTATCCTCTGGTTGGAAAGGGCGTTGTGTTTGGAAAAGTTTGAGTCAGAAAAAATCGGGGGATATGATATATGAACATTCCAGATGCCATTCTGTGGGAAATACAGGTTTTTCTTTATAAAAGGCTTCAATCTACATCTGAGCTGAGAGGCTGAGTGCTGTTGTAATGAATCCTAACATTTGTGTTGTTGACTGAGTCGACCGTGCACCAAAAGCAGTAACATAAATCTGACCTTAACTGTTCACACAATGATATATGTATGACAGTTGCACAGTGAAAATGCACGCTGTGTAGACAATTCAATTATACTTTTTTTAAAAGAGCTATTCATAATTAGTTACACCAGACTTCTACGATTTTGTATTCATTAAAAGTCAAATAGTACAAGTAAAATATTTTAAAATCTGTGGCTCATTTGAAGTTATAATGTGGCTGCACAATATTTAAGTCTGAAATAATTAATATAGTTCAAAATCCTAACAGACCTGCTTTTGTCTGAACTTAGACTATGCAGGATATGAGTAAAAATTATATCTTTGCAACTATTTAGTGTTGACTTTTATGAAAACATACTATCTTTCTAGGCATTGCAGCTAATTGCTAATGTCAGACACTAGCTAGCATTAGCTAACCCTCGTGTGAAGCACCAGCATTTATAATCCTCTCATTTCATGCTAACAGTATGTAAGTGAACTGTACAGTACACAGTATAGTATTATTATGTCAGGAGTCTAATCAAATACATCTACTCACCATTTCTGTCCCGTTAGCCTCGCAGTGCTGCAGCTCGTGCTTATTATTAGCTTAGGGTTATTAGCTTTAGCTGCACTTTTAGGTCAGTCTGTGGGGGAGGGGCATGGTCGGGGTGGGGACCTGTGTGTAACAGCTCAGGTACAACCACAGGGGTACAACCACAGAGGTACAACTGAGACCCGGAGGAACATGAAAGGTCACTCAGCTCAAATGGAATCGTACAAAGTTAAAATATGTGAATTGTGCCTTGAGTCTTAAAACTTAAATTACTTTGCAACTTGATTTTGATGAGCTCAGTTTTAAATTGTATTTTTGTACTTATTGCCTGCTTTGTATTTATGTTACATTACTTGATATCATCTTAGAGCATGATATTCATTGCCTTGATGCTTTTGTCTGTAGAGTTCGTACTGTCTTGAATTAGGGGGAAAAATTATATATATATATATATATATATATATATATATATAGTGGTTGACATGTAAAGAACACAAGAAACTAGAGAATTACAATAATTCAAAGGGCTCTGAGAAGAGACAGAGAAGGTCTGAATGTGAAGGCCAAGCTAGGGGGCCCGTGGTGATGGGAGCACTCGGGCAGTGACCCCCAAACTGGAGGAACATCAGACATCTGGGTCCAGAAAGGTGCAGAGCTGTTGTAAGATACTGTGCTGAACCTAAAGCTCCCTGGCCCCGAAGCTCAGAGAACCACCAAACCCAAATGGTTTGGTTTCTGGCTGAAAACACTGTGGGTGGGGGAGGGGCATAGTCGGGGTGGGGACCTGTGTGTAACAGCTCAGGTACAACGTGGGTACAACCACAGGGGTACAACCACAGGTACAACCACAGGGGTACAACCAACCAAATGGAATTTGAGGTTAAAATATGTGAATTGTGCCTTGAGTCTTAAAACTTAAATTACTTTGCAACTTGATTTGAGCTCAGTTTTAAATTGTATTTTTGTACTTATTGCCTGCTTTGTGTTTATGTTATATTATTTGATACCATCTTAGAGCATGACATTGATTGCCTTGATGCGTTCGTCCTGCAGAGTTCGTACTGTCTTGAATTAGGAAAACACGGTGGTCTCTCTCTACCAGAGCCCAGGGAGCTTGAGGGTTCGGCGCAGTATCTTTGCTGTTCCTAGCACTGCTACGTCAACCACAACGGCCTCCTCTGCTCTTTATCCACCACACGATGTCTGGTTGGTTTGACATTACCATTCTGTCAGTCTGTATCTGGAAGTCCCACAGGATCATTCTCTACCACCTTTGGAGGTGTTTCCCACTTTGACCTTGGGGTTTCCAGTCCATACACCGCACAGATGTTTCTGTACACTATACCAGCCACTTGGTTGTATGCGTTCCATGTATGCTTTCCCTGCAGCCTCTACACCCTGCAGGTCTGTGCTGGACTGTCTCAGGAGCTACATCGTGGGTCTTGTCTGGTGTGGTAGATCTGGGCCTCTATCGCCTGGTGCTCAGGACCTGTTCCTGCTCCAGGATGAGCCTCTGTCCTTCAGTCCGGCTCTAGGCACTGGATTTGTTGATATCAGCCCCTTCAGTTATGTTCGGGTGGTACATCGCATGTAGGGCTTGTCCTCTCATGATGGTCCCTCCTCCTGCACCTCCTCCTCTGTTCATTGCCTGAGACAGTCACTGAGCACATCATCATCTGGGGCCTTATCCTTGATGTACTTGTGGATCTTGGATGTTTCATCTGGACAGTGGCTCTCACGCTCACTAGTCCACGGCCTCCTTCCTTACGGCTAGTGTACAGTCTCAGGAGCTGGATTTGGGATGGAACCCTCCATGCATGGTCAGGAGCTTTCGTGTCTTAACGTCTGTGGTCTGTATCTCTTCCTTTGGCCTGCAGGGTCTGATCACTGCAGGGTCTGATCACTGCAGGGTCTGATCACTGCAGGGTCTGATCACTGCAGGGCGTAGCTGTTTATCGCCTGGGACTTGTTCTTGCCGTTGAGCTTCTTAGGACGTGCATAAGCATTTACTGGAGGTATTTGGCTGTTGCCGCTTTCCTCGTTGCCTCTTCAAGGTTGTCATTTGCTTGTGGTATTCCAAGGTATTTGTCCCATCCTCAATGTCTGCTATTGTTCCTTCTGGGAGTGAGACCTTCTGTGATACATCAATAGCTCAGAGAACCACCCGACCAAATCCAAATGGTTTGGTTTCTGGCTGAAAAACACTGTGGGTGGGGGAGGGGCATAGTCGGGGTGGGGACCTGTGTGTAACAGCTCAGGTACAACCACAGGGGTACAACCACAGGGGTACAACCACAGAGGTACAACTGAGACTGGGAGGAGGAGGAGGACAGGTTACAGTCAGCTCAAATGGAACTGAACAAGGTTAAAATATGTGAATAGAGAAATGAACTCTATTATCAATATTGACAATTTATTAATTTGTATTATTCATTTAAATCTTTTGGCTCAGGCAGACGTTGTTGTTCTCTCTTACTCTTACAGTCACTGCCTGCTCTTGTCAGACTGAAGCATGGGCCAGATTTATTCTGTTTTTAATGATGGATTCAAGGGTTCATATTTTGAAAAATTCACTTTTTCAATGCTTGTGCACTTAATTTTTGCGTTTGAAGGAAAAAAAGCGGAGATGGTGAGTGCTAATTTAATTTAGCTCCCATTGTTGTTGTTTTTTTTTTTTTTATAAAGGTTTGCATTTGCTGCTTGTTCCATGTTTCTGTCATTTTCTCCAAAGTTAACAGCTGAGGCCTTGCCTAACTTCTTAGAGTCAGTTATTTATATTATCTACTGTTGCCAACTGTCATCTGGATGCATTTAGCCCAAACACTTATTCTATGAAATGCACTTTGTACAAGTGGACTCAACTAAGCTGCTACGCTTTGATTTTTGAATGTGTTTTGATATTAGACCTAAGTTAATATTATGCCTTATACCTTTGTTTAATAGAAGGTCATTCATTCATTTAATTTGTTTGCACAGCTTTATACCAAAAGTATTATGGAAGTTAACAATTGATTTTCCATGTTTAACTTATTATAATTTACAATACTGACTGGATACTTGAGAAAGGATGAGGTTATTTAACAAGGCCTTGTGTCACACAGACTGGTTTCCTTGGTTCTGTTTTGCACAGACCAGACGTTTATGGTGAGCTGAGGCCTCTTGTCTGAGGAGAAAGCTCTGCTCTAAGTCTGGAGATCCTCCACCTCCTGCTTTGTCTGGCTGGTCGGAGGCTCTTGTGGCCGACCCTCACTTCTTTGTAGGCCCCGCCCTCATTCACTCATGGCTCCTCCTCCTCACTCTCTCTCAGGTTATTGTTTGTCTCTTGTCACACTTCACTTTACAATACAGTATATGAACCATAAACCAGAATCATCATTGTTGATACAGCTATAGTATTAAAGATCATTTTACCCAATTTATCTGCAACATATTGACTCCACAAGGAAAGTGACAAACAATATAAAAACAGGAAATAACAGCCACAGACAGAAAGACACAGACGCAGTAGAAACCAATCACTGAAGTAAAACTAAGAAGAAATCTCAGAAACAAAACAAGTGCAGATCATGACAAACTGAACGTAACAAACATGTACATTTTTGATTCAACAAGCGTTAATTTTGGGCAAAAATACCACTAAACTCACAGTTAATATGATGGATTAAACAGATAACACTATTTCTTGCTCGTTCTGACTTGTTATGGTTTCAGTTGGATGTTAGACCTACCTAGACTCAGACACAGACTTTAACATGTGATGAGTTCATGAAGGAAAAGGTCAGTAGGATCTTGGTGGAGTTTGGTGATGGCAGAGCCGAGCAGACAGAGAAGTGTGTAGTGTAATGAAGAAGAGCAGAATGAAGAATTATATTATTATAATACAATATTACAACTACCTCCACTCGAGATCGAGATTTGGAAGTAACACACTCATTGTTTTGTATTTGATCCTGAATACGCATTTGTGATTGTTTTTCTGAATTTTATTTTATGTAGTGACCATTCATAAGAAATTATATATATATATATATATATATATATATATATATATATATATATATATATATATATATATATATATATATATATATATATATATATATATATATATATATAATTATAATATATATATATTTTTTAATCATGTTTGTGTCTTTTACAACTTTTTCATAATTTGTGGTATTTAAACCAAAAGCAAACCTCTAGTCTCCTGCCCTCTCTCCTGGTCTGACACTGACACACTGAAGTTTCTCTGTAGCAGCAGTATTTAATGTACTCGCAAGTATCTGAACTCAAATATCATACACCAAACAAAAAATGCTTTAGCTTACTACTATTCTAAAATTAAGTATTCCATAATTCATGGGTTGAAAGAATATGTCAATAAATGTGATAATGCATTTAATATGGGCATCTTTAATTTGATTAACTATAAATCTTTTTTAAGCTAATAATTAACAGATATAAATTAAGGGCTGTCATTTTTTATAATTTTTTATTATTATTATCATAATTATTATTTAATATTATCATTATTACAGCTTTATTCAATAAATCTAATGTATCTTTGGTTAAAAAAAGCACCAAGTTTAAATGTATTCCTATGATGCAGTACTTCTTTTGACCTGTAGGGGCCGATAGTGAGCGGACACACACAACCAGAACACCTACCTGGTGGGGACTGCAGTACCAGTGGGCGACCACCAGGGGCGCAGGGAGATACACAGACACAGATTTTTTCGGGTGAATGTGCCCCAAGAGGACTTTGAAGAAAAAGCCACCAGACATGTTTAAATACTGTTTACTACTGTGTAGTGGCCATTTGCCCGTGGGGACCTCATTTTTGGTCCCCACCGTGAAACGGGTCCCCATAAGTCTGTGTGCAGTCAGGTCAAAGTCCCCACGTGGTAGCAAAAACAAGAACACACACACACACACACACACTTCAGTGCAGACCATGATCTGTTCAAACTCAGACACAGAGCAGACACAGGGCAGTGATGTTTGTGGTTTGAGACATTTGTATGTTGATATTTTTAAATAGTTATTTATTATTTCAATTCTTTTTTTGTAACTGTAACAGAATGTGTGTCCTTTAAATGAAAATTAAATTAAACATTTTTTACATTTACATTAATAATGTAATGTAATTTTAATTAAGAAGAATCCTTTAACTCAGAGAAAGAGGACTTTTACAGGTACTTCCGCACTTATACAATTTACGACCAAGAAATCAAACAAAGCACTGACCATCATAACCCTCTGCCTGAAAAATGTATTGCTATGATATAGAAATCAGAACTTTCAGGGGGAATTGTATCAGAATCATATAAATGCATCAATAATCTGGCCAGAAATTCTAATAAACATAAAAAATAAGTTGGAACAATACGATTTTCAAATATCTTCAATCCCACCTGTTTAGACGGTTTGTCTGCTGTGATCATCAGAAGAGTCACTGTGTTGCTGTGACGTGTCTGCGGCTGATTTATTACTTCTTCTACTACTCGTTCACCCCAGAGATAAAATAGGCCCGGCCGGCAAATGTAGCGTCATATGACATGCCCTGCATGCCTTGCAATGAAACCTAAATCGGGGAAACACGGAGGGAGTTCCACACCAGAAAAAAAAGAGCATAAAACAGAACGTGAAAAAGAAACATCTGGAACATGCTGGATGAAAGAGGCAAAGGAAATCTGGGAATGTGCCCCTTGTGCTCTAAAACGAGATGACGGCGCGTTATTGCTTTCTTACTCTTGAGATATTGTTCTCAAGAAGTCACTGTAATCCTTTCACTCTCAGAAGGAAGACCTCACCAAATACTGTAAATCCCTTCTGATGATGACAGCAGAAAAGCAGCCCAAACATGTAGATATGACAACACACACTGGTCTGAAAGAGGAAATTAGAAAATCTATAATCAGGGAAGACCTCGTCAGAGTGTTACGTGGAAAGAGGTCATTTTGTTTTGTCAGAAGAAGATTGAGAGAATATGACCTTGATGACCGTCCTACTGCCCAGAAATATTGGACTGAGATCCACTGGATTTCAGAACTATTAATTTAGGTCTCAAAACCTGCCGTGGACACAACAAATGGATACCTTTGGAGATACTTCTGGCAATGGAACGACAGGCATTGTGAAGAAGTGAATGACACAAACTGCACCAACAATCAAGGACTGGACTGAAATTATAACTGACATTCGAAATATGGAAAAAAATGACATTCGGACTAAATGGGAAGATGGACCACTTTGACAGATTTTCGATTGAATAGGACTTTTATATTTGATTAAACGTGCCGTCATTTTTTTCTCATTGAATGTTCTGTGCTACAACTATTGTGTTTTGTATGTTTTTAAAGAAATACAGTCCCGATCAACACCAGCTGAATAAATGGCAAAAGACACATTTTCATGGTTGGATCTTAACAAGGTTCAAGTAGAGCTTTAATAAGTAACACGTAATGAGAGTGAGACAAAAAGTGAGTTTAAACTGAAATAGTCTGTTCTGCAGATGATCAAAAGTTTAGGGCCACACCTCAAAAAACAACCCCAAACCCCCTCAAAACAGAAATCAACATGAACTCAGTGATGAGTAGTGTCACTGTTATTGTTGATCGCTTCAAACATTGGTGTCTCCAGGAGGTGAGAGGGAACATTTGTCCAAGTGGTGCAGACGGCCTCATGAAGGACATCTACTGTCTGGACTGTGCTCCATTTGTGTAAACGTCCCTTGCCGTCCGTCCCCAAAGGGTCTCAGTTGGATTTAGATCAGGGGAACACACAGGACGGTCCAAAAGAGGGATGTTCTTCTCCTGAAGAAGTCCTTTGTCCTGGGGCTTTGTGAACTGTAGCCTTGTCCTGTTAAAAACCCAGTGGTTCCACAGACGAGGCCCTCAGTCATGAGGGATGCTCTCTGCAACATCTGCACAGAGCCAGGGGCCCCTGCACCACCTGGAGCTCCATTGTTCCACTCATAGACTGTACATATCAATGGACTATGGGATTGTGACGTCACCCATAGCGTTTGGCTCCAGACAAATGAAGCCAGTCGTGGCTAGCAGTTATAGCGGCTAAAGTGGAGCCAGACTCCATATTTGGAAATCCGAGTGCGTATCGTGGCAACCACATGGACTAATCAGGAGTGCGGTTGTTAACAGTTTCCGCCCCTCGGCGAGAGGAGATGGCGGCAACGTGCAGCGCTAGCTGTCAATCAAACCTGTTGCTAACACGAGCGAAAACAGCCCCTGGAAAAGGAAGCACCTGATTGGTCAGTTATTATTGCTAATAACTTGAACAACCTAACGAGAAAAAAAAAACAGGATCATGTAGAGTGTGTCAAAACTGATATTTTAGTTCCAGATGTGAGTTTGACCAAAACAGTTAGAGAGTAAAGCGCACCAGTGTCACAATAGAAAGTGAATGGCAGCTCGGCTTTATGGAGCCAGGAGCGCCTCCATGGATACTTCCTATTTAGAACGCGGCAGCGTTCCACTGAAGGAAAAAGCCCCAGATCATTATGGCGCCCCCTCCCTGTGGGGCGTAGAAAACATCTCAGGTGGATCTGCTTGTCGTGCCAGTAACGTTTAAACCATCAGGTCCATCAAGGTTAAATTTTTTCTCATCAAAATCAGACTTTCTTCCACCTTTCAATGTCCCATCAATGGCGAGTTAGACGTCTCAAAACCCACTTTAGAGCCTGCTTCAAAATACGGCTTTGGTCTCAAACGTTAGCTTATGTCTCTGTGACAATGTTGAGGGTGATTTTTTTTTTAACCCGGCAGTGGATTTTTAAAGTTCGTGCATATCTAATGAAGGCGGCAGTCTTTACTGGCCGCGATCTCGGAGCACAACACATGGTGGCTACATGCTAATGTGGCTACATCCTAATGTGGCTACTGCTGCGAGCTAATCACAGTTGCTCCAATCTGAAGTGTTTGCCTTGGATATTTTTGCTGCACTAGAAAAGTTCATGTTCATCAGCCTGTCTTTCTAATATCCCTGCACCCAAGAAGAGAAGGATAGAGTCAAATGAAAATGTGAACGTGTAAACGGATTACTACTAAAGTTAAAGATATGCTAAGGGCTCAAAGGCTACTGTAAAGATTTACTGAAATTTTAAGAACTTACGTTAAACATTTAAAAACAAGACAGAAACGTGATGTTTCCTTGCATGGATCTTAACTAGACCTCGAGTAAATATTAAAATTATTATGGAAACATGAAGTAATATCAGTATACTCTAAGGCTGTAAAACCCAAATAACAGGTATGTCGGCATTAAAAAAACAAACATTGAAATAACATTTGAATCTCAAAACTTAAGAATAAATCACCAATGTTTCTCCCCTCTCACTCTGTATTTTATACTTCAGTTTTAGACTGTTTATCCATAAGGTAATGTCAGCTCACACATTACAAGAACAAAGATAACTGAAATTCCAAATATTTAAAGAAGGCAAAAAGCTGTGCCATGAAGTTATAAAATTAGTATACAGGTAGAAAAACACTATAAATATAAATACCAGTGATCTAAGGAAGGGTTTCCCAATCTTTTGTTGCTGAGACTCCCAAAATAGCCATGCAACCAACTCAAGACCCTCAAAGTGAAATGACAAATAATTTAAAGTGGCAAAGCATGTTAAATCAGGTTTAATACTGGTTATTTGAACAGTTTATTGTCTTATTTGACCCTATTTCACTAAAATATACTATTTTTAATTTTAAAATAGAGCAAATACAGTGTCATATTTATTCAAATTAGATCTTGAAATCATCTTGCCCCCAGCTCATCCCCCCACTTTGGGAACCACTAACCTAGAGCTCAAAAAAGTTAAGGTGAATTGTATTTAAGTGTTTTGTTTGATACTCAAACTGTTAGAAGTATAATCATTTTTATTTGTATCCTTTAGGTACTGCTGGCAAAACCAAACCTGCAGGAGAAGGACATTTCATCTTTGAACCATTCAGACACTTGAGCAGAAGCAGCAGACTCCATCCATCCATCCATCCATCTTCTTCCGCTTATCCGTGGCCGGGTCGCGGGGGCAGCAGTCTAAGCAGGGACTCCCAGACTTCCTTAACCCCTCCAGCTCCTCTGGGGGGATCCCGAGGCGTTCCCAGACCAACCGAGAGACATAGTCCCTCTAGCATGTCCTGGGTCTACCCCAGGGCCGCCTCCCGGTGGGACATGCCCAGACCACCTCCCAAGGGAGGCGTCCAGGAAGCATCCGGAACAGATGCCCGAGCCTCAGCTACTCCTCTGGACGTGGAGGAGCAGCGGCTCTACTCCGAGCTCCTCCCGTGTGACTGAGCTCCTCACCCTATCTCTAAGGGAGCGCCCAGCCACCCGGCGGAGGAAGCTCATTTCAACCGCTTGTATCTGTGATCTCGTCATTTCGGTCATTACCCAAAGCTCATGACCATAGGTGAAGGTAGGAACGTAGATTGACCGGTAAATCGAGAGCTTTGTCTTTCGACTCAGCTCTCTCTTCACCACAACGGTCCGATACAGCGCCCGCATCACTGCAGACGCTGCACTGATCCGTCTGTCAATCTCACGCTCCATCCTTCCCTCACTCGTGAACAAGACCCTGAGATACTTGAACTCATCCACTTGAGGCAAGGACTCTCCACCCGGAGAGGGCAAGACACCTTTTTCCTAGAGAACCATGGCCTTGGATTTGAAGGTGCTGATCTTCATCCCAGCCGCTTCACACTCGGCTGCAAACCGTCCCAGTGCTGCAGGTCCTGGTTTGAGGAAGCCATCAGGATGACATCGTCTGCAAACAGCAGAGATGAAATCCTGTGGTTCCCAAACCGGACGCCCTCCACGCCCTGACTGCGCCTAGAAATTCTGTCCATAAAAATAATGAACAGAACCAGTGACAAAGGGCAGCCCTGGTGGAGTCCAACATGCACTGGGAACAGGTCTGACTTACTGCCGGCAATGCGACCACAGCTCCTGCTCCGGTCATACAGGGACCGGACAGCCCTTTGCAAAGGGCCCCGGACCCCATATTCCCGGAGCAACCCCCACAAGGCGCCCCGGGATGTGTGTACATGTGGACTGTAGTGATGGACAAAGTGAAGCCTCATGAAACAACAAAGCATTTGAACCAAACGGTTCGAGGCTTCGAAACACAGTTCGAAACACTTCTCCAGAGTGACATCTAGTGGTTTGTTTTAATACCACAACATCCACAGTGATTCGCACCACATCCAATGTGCTATGGTTGCCAATAAAATAACTTCATATGTTATGTGTGTATTATTGATGCATTTTGTTTCTACAATAATATGAATATAAAAGACAAAAGATTAAATGAAAGTGAGGAAATGCTTTACAATTTTCATTTTATTCAAAAATAGGCCCACAATTTCTTCCTGTGGAGGGATGCAGTCTACTGTATTGTTTTATTTGTTCCTTTACTACCTTACTTCTGAAAAGCAGTAATCACAGCAAAATCACAGTGCAATTCTGGGTGGGTCCCGAATTCAGCATTTCATGTCTGTCAGCGCAGCACGCCAACCGCTGCACCAATGTGACGTTGTCACGCAGGCTTACTATCTTGTGTTGTATACGGAGGGCGCTGCATGAAAGTTGCACAAATTCGATCCATAAATTATTACTTATCTCACTTTCATGAGCCCGACGCGCAAACACATTTTTCAAATGTTGTGGGAGCAGGTTGAGACTTTATGGAGTTGTGGGTTTGAGACAGACTCGCTGTCAATGAACTCAGGCTCGAAACGAAAGCCCCCCCTATTGAAACACCTGTGAAACAACAGCGGTTCATGAACTGTCTGAGTCATGTGACAGCTTCATGAACCATCTAGGTCACGTGACAAGCGCTTTCAATCGTGTTTCGGGGCAGTGTTTCGAAGCGCATGCGCTTCGGGGCGTCGAAACTGTGTTGGAAAACCCGTTTCAATTTGCCCATCACTAGTGGACTGGTTGGGCAAACTCCCATGAACCCCCGAGCACCCAATGGAGAGTATAGAGCTGGTCCAGTGTTCCACGACCGGGACGAAAACCACACTGCTCCTCCTGAATCCGAGGTTCAACTATTGGTCGGATTCTCCTCCCCAGTACCCTGGAATAGACCTTACCGGGGAGGCTGAGGAGTGTGAACCCCCAGTGGTTAGAACACACCCTCCGGTCCCCCTTCTTATACAGAGGGATCACCACCCCGGTCTGCCAGTCCAGAGGTACCATCCCAGACCACCACGCGATGTTGCAGAGACGTGTCAGCCAAGACAGTCCCACAACATCCAGAGACTTAAGATACTCAGGGCGGATCTCACCCACCCCCGGAGCCTTGCCACCAAGGAGCCAACAACCTCAGTGACTTTAGCCAGGGTGATGAACGAGTCTGCCTCCGAGATCTCGGTCTCTGCTTCCTCCTCGGAAGACGTGACAGTGGGATTCTCAAAGTATTCCTTCCACTGTCCGACCACATCCCCAGTCGAGGTCAACAGCTCTCCATCCGCACCGTAAACAGTATTGGCGAAGCACTGCTTCACCCTCCTGAGGCGTCGGACAGTTTGCCAGAATTTCTTTGAGGCCGACCGATAGTCCTCCTCCATGGCCTCCCCGAACTCATTCCAATCCCAAGTTGTTGCCTCTGCGACTGCATGGGCTGACGGTACCTGTCAGCTGCTTCAGGAGTCCCACAAGCCAACAAGGCCTGGTAGGACTCCTTCTTCAGCCTGACGGCATCCCTTACTTCCGGCGTCCGCCACTGTGTTCGGGGATTGCCGCCACGACAGGCACCAGAGACCTTGCGACCACAGCTACGAGCCGTCGCATCGACAATGGGGGTGGAGAACATGGTCCACTTGGACTCGACAACAAAGTCAACCATCGCCCTCCGGCCTAGGGTGTCCTGGTGCCACGTGCACTGATGGACACCCTTGTATGAACATGGTGTTCATTATGGACAAACCATGACTAGCACAGAAGTCCAATAACTGAACACCACTGTCAGATCATCAGATCAGGGGGGCCGTTCCTCCCGATGACCCCTCTCCAGGTGTCACTGTTGTTGCCCATGTGGGCATTGAAGTCCCCCAATAGAACAATGGAGTCCCCGTCCAGTACCCCTCCCAGGGACTCCAAGAAGGCCTGGTACTCTGCACTGCTGTTCGGCCAGTAGGCGGACACAACAGTGAGAGACCTGTCCCCCACCTGAAAGTGGAGGGACGTGACCCTCTCATTCGCTGGGGGAAACTCCAACATGTGACGGCTGAGCTGTGGGGTCATGAGCCCACACCAGCCCGTCGCCTCTCAACACCAGAGAAATGGAGCGTCCGGCCCCTCTCACGGAGACGGGTTCCAGAGCCCAGGCTGTGCGTGGAGGCGAGGCCGACCATATCTAGTTGGTAGCGCTCGTGGCATACAGTGGACATTTAACTCTTTTTAACGCTGACACAAACTAATGGTGCTTTATGTACACGGGTCATAGCCATTACAATGTCAGATTACCTGCACTTGAAACTGTCATTTGCAAAAAAGTTCAGTTTACCTGCAATTACATTTTCCAGTGGAACTTAATCTAAATATTGTGCCATGCCCACTTGGTCAAAACCTCTAAACGTGACTTCTTTACTTTCATTATATGGAGTGCTGTTAGAAGAGGCACTCATCCATCTTATGTTCTGTGATTTCTGAACATTTCTGCACTCAAGACTCATTTTTCATTCCTTACATGCACCTCTTTTTTCAAACCAAATCTAATGATAACTAATGAATATTTTATTTTGGTGTTGTAGTCTGTGAACTGCAGACAGTAAAGGTGATGATGGTAAAAACAGACATGGTGCTGTAGTTAATCTTTATTCTCAGAAGAATGAAGCAGATCTCCAGATCCACATGGAGAGGAAAACCTGGAAACAAAAACAAAATACAGTTTAGAAAACAAATAAAGAAATCATCAAGCTCAGTCTCTAGTTTTTAATATAGTACTACCCCCTAACATTGTACGTATCACTGTTGTGGAAATATTTTATCTGATATTTTATCTAATATACAAATAGTACCTCATCTTCAAAATATTACTCTATTAAGCATAAATATTTGGTGGAAAGTTCTACTCAAGTTTAATTTGAATTTAATGTAGGTGGAAGAGCAAACGTTCAATAAAGAAAAAATAAAAAACTTTTTTTTTTGAGGGAGTGGTGCAAGAAGAAAGAAATGTGAAAATTGTCAACATGAATCTTTTGTCACTGTAAAATTAAACTGGTTCAGTATAGGAACTAATCTGTAACCAGCTCCAAGTGAAGCTAAAAACAATGTAGGTTCTCAGATAAACCAATGACTGCAAAATAGTGTGTCTTCACAAACGAGACATACAGGGCTGTATTTTGCCCCCGGTGGTAGCACGGGGCGGGCGTTAATGATGACGTTTTGTGCCAGTGCAAATGGTGATGTCGTGGGGCTCTAAACCAGAGGTGTAATCATGCAAAAATCTGAGGAGTGAAGCAAATGTAGGGCGTGGTGTGAGGCATTCTGGGAATGGCCAGAATCATAACAAATTAACTTCAAAACGAATGCAGTGAAAAACATAACATGGGAAACATTTCCTGGAGTCTGTTACTCTCCTCATATGGACCAGACAATCCTAATAAAACAACCTTAATGGGCACAAATAAACAAAACCATACATCACAGAATAATGAATATGGTCCAATAAAGACAGTCCGTCTGCCTTAAATAGCTGTAGCTGAGTTTTCATTGCACTTTTCCGTAAAAATAAATCGATCTGCTTCAAATGTCAAAGAAACATCATGTTGAGCCTGTTTGCATTAAATTATGAATTGATTGGTGTCAGACTAAAACACTCAGTGTTCAGTGTTTTGCTCATGTCCAGCAGAAACGGAGAATACACAGAGCAGAGCACCTGTGTGTGTGTGTGTGTGTGTGTGTGTGTGTGTGTGTGTGTGTGTGTGTCTGTGTGAGTGTGTTTATGTGCGTCTGTGTGAGTGTGTGAGTGTGTGTCATGTGTGCGTCCATGCGCCGCTGGAGGCTGTACAGTGTATACTGCACATATTTGGTGTTGGACATTTGTCCTTTAGAACGGCTTCAACTCCCAGTACATTATCACAGGTCTGTTCAAGTGACACAAATGAAGCTTTATTCTTATACAGCACAGCTCATATCTGAGGATGAACAACAACGCAAAAATAAAGAGCAGCTTCAGGACCCGGAGGGAGCGTTCAGAAAAGCTCCAGAGCAGGGGTCACTGCAGGGGTCTCTGTGGCTTCAGGACACACCGCTGTTTTGATCACAACCACTGCTGAACAGCATATGTTTACATCGTGGGGCTTTTGGAGCAGTTTTATTGTCCCGTACATGAGTCCCTCTGTGACTTGTTGTAGGAGAACAAGATGTCTGGATGTGCCCTGGATGTAAAGTTTCCTGCACAGGTGGCCTTTAAATGCCACAGTTCTCAGTCATTGGTTCAAATGCGTTCACCACATATGGAGTGTCACATCCCCCTCCAGTTCTTCAGGGCAAAATACGGCCCTTAGTTTTTAACCAAACAGATGCCACGGATCCACACTTCTGTAGTAACCGCACTTCCGGTTTGATAAAAACCTCATTCATGCAAAGGGTGAACGAGGGAAAAGTCTCACCGCTAAAACATCATGTAAAGTAGACTGTGTGTAGTGTGTAAAATGTTTAATATACACGTGCATCAAGTAATCAATACACCAAATCACTGGGTGATCTGAAAACGGCTTTTTAGTCCATGTAGAACTTATTTTCCATTGAGCTCGTCTGCTCCATGTAAACTAACACAGCGGAAAAAAGATGACTGTGCCCACGGACACTTCCGGAATAAGGTGAATACTCACCACTTTTGCCGAGATGTGTTTGTCTGACGTGCAGAGATGAAAAGCAGCAGCTCGTTGTTAGCGGTCAGTTAGCCACCAGTAGCTGCAGCTGCGTGAGCTCCGTGTGGGCGGGCCTCCGCCGAGAGCTCACAGCCAAGACTCCACCCATCTGTCCTTTGTAGGACGGTTCTCTGAGGGAGGAGTGACCCAGGGGTAACTGCGGCCATTTTGAACTCTCCATGATTGATGGGTATTAACATGAATGGGGCAGAGTGACGAGCATCAGTCCATAGTTTAATGTCTATGGTCCCACCTCAGCGATGGCGCTCTGCTAGGGCTGCTCCATATTGGAAATGACTGTGATATGACTATTAAGATCTGCGATATCGATATTATTTAAATACACCTTTTGACTAAGGCTGATGTGAGTTTAGCCAGGACTAGGGCTGTCACTAACGATTATTTTAATCGTCAACTAGTCAGCGATTATTTCTATTGTAGATTGAGACTTAGAATAAAGAAGAAAAAAAAAACTAAATAAATGTTGCAATTTGGTGAATGAAGGCTTCTCGAAAGAAAATATTTATGAATAAAGTGTATAATTGAGGAAAATCAGAAATGTTTTTTTGCCATTTTTCTTTGATAATGTCACTGTCTTTGTTATAAAAGTCTTTAAGTTTGTTTAGTCTGTTTAGTCCAGAGAATGATGACCATCGTCCAAATACAACTGCAATTATTGTTTATAGTCGACTAGTCATATCGATACTTTTGAGATATATTGTGCAGGCCTGGGTCCTGCTTATGCAGCTCAACAGCCGTTCACATCAGAATGTCATGACAGGTGAACACCTGACAGAAAATGACACTGAATCCGCATTTTTGCACAGATTTGGGCTTTTAAAGGTCAGCTGCAGAACAGACTATTTCAGTTATTTGTTGTTGTTTTTTCTGTCTCTCTCTCATTTCTTGTTGCTTATTGAAGCTCTACTTGAACCTTGTTAAGATCCAACCATGAAAATGTGACTTTTGACATTTATTCAGCTCGTCTTAAACATTTGTAAAAAAATAAAATAAAAAAATAAATAAAGGGCCACCCAAGGTTGAAGGGGAACATCTCTTGTATCAATAATTGATAAATAATTTACAGTAAGTTTAAAAATTGTTGGCACAACATCCATGATCTCTGCGGCTGTTCTGATTGGTCTGGTGAGGACAATCACTTGTTTAGACCGTGGCACCAAAACACGTCAAATGTTTGGAATAACAAGAGAACTCTGACTTCAGTAAAAAAAGGTTCATATTATTTTCTGGTAAATGAAGCATAAGCTCTTTTTAAAATGGAAATTCAGTCATAATATTACAGATACAAAGGGCAAATTAAATGTAGGCGAGGAGAGGGAGAGAGAAAAGGACAAACTCTCCCTGAGCGAGAGCAGGATTAAAGGAGTACAAGGAAAGTCAAGGGTTAAAAAGCAAACGTTCGTCATGTTGTATCTTGTTTTGCGCAACGTGCAATATGTTTTTTCATTCATTTTGTTTTATATCACACGAGTTAATGTAATAATACATATATTTTCTTGATGAAACTCATAAAAATGTGAGTATAATTGGGGCTCAATTTAGCTTAACATTTTACCTGAAGGATTTCTGTTCTGGAATTTAAACCTCTCACAAACAAATATATTGGAATAAATGTACCATTGTGATTTATTCAAAACAAGTGGCTTAATGTAGACAACACTGTTTTGAGAGGTTTATTGGTGTTATGTACTTTTATAAGGTGCTTTCAAGATGTATATTAGTTAAAACTTGTTAATTGATACATTTTTCTATGGTTTGTCTGCTCCAAACCACACTTTTACTGATAAAGGACTAAAAAGATGATCTGAAAGGGATTACAAGGTATGTGGATACGCTCATGTCATGAATGGATTTGAGTGTCTCACCGCCTCATGGTTTGAACACGGAGCAGTGTGGACGCCTCTCCTCTGTTTCATCCGGACACAGCAACCTCTTAAAGGGCCTGTACCTGATTTTGAACCATAAGACAGAGACATGTTTTTGTTTGAACCGTTAGCCCCGCCCACATAGTCCTGCCTTTCACTCAGTATTCACCTTATTCTGGAAGTTGCCGTACGCGCCGCCGTCTTGTTTCTGTTGTATTAGTTTACACGGAGCAGACGAGCTCAACAGAAAATAAGTTCTACATGGACTAAAAAGCCGATTTCAGACTGACCAGGAAATCGTTGCGTTGTTGACTTGTTGTTGCTCGTGTTCATTAAACATTTTACACAAATCTACTTTATGTAACATTTTAGCGGCGAGACTTTTCCCTCGTTCGTCATCAGCTTTAATGGAGTTCTCATCAAACGGAAGTGCATTTACAATAAAAGTGCGCATCTGTGGCAAAAAGCGGCAAAAGTGGGCGGGGCAGACTCCATGTTCCATGCTCTGGAATAGTCTTATGCAGTTGTTTCCATATAGTTCCTCTAACTCTCAATAATTAGCTTTTAGCACTTTTGAAACTGCACCATGACAGAATCACGTGTCTGGGATAGTGGCAAGCAGTTATTTCCCCATGATTCATAGTGTACAATGTGCCCGACTGACTGAAAAGAGGTGACCCTGGCAAACGCTTCTGCATTGTTTTTTTTTCTAACAAAGTGCATTTATAATATGCACAGATTATACATTATGAACACGATGTCTTCCCATGCGTCGCTTCTATCAATGTGTGATGTAAAGAGGATTTATCTTAACCAGAGTAAATAAAAATCAGGTACACGGCCTTTAACTCAGGGCTGTCCAAGGAATGTGATCCGGCTCTCAACCCATCTGCAAAAAATATAGAAAATATTTGATCTCTTAGTTCTGGTTTAGACCTGGTTTAGTCCTGGTGTAGATCTGGTTTAGACGTGGTAGTCCTGGTTTAGTCCTGGTTTACACCTGTTTAGTCATGGTTTAATGCTGGTTTAGACCTAGTTCAGTCCTGGTTTACACCTGGTTTACACCTGGTTTAGTCCTGGTTCAGTCCTGGTATAGATCTGGTTTACACATGGTTTAGACCTGGTTTAGTTCTGGTTTAGTGCAGATGTTAAAGCCTTTCGTATTACATTTGTTTTGAATTTCAAAAGCATTGGGCACGTTTTTGGGGCCTGAGGACCAAACCATCCGATAAATCTGTCCCTCTGTGAAATAAAGTTGAAAAGCCCCGCCTTAAACGCATCTCTCCACAGCAGCATAGTCTCCGCCTTCTCAGCCTCTCCAGCTCCAGCTCCTCCTCTTCACCACCACCAGTGTCTGTGTGGAGAAATGTTCCTTGTAATCTTTAATTCTGTCCCTTGTCAATTCAATAAATCATTGACTCTCCAGTGTGTGTCAGTGTTGTTCATTCTCTGGTGCACGTGTCAGTACAACTAAATGCTGGTTTATGATCCTGGGGTCAGAGGTCAGTGCAGGGATGCAGGGTCACGTAGATAAAGCATTTCTTCAATATCAGCTCAAAGTTCACAAACGTACAATGTGTTATTCATTACTCAAGAAAGATTCACATTTGATTCAAAAATACTTCAGAGAGTTCAACAGAGACTTCTACCTCTGATCCAGCACCGGGTCGATGAAACCCACTGACTTCACTTTTCACACACACTTCCTACAGCTCTTCACACACTTCCTCAGCTCTTCACACACTTCCTCAGCTCTTCACACACACTTCCTCAGCTCTTCACACACTTCCTCCAGCTCTTCACACACTTCCTCAGCTCCTCACACACTTCCTCAGCTCTTCAAACACACTTCCTCCAGCTCTTCACACACACTTCCTCCAGCTCTTCACACACTTCCTCCAGCTCTTCACACACTTCCTCCAGCTCTTCACACACTTCCTCCTGCTCTTCACACACACTTCCTCCAGCTCTTCACACACACTTCCTCCAGCTCTTCACACACTTCCTCCAGCTCTTCACACACTTCCTCCAGCTCTTCAAACACACTTCCTCCAGCTCTTCACACACTTCCTCCAGCTCTTCACACACTTCCTCCAGCTCTTCACACACACTTCCTCCAGCTCTTCAAACACACTTCCTCCTGCTCTTCACACACTTCCTCAGCTCTTCACACACTTCCTCCAGCTCTTCACACACACTTCCTCCAGCTCTTCAAACACACTTCCTCCTGCTCTTCACACACTTCCTCCAGCTCTTCACACACTTCCTCAGCTCTTCACACACTTCCTCAGCTCTTCAAACACACTTCCTCCAGCTCTTCACACACACTTCCTCCAGCTCTTCACACACACTTCCTCCAGCTCTTCACACACACTTCCTCCAGCTCTTCAAACACACTTCCTCCTGCTCTTCACACACTTCCTCAGCTCTTCACACACACTTCCTCCAGCTCTTCCCACACACTTCCTCAGCTCTTCACACACACTTCCTCCAGCTCTTCACACACTTCCTCCAGCTCTTCAAACACACTTCCTCCTGCTCTTCACACACTTCCTCCAGCTCTTCACACACACTTCCTCCAGCTCTTCACACACACTTCCTCCAGCTCTTCACACACTTCCTCCAGCTCTTCACACACTTCCTCCAGCTCTTCAAACACACTTCCTCCTGCTCTTCACACACTTCCTCCAGCTCTTCACACACTTCCTCCAGCTCTTCACACACACTTCCTCCAGCTCTTCAAACACACTTCCTCCTGCTCTTCACACACTTCCTCCAGCTCTTCACACACTTCCTCCAGCTCTTCACACACACTTCCTCCAGCTCTTCACACACACTCCCTCCAGCTCTTCACACACACGTCTTCCAGCTCTTCACACACACTCCCTCCAGCTCTTCACACACTTCCTCAGCTCTTCACACACACGTCTTCCAGCTCTTCACACTCTTCCTCCAGCTCTTCACACACACTTCCTCCAGCTCTTCACACACACTTCCTCCAGCTCTTCACACACTTCCTCCTGCTCTTCACACACACTTCCTCAGCTCTTCACACACTTCCTCCAGCTCTTCACACACACTTCCTCCAGCTCTTCACACACTTCCTCCAGCTCTTCACACACTTCCTCCAGCTCTTCAAACACACTTCCTCCTGCTCTTCACACACTTCCTCCAGCTCTTCACACACTTCCTCCAGCTCTTCACACACACTTCCTCCAGCTCTTCACACACACTCCCTCCAGCTCTTCACACACACGTCTTCCAGCTCTTCACACACACTCCCTCCAGCTCTTCACACACACTTCCTCCTGCTCTTCACACACACTTCCCCAGCTCTTCACACACACTTCCTCACCTCTTCACACACACTTCCTCAGCTCTTCACACACACTCCCTCCAGCTCTTCACACACACTCCCTCCAGCTCTTCACACACACTTCCCCAGCTCTTCACACACACTTCCTCAGCTCCTCACACACACTTCCTCTAGCTCTTCACACACACTTCCTCAGCTCTTCACACACACTTCCTCCAGCTCTTCACACACACTCCCTCCAGCTCTTCACACACACATCCTCCATCTCTTAATTTTGGACCACCCATGAAAGTTTCATAGCGATGAAAAAAGAATAAAACAAAAAATCTAGATGAGGTCAAATTGCCCTGAAGATAGTGGGAGGGATAAATAAAGCAGTTTAACACAAAGCATGCATTGCTTTCTTCTTGAATGCCAGAGTACAACATTCCTGTTGTCTTATATTTCTTCTCTTGGCTCAGTTTGCAAGTTATCAATTCGTAGGTTTTCCTTCCTTTGTTGAAGTTTTTGGCCGTGATGTTGGTCTCCTCCCAGACTCGTTCTCTCGTTGGGTGAGGTCTACTTGATGTAGAAGCTAATCTTGATTTTGTTCAGTTACTTGTTTCTTAATTAAACCTCTTCGATAAATAATGACTAAAAGAGCCTGTTTTAGGCGTAGGACCACACTGATGGCAGCGTGGTAAACGTGTTGCTCCAGCCATCTTTCGTTTATTTTCGAAGTTCAAGAACAGAACATTTTTCACACGTTATTACAAGACAAAACAACAAGATAAGCAGTAGTGAGTCTCCCAATGTCCAAATCATGTATCATTGCTTAACAAAGCTCCAGATTTCCGATGTCAAAACTATTGATCTAGGCCTCAAAACTCATGGACACAATAGATGGATATCTTTGGAACATACTTTGGCTGCGGGGAAGAAGGTCATCAGACTGAACCTTGTATTTAGGCAAATGGAAATAATGACATTTGGACTTGGCTCTCTCTGCGTTCTCTGTTCTGTTTTGTTGTGTTGTTTTATACATTATACAAAAAACTGAAAAAATTAAGCATTAAAAAATACTTTATGTAAATCTTTATCTCCTTTTCTTGTTTCTTCCATCTAATTACTGAAATTGAATTGAATTGATTGGTTGCATGTGCTCTAAATGTGTCAGTATGCTTCAACAGACAAATATATCACAAATGACGGGACAGGGTCTGGGCTTACCAATGTGTGCAATAAAGGAGTGTTTGCACAGAATAATGCATATGTACTATAGTCTCATATTCACCTAATTTTGCCTCCGCCCACTTTTGCCTCTTTTTGCCACAGATCCACACTCCACGCGTAATGGCACTTCTGGTTTGGCGGGAACTTGGTACACACGAATGGCGAACGAGGCAAAAGTCTGGCCGACAAAATAATATAAAGTGAATGGATTTGTGTAAAATGTTTAATGTAGATGTGCAACAACAAGTCACACTGCACCGATTTACTGGGGCCTGAAAACGGCTTTGTGTCCTTATTTAACGTCTTTGCTGCTGTTCGGGTGTCACCAACCCCAGAAAGCTCCAAGTCAATGGCACGAGTCTCCCCTTTTCTGGAAAGTCATGGTTGATCTGTTTCAAACGTAGAGTTATTATTTCTGATGCTACGTTGCGTTTATGTGACGTTTCATGAGAGTAATTTCTTTTCAATGGGCCTTTTTTTTACCCAGTCTAGGATTGTTCAGACTGCATGGACCATCATCTATGCAGTGGATGATTTCCCAGGGTTCCATTGCCTTGTGAACGTTTGCTCCTGTCAAAAGGTTCTCTTTCGCAGCACAAATCTCCAAGCCTGAAACAACTTTTTCTGGCCCATAGTGTGCCAACCCCAGACAGCCCCGAGTCTGTCTGTCAACACGCACAAGCCTCCTCTTTTTGTTATAGAGCTTCATATTTGTCTACACTGCTTCTCTGTGCTGCTCGTGCAGGATATTTACGTGTTCATCAAGGCGCGTTTCCACCAGGCCCTCTGTGCGGTGTAAAGCAAACTATTTGGGCACAGATACCACATGCTATTCTAACTCTAATTCTAAATTATTCTACTACTGACCATTTTTACTGTGAATGAGAGAGTGTGTGACTCATGGTCTGTTTTAGTTTTATTTAGCTATTAAAATATCTTCTAGAAACATGTTAATATACAGAGTGTAACTTTTCACATTTCCTGCTTTTTGACCAGTGAGTCCTTTTACCTGCTTTAGTTTAGAGTTGGCTAAATCTTAGTTGGGTTTCCTGGACTCTGAGATCAGGTGGTGTTGTACAAATCATTTTAATATTTTATTGTATTGGGGCATTTCAATTGTAACCCCTACATCTTGGTCACCACACACGTACAACAGCATACGAGACGAAGGCTTTGTGATATAAGTTAATGATTATCACTGTAAATAAACATCAACCATAAACCCACTATAAAGGCCTATGAACGCTTTATATCAAATAATCAGTTTATGTCACCGTATGTGCCATTGAGATTTTGCACAGACCCCACTGGTAATAAATACATTTCAAAATTACAGACTGAAGGAGTCATCCTGAATAGCCAACACTGGTTATACCCAGAACATGGAAAAGCACGTGGTTCAAAGCAATTTTACATTTTGACCTCTCGTGGAACATTTGCACAACCTAGTGGCAGACTTTAGAACATGTGCAGTGGGTTAATCTCTCAAGTATTTAAACATTAGTCCTATAGTCTATTTAATTATTGTCCCCATTGTTACAACCCAGCTCGGCTAGGGTAAGAGGAAGTAACAAAAACCAAAGATGGGAAAAGGTTTAAATAAAGATGCAATTTAATGAACGGGGGTGTAAGGGTAAAGTAACAGAACTAAAACATAATCAAACTAATAAAACACAAAAGAACAAAACCCACAAATACAGGCGCTGTCTCTGCAGCCCTGGACACATTGAATACAAAGGCGTACTGGTACTGCAGCCCTGAGGCACATGACATATATAGGCACTGCCACTGCAGCCCAGAACAACAAGACACAAAATGGCATACTGGCCACACACAGGCCAGCAGCCCCAAACAGGTGTGGAGCAGGACCACAGGTGGGCCAGGAGCCAGCAGCCAATCCCGTTCAGCTTGAGCTAGCCTCCTCTCTCCAGCAGGAACTCCACAGCCACAAGAAACAAATACAATATTCAGAAAAAACACAGAAGGAGGCGGGAACAGTCGGCCTGGAGTGCAGGCAGGTGTAGACACACCATTGGAGCACGCCTTCAACCAGGACACCAGCCAGACCAACACCAATCCACCGATGAGGAAACAGGATCCTCCAGTCAGGAGCCAGGACTCTAGCATTATATGCAAAATATGGCACATAATGCCACATGGGCAGGGGGAGGGCAAGACAAGCCTGGCCAGTGCCGTAACACCCATTATGTCTGAATAATTTATATAAAATGTCATAATCCTGTGACAAAGTATGTGTGCATGATCTCATCGTCTGAACTAATACAATCACATTCTATTTGACGTGTAGTTGTACAGCAGTATTACCCTCTGCACTTCAGACACCAGTGTCACAGCTGAGACAAGACCACATGACATGAAAATACATAGAAATTATTGTGAATTTCCTTAGGTTACAATTATTATACTAAGATTATGTCTCAATAAATAACAAGAAATGTAAGTTAAATACATATGTCTCAATTACACACATGTTACTTTAAATTCATGTTACACTAATAAGTTTTCACAATCACAAATCTGAGGTCATAATGTCTTAAAAGAGTTGACATTGTATCAAAGGTATTATAAATAAAATGAAAGATCAATTGCCACAAACCATCCAAAGTCTGTGGCGAAAGGACCACGTCATTTTCTGCTGATTTTAACCACACCCCATAAAAAAAAAATCACTCAAATAATATTTAATATATCAACATCAACTGTAAAGTTTTCTCTTTACATGTGGGACAGTAATGCCATTCTGTGGGATCACATGTTTGTGAAGAGAATTTGTTGGTTCATAAGAGGGGTTTGGAGGGTCCTGGAACCAAACGGGGTCGAGTTAAAACAAAAGACTTGAACTCATCAAGGCCCCAGGTTTACACAAATAGAAAATAACAGAACTGAGAAAAAGATAGCAAAAATAATTACGTGAAAAGGTACTGGCTCCAGGACTAAATGAAATGTATTCATTTCTCACCTCCTGTAAATTGTACATGTAAAGTAGCCTAAATTGTCTATGTCTAATCAACTTTTACCGTGTGTAGGGCCCCCCACCTCTTGTGTGGGGACTATTTTGAACAGAGGGTTTATAATCATTTGTCATAGATTTGCCTTTTATCAATTGCTAAAATTATGGCTTCCATCTGCAATGTAGCCTAATTGAAGCTTGGGTGTGTTTTAGGCAAGGAAAGCTCTTAACTCTCCTTTTGTATTTGGTCGAGCGTGTTTCTGAGCAAAGTGAGCGCAGTCCCTCTCCAGCCCAGGCTCCAGCCAATGAGAGCCGGAGTGTCCGCTGAGGTAAAGCCCGTGTGCACCGGCGTCACTGCGCACACGGAGCCAGTTTAAACCCGGAGCGGAGTGACCTTCTCTCGGCTTCAGTCCGAGTCTCCACCGGTCCCACCGACACAACCGCTCCAGCCTCAGACATGAACAACAACTTAGTGGGAGATGAAGTCGGGTAAGACGCCTTTATTCCCTCGCACTACACCAGAGCAGACTCACTGTAAAGCCACTGTAATTTAAAGTTTGCCTACTCTTGTCTATCTGTCATTTGACAGCTAAGTGCTACAGAGCTATGCTAGCCTGCGTTAGCCCGGGTGCAGAGAGAGAAGTAGCTAAACTTGTCCGAAGTAGCAGAGTTGGCGGTGACAGTGCGCGGTTTCTCGGACACAGACATTAATAGTGTGTAGAAGGTCCGTGTGCTCAAAGCCGAGCGGTGGAGAAGTGGACTGGCCGCTTTGCATGATGTTTAAGTTAGCTCCGAGCTGCGCTAGCCTAGCCTCGGTTTGCAGCGAAAGTCTCCTCTTGACTTCTGCGGAGCGAGGACATTTAGCGGGCACCGCTGAAGGATGCTGTGTCCCCGCAGCCTCAGCCCGCGCATCACCGCCTCCTGCTCCTCTGCGGGACCGAACACGGAGCAGGCACGGGAGATGTGCACGCGTACATGTGCGACCGTCTAAACTGCCGTCAAACTCCTCGTTCCCGCTCCCTGCCACAGCGCTCTCTCTCCCGCCGCAGAGGCTCCGGGGCTCGGCGCGGCGGGACGGGGCTCGGTGCAGCGCGACGGGGTTCAGGGTAGCGGGACCGGGCTTGGCGCGGCGGGACGTCCTGATATCACACGCAGATATACCGACCGGACTCGGGCTTTAAGGACACGGTGGTCCGTTGTGAGCCGTGCTGGGCTGAATGATGCGCGTGGAGCGTGTCCCTGTCAGAGGAGCGGGATGTCTGTAGTTGTGCTCGTGCTCACCAAGGTTAATGTGTCAAAGCTGTGACATAATGACTCGAGGACTTGTCTCTAAATGCCTTGATAACACAATTGCGTTCTTTTAAACTAGTTAGCAGAGTATATTCTCTCATCACTCTCTCTTTTCAGGAAACTTTTTGTTGGAGGCTTGGACTGGAGTACAACACAAGGTGAGCTCATCTACCTTGCTTTGGATTTATGGTCCGTTCCAGGCAACTGGTAACTGGGATAGTTCCCACCTCCGATTTGAAGAAAAAAAAAAGTCTGAAACGCTGCTAAAACTGGTAAATCCTCCTGTGAACTGGAACTAGAGACTTCACTCACAAGCTCAAGAGTCACGTGTTACAGCAATAATAATCGCCACAAAAAGTGGAGCGATTAACCACCACGTAAACGATGTAAACGTACAGGGTAAATCCGAAAACAATCTATTATTTGACATATTTGGGACGTCTGTTTAATATTCATACATTTATTTAGCTTACGTTAGCATTTGCCAAATTGTTTACATATGAGTTAAAGGACAAATAGTTTGAATCATTTGTTTTGTTATTGTCCTTTAAACATTATCTTCAGTATCTTTGACATCTCATTTTTTAGAACTAAAAATAAAATGTTTTTACTAAGAACAACATAACTATATCACTGCCTTGGGAGACGCCATGTTAACTTCGCTGAGACTCCATCTACTGGCTGCAGAGGCAATTACGTCTAAATATGCTGTTGGTATGCTAAGCTATAACTCAGCTGCAGTGGTCGTGTTTAGACAGCAGATATGCTCAGAGCGAGTCTGGTGATGATTTAAGGACTTAAAACCTGCTGTTTTAAGATTCTTGGATAAATGACGCCTAAAATCGGAAAAAAATATCTCACATCAGGGGAGTTCAGCTGAGTGCTTTTGACGGTCAGAGAGAGCATTTTCTTACCAGGATTCCTCAAACTTGCGTGAATGCAGCTAAATGTAACTCCAGGTATATTTTTGATCAGGGAACATGACTAAAAGTCACTGTAGTCTAATATGTGTCCTATAATGGTGCTGGAACGCTCAGAGGTCAGAACTTGTATCTTTCAAGTGGGAAAATAACCGACTTCCCATTTGTCGAGAACGCAAGAGGTTGGACATCAGAGAAACGTTTTCTCTGAGTTTCTTTGTTCCAGTGGTTGGGGGTTCATAAACATTACACTTTATGAACTGTACGAACAACTCAACAATAAAACCCAAGAATATGTTCAAAATCAACCAAAATATGGATCCAATTAAGGTCATTTATTAATCCGTACAGTGTTATTATCTGTTAGTTATAGTATTATTATTACTATTCTCCCTCTCTGTGATGCTGCTGCTCCAGCAGACCACAGCAGACATAGCGTAACCGTTATTCAAATATTCTACTGTGGGACCTGTAGTTATGAGGGCTGCATTATTAAAATGGTAATGGTTCTCTGGACTGTACAAACTCTAAAAAAAGCTTTTATAAAGACAAAATAAAGTGGTAAAATATCTAAAAACAATACACTATTTCTGATTTTCATCAATAATACATTTTATTCATAAATATTCTATATCTAGAAGCCTTCAGTCACCATATTTCAACCTTTAATTAGTTAAAAATGCATTCAAAAAGTCTCAATGTGCAATACAAATAATCTAGTCCATTACTAAAATAATTGTTCCTTCCTGAAAGGCACCATATTTATTTCATTAGAAAAGGTGACCACGCTTGGTGCTTTAAACCTGGTCCATATCAATCTGTAGGATTGGTTTTCTTCCTATTGTTCTTTTTTAAAATAAGAAATTCAAGATCAATAAAGCTATATTTTTATTTATTGAGTAAAAATAGGCTGGAGTTCATAGCAATGGTTTAATTATATTTTATTTATATATTATTGCCTTCAGAGATCAGAAAAGGCATGAAGTAGGCCTAGGTATGAGATGATAACTGATATTAACCTATACCATGGTATTAACAGAGCTTAGAATCATGGCCAAATATGTGGTTTCAAGTGATTTCTTCCTCAAAAGTATTGCAATTTCTCATGAACCATGTCGGTTGCGTTACTGTCGTTGCCTGCATTACTGCTGTTGGCTGCTGCTGCTGGAGCCGTTACCCAGGGTCCAGGTTGATGCGTATGCGTTTTATCCATGATGATACTTTTATGGTTAATGATGCTGGTTTTGATTAAATATGTTGTGATAAATGTACTAGACCAACATATCATGGCTGAAATAACATACGTTTTTCTCAACATTCCGGTGTGCGTTTGACATTGGTGTAAATTTACACCACCTCCCGATTTGGCGTAGTCGTGCACCGTACACCAAAGTTCACGTTGATGAATGTCGGGTGGTGCATTGATTTGGCCGTACACCACACATACACCCAAATTTTGGCGTGTACACTGATGAGGCCATTGAGTGTCTGTGTGTGCTAGACTAAGCATGGAAAACAGAAAGAGGAGAAGAGAACTGTCTGAGGAAAAATATCAACAATCTGAAGGTTACAAGTCCATCTCCAGAGATCTTGACGTTCCTTTGTCCACGTGTAAAACTTAATGAAGAAGTTTGTAGCCCATGGCCCTGTAGCTAATCTGCCTGGACGTGGACAGAAGAGAAAAATGTATGAAAGGCTGCAGTGCAGGATAGTGCGGATGGTGGATAAGCCCCAAACAAGTTCCAAAGAAATTCAGTCTGTCCTGCAGGTTCAGAGTGCATCAGTGTCAGCGCCAACTATCTGTCCAAATTTGAATGACATGAAACGCTATGGCAGGAAACCCACAAATGGATGGTAAGAAAGCGAAGTGGCCGGCAATGAGTCCAGATCTAAATCCCAGTGAACACCCGGAGAGAACCTAAAACTGCTGTTGGGAAAAGGCGCCCTTCTAATATAGAAATCTGGAGCAGATTGCAAAGGAAGAGTGCTCCAAAATTCTGGTTGAGTGGTGTAAGAAACTTATTGATGGTTATATGAGGCGTTTGATTTCAGTTATTTTTTGAAAAGGGTGTGCAACCAAATATTAAGTTAAGGGTTCCATTAATTTTGTCCTGCCCAGTTTGAGTTTTGCATGAAATTTTTTTTGTGTTTTTCCAATGCACACAAAGGAAATAAACATGTGTATAACATGTTTATTGTGTAATTGCAATATTTTTCTGGGAGAAATGGTGCAATTTCTGGAAAAGATCCCGGGGTGCCAACACTTTCGGCTATGATTGTATATATAGCTTATACCCCTGACGGGCGGTACAGTTGGCCTCAGAGAAATGTGTTGGACGGTCAACAGCTTGACCTGACCTTGACGTCAGGTTATTACTTTTCTTTTTGTTTTTATAGAAACTCTCCGAAACTACTTCTCGCAATATGGAGAGGTGGTAGACTGTGTCATCATGAAGGACAAAACAACAAATCAGTCACGAGGCTTTGGGTTTGTCAAATTTAAAGACCCAAACTGTGTGCGGAGCGTACTGGAGACCAAACCACACAGTCTGGATGGTCGAAATGTAAGTACATTATTCAGCGTGTGTGGTGACTTCTTTGACCTCAGATGTTTTTCAGATGGCTATGAATCAGAGAAACACGGCTTAATTAACTTGTAACTTAACTTTTGTGGCTGCCCTGTTTGACATTATGCACTTCGGGAGAAAATCCACTCCAGAGCTCATGATGTCATTGCTCTGGATCATGTTCACGTTTGACTGAACTGACTGAGGGTACCAGCACTCTCCAGGAGAGGGGAGAAATGAAGGAACAGTTTTATGAATATTTGATTAAATCTGAAGTTTGGGCAGCGACTTCAACTGAATACAAAGAAGGACAATGCAAATGGATGAAATACATTTAAAACAATATGTTTAGCACCACATGTAAATGCATATCTGTCTGATTTCCCTCACATTGTCTTGTTAGGTGAACACATATATTTGTGTTTTTCTGACATTTCCCACCTAAATCTTTAGTTTGGCCTCAGTACGTTTAGGAGGTCCCGCTCCAGGGGAGCTGCAGTGCTAAAGTTACTGAGGTACTGAGAATCTGGTTTGATAATGTGTTCACATCTCCACAAATGGAGTGTACTTGATCCGATCGATCGAAGTGAACTGGCTCAGTGTGAACATGTCCCAAGGCACAAGATTAACACAAATGTAATGTAATGTTTTGAATGAATAGTTTGTTTTAGATAAATGGCAAAATAAATGTTTGTGGTGTTTGTGTGCACACTACACTTGAAGAAGCTCAAAAGTGAAGTGTCAAAACTTCTATTAGTCTTCTATTAAAACTATGTCATTTCTATTAGTAAGCAATACTACAATGAGCTTCTAGTTTTCCCTACTTAAAAACTTAATTCACTGAACATTTAAGACTTAAGTGTCATTTCTTCATCCTCATATTTGAAAAATGGTCTGTGTAATCATTTAATGCAATAAAATAGTGCATTTTTGCGATCAGAATTAAAAATGATCACAATATTGCCGCTATTACTGTCACACTCCTCTAGTGTGTAAAGTGATGTCATTAAATGAATAAATAGTGTTCCACTTCGTGTGTGAGACCTCAATATTGTAATATATGTGCATATCCTAATTGCCCCATTTAGAGCTGTAAGCCAGCTCTGAAGGTGCCTTTGATTCCAGTCTAATGTCAGACGTTTGTGTCTTTGCCGTCAGATTGACCCGAAGCCATGCACTCCCAGAGGAATGCAGCCTGAAAAGTCTCGCACTAAGGAGGGCTGGGTAAGACGTGCTGCTCTACTGCTGGAGGAAAAGCTCACCTTCCTGCCTTTTTCTACTTCTATTAAGACTTACTGTGATTGACTGAAGATGTACAGTTCAGTTGCGCATTTCAGTGATTCCACAATACATTTCACAGGATGAAAGCTGAAATTTACATGTTATGTAATTTTATTTACAGTTTATGTTGGAAGATTGTTGTTGTAGTATTCCACAATTAGTTAATCAGCATAAAATGTTATATTTATTGTGTAGAGATTTAATTAACAAAACAAAGCAGCTCTTTTGTGCTTGGCGTTGTGTCGTCTGTTTACCTCTATGTGTCAGTAGTGCTGGAGATGTCATGTAAATCTGTGTCTACAAACCACAATACAATCACAGCTGGGCTAATGCTAGTTGTTAATTAGTGTTGCAAATTGTGTTCACTTTGACGGCTAAGAGACAGAGCTTGGACACAGTTTGAACAGTGCACCTTCTGGTTCATGGGCATATGATCCCACCATTGCCATCCTCTAAGACATATCAACAAACAAGATGTACGGCTCAAGACAACTCCTATGCTTGAACTAAACTAAACCAAACTATGCCTTTAAAGTGATGGCCTCAAACACCTAGTATATGAAGGTTGCACAATCCTTGTACATTAACCTCCAGAGCTACGACATACATAGTCTTCAGTACTGCAGTAGAAGTGTCTGATCTAGTGTGAGCTCTTGCAGTGCTCCTCGGCAGAGCTGCAGTGTAGTAGATGTAGTAGTGAGTAAATGGCTGGTGCGTGCTTTGTGATCTGTGGAGACGAGTGTCTACACTGACATGACATGTTCAGAATTGTAGCCGAGGGCCAGAGCAGAGCCTGCTTTCTGCTCGGGCTGAATAGATGTGGGCTCAGTGGCCTCTTCCCTGAGTGATCCTTTAACAGCCTTCCAAACCCATGCACTCCCTGTTCTCTTTCAGAAGGGCAGCAAAGCCGATAGCAATAAATCTAAGAAGATATTTGTAGGCGGCATCCCCCATAACTGCGGAGAGCCCGAACTCAGGGACTATTTCAATCGATTCGGAGTGGTAAGTATTGGCAATGCACAACACAAGCACCAACCTTATTTTGTCATTAGCCTGGTTTCCATTGGAGCACTATGGCAAAGGTCAAGTCACTACATTACAACAGGACTCCATTGTACCTTCTCGGGCCCTTCTATCCCGAGCCCTTCTATCCCAGACCAATGCGAACCCGAGCCCTTCTAACTTGAGCTGCGCTAATCGAAGCCCTTCTAACCCGAGCCCAGCGCTCCAGTAGAAACCAGAGTGTCTTGTATATATTCTGTTTCAGTGAAATGAACAATGGTTTAGGGGGAGATGAGTCGAGATGTTTAATTGCTTTGCGGAGCCTGGTGCGTGTCTAAATGCACTCACTGTTTCCCTTTGTCCCGTCTCAAGGTCACAGAGGTGGTAATGATCTATGATGCGGAGAAGCAGAGGCCCCGAGGTAAAAGCTGATCCCGCTCTCTCTCCCTCTCTCCCTCTCCATCTTAAATCACATGACAAACTATTCTGGCCCAAACGTGCACAGACCAAATGTCCTGTTTACCTCTGCTGGTTTGTTTCTCTGTTAATGACCCTGGAATACACAATAGACACGATCACTTGGAGGGAACATACTTTGTACAATAAACGGGGTTAGATGAGCCCAGCAGACAGGAGACCCTCAGTATCAGTAACCTTCACACTATAACATGGCATGGAAGTGGATTTTGAGGAATCATCACATTGATTTGAATGTGGTCTCAATAGTGGAAGTTTTCAAGTTTCTTTCCTAATTAACAAGCTTGACAAACTACTTTATAGAAATCCATTATTCGTTCACTCAATGATCTAGAGACCATAAGCTGTTAATTGTAAATACCAGTTATTGATACAAGAGATGTGCCCCTTCAACCTTGGGTGGCCCATTTTACCTGATGGCCCAATTTAGTGGACTTCACCCTTCTCCTGAGGTCACAGTGGCTCCTCTGACCACCACATTACAGCTGGGAAACGTGAGGTGATTTGTCCAAGAACACAACACATGAAGTGTATTCTCGTTATAAGAGTGGCTTTTCTTTTTTTTCGTCTTTATTACCTGAACAATCCTAAAGTGCAATTTAACAGTGCATGTGGAGTCAGGTTGTGGGCCACTTTTTATTTGCATAATGAAGGGTCTCACTAAGACTGTAAAAATGTCATGTCTTAGGGTTATACTTTTGTCAAAAGAGATGATTTTGCGTGTTTGCTTCTTTTAATAAAACAACAGGAGAGGAAAGTAGCAAAAAAAAAGTATAAAGGTAGTGCGCAACATATTTAACCTATTTATACCAATATTTGGTATGTCCATTTTCTACAGGGATTTTTATTTTATTTTATTTTAGGCGGGGCAAGTTTATTTGAGCATCAATTGTACATAATATTAAAACCAATCAACCACCAACTGTTTTTATTGCAGGAGTTTAATGTCCCAGATGCAGTTAAACTCAAGTGGATGTAAATACTAAAGACGATTCACAGTACCTTATTCATTTCAGCCCATTATTTATGAACAGTTGGACAATCCCAAAACCAGATAATGTTTGGCTGTCTGGCAGCCACAGTTTCTCACGAAACCAGTATTTCCCTGTGAATAATGTGCATTCTGACATGGTGTTACCATGTCAGGTTTTTAAACTAATTCCAAATATTAGATCTTTGACCCTCTTTTCAAAGATACTTTTGTCATTTACAAAGGTTGAGCATAAGAAGAGTTTCATTTAGATAGTTAAAATCTCAATTTTGATTGAGAAATTCAATGGTGAAGTATCCAGGTTATAGAAAGTAGGTGGCTTCTGCGTGTTGGTAAAATAACAGTGTACTTTATCACAAGTTCACTTGCGGCTGCTGGCATATTGAGAGCAGTTTGAATATCTCGAGGAAGTCCTCTGAGAGCCTGTTTCAGCCAAAGCATTTGTCGTCACAAAGTTTTGTTGCTCAAGGAAATCACTTACAAACGTGAAGCAGCCACTTTGAGACTCAAAGTCCACCCCAGTGAGCCAACCACCTGTAAAATGGCAACTACACTTATGTCGAATCAGAATACATCCGAATAGTTTGTCATGTGGATTTAACATGACCTTTTCATTCGTTAAACCTAGACCTTTATTGTATATTGAACTAAATCAGTAGCTAAGTTTTCTTTAGCTGTCACCTGATGCTCTTGCATATGTAGTATAGTATGTGTTCTCCCACTTAGACTGTTAAGTATTTGTAAGTAAGCCCTTTCTGTTCTCTTTCTCCTGTTACCTCTTCCCTGTGAATGCTCTGGATGTGATTAACCAAGTCTCTTTAAGATGTGTCTTTTCCTCTTTAGGTCACTGCATTCCCCAGTGCCACAGAGATACAGGCCAAAGCTCTCATTTGTCATTCCATCCATTACATTGGCTAGAGGCTGTGCACAAAACTGAGATGGCCTTTTGTTGGATTAGTGTCACCTAAACTGTCACAGTTCCTACTGTCCACTCCAATATCATAAGCAACAACATCTGATTTAAATGTAATTAGACCATTTTTAATCAGAACATTTGATTTTATTAAGCTGGTCAAACTATAATGTGACTTCACTAATGTATGTCATATACTTAATACTGAAGAAATAAATGTAATATGGGTAATGTCTTCAATACTAATTTAGTTTTATACAGAAGTTCTGCATAGCCCTACAGGCATGTGTTCTCAGCCTATAGAGGACATGTCAGTGTAAGCGCACAGTCCCATATTTGGATGTGGGACGGCTCATTGACAGATGTTATTAATAGCCATAGACCATAAGCACTGGGAGCGGCTGGCGTGATACTAGAGGTCTCTGAAAAGGGACTCATCTCTGAGGACGTTTAATTAGATTCAGGTTAGGTCCCCAAGTAGAGACGAGCTCTCAACCCAGTTCTGCCACAGCGCAAACTTCACCCAATCACAAGGAGATGGCTGCAGATAGGACATCCTATGCATTGTCACATTCAATGACTTGAGCTTTCATTTGGTCTTAGTATTATATTCAAACAACTATATTATATATTTTCTATTGTACTGTGTTTACACTTCTAAAAGTTCAATCTCACTGTTTGGCCTTTATCTCTGTGTTTCTGTTGTACTTTGATTATATTTGTAATATTTTTATTGTCTGTTTAGGTTTATTCCGACTGACTCAAAGTAAATGTACTATAAAATTGTGTGGGAAAAGCCCAGAGAAAGATTTTGACATTACACAATAAGTCTTTCATATTTTGTGATGCATTAACAATGGCTGCAGTGAGTGTGCTCCACAGCAATTTACTAAAGGGCAGGTCCAGGTGGGGTTCACATGAGACGGCACAAGGAACAGCACACTTTTGGAACAAGATGTCACCCAGCATTTAAACATTAAGCTACTTTCCATAGAAGACAGGTATTCAAGTGAAATCTTAACTTATCAGTCACACTAGAATTTTGGAATTATTGTAAAAAAAATAAATGAATACTCCAGAGACTTTCACGTTACTTGTTAGAAGCAGAAATGCACACCAAATAAATTCGGCTTGGATTAGAAATTCTTACTTACTTTTGCGTCTCTTGGCCAGCAAGTGACTGTTAGAAGTTCAATTTGGTCAGAATAGTTGAAAACTAAACCCAGTTGTACCTGGGACCAAAGAAGTGTGTGTGTGTGACTGCATCGTCATGTGAACGTTACCTGCCGCCCTCACTGCCGAAGCCCGAAACTGTTTCTCATCTTGTGTTGTCACAACCCCCTGCTACCTTGATTCACTCTTGGTCGTTGGCTAGGTTTTGGATTTATTACTTTCGAGGCTGAACAATCAGTGGACCAGGCTGTCAACATGCATTTTCACGACATCATGGGCAAAAAAGTGTGTAGTTGTAGTTTTATTTTACCCTTCAAAATGAACAAAGGCTAGAGCGACAAGAAGTTTCCAATCATTGATCATTTGTTCATCAAAATAATATCCCATATTGCAATGGCTGTAGAGTTTTTTATAGTACTCATAACATGTGTATAAAACAATATATGTATATATTTGTCTTTATTCTTACCTTAAAGTCGCTCAAGGCTTTGTTTGACTTGACCTCTCCTTTAGGATGTTATTGGGCATTCAGAATAACTATATGCATTATTCAGTGTTGAAATAATTATATGAAATAAATTCAATAAAATATATGACATTGACATATGACAAACTAGAGTCACCTACAGGATTGGTCAAAGTACTTTGTTTCTTATGTGTTTTCTAATTTTTGTTGGCAGGTCACTTACATGTCAACATTTTTCTTTGTTTAAAAAAAATACCAGTGACCTCAGTTTAAGAATCTCCATACTGTGTCTGCCCATCGGAATCACATTTACATTTGAGCCAATGTTCCAAACGCTGCTGCGTGTGAGATCGGCTTCAGTCAGAATAATATTGACATATCTGTGTTTGTTGCCTCACAGCCAAAGCACCAGATGTAGAGGCTTTATTGCGCAAAGACATTTGAGAAAGTGTCAGGTGAGCTGCTGACAAGAGCAAACAAGTTTAGTTTACTCTGCCCAAGTATGCTTGACAAACCTTTCGGGATTGACTTTTTCATTGACCCTCCTTTTATTACATGTACAATAGGTTTTCGTTTGACTGAAGGCATACATTTAACTAGTTAGTTTGGATTGTGCTTCCAAATAATGCGCTCAGCTTTTCTCTGTTGAGAGCTCTAGATGTGTCCTCGTCTCTCTGGCCAAAGAAAATGGCCACTCAAATCTCATTATGACATATCTGGTTTCTTTATTGTCCTTTACTGTCGCTTCTCTATACTACATCTGGAATTTTGTGAAGGTCATTGTGAAATCTGACTCTTCAGCTGGAATTTTAGATGAAACCTGTATCACAATTTAACCAGACTAAATGAAATGGCTGTAGAAAGGCTTATTTTATTGCAATATAGCTTACATTTTGGTAACCGTCAGTACAAATGATTAGCGTAAAGCTGCATCATTTCTAGTGGTAAGGCTTGTCTTTTGTGTCCTTGGTCATCTGGGTTATAAGGTTTAGATGTCTTCTGAAAGCAGGACGGGACATTATTTTTCTTATTCATTGATCTTAAAAACAAATAAATATACACTAGTACTTTCATGAACACTGTGTAACATCCAAAGTCGGAACTCGACTCCAAATAGCTTTTACTGACACAGGATTAGACTTGAAACAATTGGATCTTGATTATTTGCACAGCTCTGAGTCTGTTATCAGAATACAGCACTTTCCACAAATGAAATAGTCACCATCGCTGACAGCTTGCCGACCTTGACTTTGCACTGTTTGACTTAATCCATTGTTCTTGACTTGACATTACCTTACACTGGGACTTGAGGGAGACTGGGAGATCTGAGTTACAAAATTAGAAATTGGAGCACATCAAACTGTGCAACAAATCCCAGTTCAGTTGTTGGGGACTGTACAGAAGTCACGGTATCCATCAGCGCGAGGCGTGATGCCCACGGGACAGGGGCCAGGTAGCTGCCGGAAACATGTGCATGTAATTAGGTCGACAGAGAAGGAGGACGGGAGCCTACACCTTAAAGCGCCCAGGAATTTGTGATTCGTTTTCCTCCTGCAAGGTGACCCCAATAGCTCAACCCTTAGTCTATTTCTGGTTGGCTCCCTTAGTAGCAGGCTGTTTCTTTGCTCTGGTTAACGGCGGGAAGCTTTGCCTAGTTACAGACTGAAGTTTTCTTACTGCAGCCATTGATTTAAAAGCATGACCTGTCCGTGCAGCTTTACAGGACTAAACTTATGTTAGAATTAATTAGTGGATTATTTGCTGGTCTTGTCAAAGGTGCAGTGTTATAACATCCATGGGTCAAAAGAGGTTCACCAGAATTGACGCACTAATAATTTGCAGTAAAATAAATTGTAATTTTTTTCCATACAAGACACAGTATGAAGATTATTTTACTTTTCCGTATTATGAAACACTATTCTTTTACTATCTGCATGTTTACCTTATAATCTATCAGATCTGAGATACAAATTTCTCTCTATTTGTCCATTCCCTGCTAAAACCTAAGTAACAGTCAAAATGGCCTTTTTAAAAGCGTTAGCTGAAGAAAGGTAAGTGTTGATCTTCATTAGATGACTTTTAAATAAATAGTGTAGTTGTCAAAGATCCAACCTGTGTTTCTCAGGTACAGCTTACTTAAAAACCACTTTGTTTTAAGAATATTTTCTTTATTCTAATGGTAATATTAGTTATCTCCTAATACACTTCCATAGTACCTGAGAAACACAGTTATAGACACTCCTAGTTAGTCAGAAATAAAATTAGTGTTACTGACCCTGGCCCACATAAATATCTAAAGATAAAATCCTTGGCCCAAATGTTGAAAATAAATATGGACGGAGCTCAGGTGTGTCTGTTCTGCAGTGTTCTGGTGCTGGTGTTACCAAATGTGTTCTGCGTGTCCTTTGTCCAGGTGGAAGTCAAAAAAGCGGAACCTCGTGACAGCAAAGCTCCAGGGCAACTCGGCCCGGGCCAGTGGGCCCCCAGGGGCATCCTGAGTGCAGCTAACGGCTGGACCGCACAGCCGGCCCAAGGCTGGACACAAGCCTACGGCCCACAGGGTAAGTGGGCCGCTGGGGGAGTGTTTGGAGTGGGCCAAAGGATAAGTTGGCCGGTGGAGGAGTGGCCTGCAGGTGTTTGGCCCACCGCTGGGGGAGTGGGCCGCAGGTGTATAACCCACAGGGGGAGTGGGCCAAAGGATTAGTGGGCCGCTGATCTTTTTTTTTTTTTTAAGATCTTTTGACGCCCACTTTTGTTGAAATGCACCAGGTAGCTGCACGCAAAACTATTGAGACCCTGAGAGCACTCACAGCATCCTCTCATAAGTCATTAAATGAGTTTTACCGTCATATTCTGGGCCTAAAAAAAAAGATTTATTTCAGAAATAGGTACACCCAGTTTCTGTCCCTTTTTTACTTTAATTCACTGGAAAGTTCAGAAAAGCCCCTGTTTTTGCTGTTAGGTTTAGGGAACTCAGGACATTTGGACCCAAACAAACTCTGAAGATCACACATAAAACAACTCTATGAACCATCAGAAGCCCCGCCCTCTGGTAGTCAGAGGACATGAAATGGAACTACTATAAATTAGTGTTTATCTACATGGAAACAAACTGTATTTAATGCGTCTGTTTTTCCCGTTGATGGTTGGTTGATTTTTATGCCGTTGCTCTTTTAGAAGGGTGTTTTTAAGATACCGTAGTTGCTTTTCACTTATCTCTGTTTAAAAAGCGGTGTGACAAACTGCCAGGCAGATGGCATGATTGGTTCAAAAAGCAGAATAAAGCTGGATTTGACTTTCATGAATAAAGATGGTCAGCAGTTCTAAGAAATTCTTTATTTTCAGAATGTGACTGACTGATGTATAACCACTGTTTTTCTTTTCTCTAAAGGAGTGTGGGTATCGACCACAGGCCAGCCCATAGGTGAGTCCTGTAAAGACTGGTTATCTGCACTATTGGTTAAGCATGTGTTGATGTTGGTGTAGATGTGCAGGCTTCAGTGTAGTGTGTTTATCTGGACCTGCTTGTGTCAGAGCGGTTCAAACGCTACAGCCTGCAGACAGTTGGCGTGTTATCGCTGAGGCTGCTGATAGTGTGCTTCAGAGACAGATGGCAGCCTTGAATGGATCCTGCTCTCCCTCTGCTATTGGTCAGGCTCTGCTTCCTATCAGCACCTCCAGGTCAACCCGCAGCCCGGCTGTGCAGTGTCAGCCCACTGCGCTCACTAACACACACTCAGATACACTCTTATTTTGACTTAATATGGCCCTCAACCTTTTCAGTCTTTTAGAATTCAGAGAAGTCGATGTATGAGGAAGCTGTGCTGAGTTTGGTGGGCTTGCGCTTATTGTCAATATTTATCATAGTTTTACATCCATTTTGTTGCAATTTGTGAAGACCGTTTGAAAAATAAAAGTGTAAAATTACAGGATGTAGTGTTGAGTTCTAAAACAGAATCCCTCTGTGATGTCATCAATATGCGACATACCACTGAAAATACAGGGACAATTTACACATATGACACAATGGCTGTTTTCCAAAGCCTAGGCTTTCTTTGGTGTGATGTGGGTGTGGCAGGGCATCCAGGTCATCACTCACTGCCCAGGTCATGTCCTCCACAGGCATGTGTCCTCTGAGGTTAGCATGTGGCTAATTTACTCAGGTAGCCTTTGCTGACTTGCACTGGCAAATTACCCATAATGCACCATGATCATTTTGAGAGGGAAAAAAGGAGCATGGATCTATATTACTTTTGAAACAACTTAAACTTAAAACAAATATTTAGACCTTCTATTTCTATTTTAATGAGACTTTTGTGAAATAAAACTACTGGTAATACAAAATGAAATGCATAATTAAGTCCCCCTCCACAGAAAGCCCCCCCTCCACAATACATGTATATGTGACCCTCAGATTAATTCCCACTAGCCCCCACAAAGTTCAGTTGTAAACATTTTCGTTTTTGCGTGACTGGGGCTCTGCTGCTCGTTCCCGCTGAAGCCTGTTCTATTAGCTGTCTTTTTAGGCTTAGGCAGGACACTTACCTTGGGTTGAAAGAAACAGACATTGGAGGAACTCCCTTTGGAGGCAAGGCAAGGTCCCTAGGCTTTGGGAAACAGCCAATGTTTTGACAGTTTGAACGATCATTTACTAAAATAAAGGTGTTATCAAGTACAGCATTATTATTTGTCAAATCATAACTATTGTGTAATTTATATGGATTTTGCCCCTTGTTTACCTTATGGGTGCTAGTTAATAGTTTTGGAATTACCTCAACCTATGTCACTGTCCTCTGCAAAAATTGTCAAACTGAGGACAAATAGGCAAAATGTTTAGTAAAATCATAAATGTGATCATGTTCACTACATTTTAAGTTATATAGACTTTAAATTACTGTAAACTCTACAGCAATGATTGTTAGATATCCACAAAGCACAGTGCTCTCGTTGTGTTCACTTAAGCTTTGTGTATTTCCTCTAGATGTGAAACAAAACAAAATATTGTTTCATGGCACACCTTAGTATTGGGGTTTCCAGAAATATTCTGAAGAATAGAAAACAGCTTAACTGGTCCTAGTTATGATGCACATTGAATACAAAATGCCTCTTGACACAGTAAGAAAAGAAAGGCATTTGTAACAATGTCTGATCAACAGAGCCAGTATTCTTATGGCAAGAACAAGTTTGGAGTTTAAAATCACTGACACGTTCCAGTTGCAGAGCAGTCACGGAGGCATTTTGATCCCTGCAAAGGGAGATGGAGTAAATGTGCAAGAATACACAAATGTGTATAGATGAAGCGAAACACAAGTCCAGGAATGCTTTTTAACAACCCAAAACATGAACCAGAAAGATAAAAATACTCCAGCTAAGGTCCTGACCAAGACTAGCTCAAGATGTGCTTTGGTTCAAGGTTCTAAGACTTTAATTTTTGTTTGTGTTTAATGGGTCTGTACCTGATCTTTACTGTTTGAAATGAGACAAGCAGAACTAGGAGGCCAGGACCATCACGGGAAAACTAATTAACATTAGCATGCAAACAGTGCACTTCCTGCTTCTTGTAGAATAAAATGCTTTATAAATAGATGCGCTGGGGTCTCATTTTCACCTGAAAAGATGCTTTTACTATATATCTATACTTTATTACATGCAAAAACTCAGGTACATGAACTAGTTCTGTTTTTTACATCTCAAAACAGTGCAGCCCCTTTACTCTGTCAAATGTCAGCAGCCTAAAGTATTCCCACTCTTGTTTTGTCAGGTGGCTACGCTCCTGCCCTGACTGCCGCTCGGACCCCCACACAGCCCCCTTCACCTTTTAATGCCTTCTTGGTGACCACTCCAGCGGCCAGCTTCGCACCTCAGGGCTATCCTCAGCAGGGCTACGGCACAGCGCCACAGTTCGGTCAGTACTCCCCTCACTTCTGTGCATCAAAATATTGATACCCAGATAATTATACCAGAAACTAGATATGAAGCATTGATACATGTTAACTTATTTGCACTGTAAGTGTTGTCTTTGGCAGAAAGTGTAAAACTGTGTGTTTGATGTTACTGCGATCTGTGTTTTTGTCCGACGTCAGCTTGTATTAATGGTGAGTGTGTGTGTGTGTGTGTGTGTGCGTGTGTGCGTGTGTGTGTGTAGGTGAGTGTGTGTGTGTGTGCATGTGTAGGTGAGTGTGTGTGCGTGTGTGTGTGTAGGTGTGTAGGTGAGTGTGTGTGTGCGTGTGCGTGTGCGTGTGTGTGTGTGTGTGCATGTGTAGGTGAGTGTGTGTGCGTGTGTCTGTGTGTAGGTGAGTGTGTGTGTGTGTGCGTGTGTGTGCATGTGTAGGTGTGTGAGTGTGCATGTGTAGGTGAGTGTGTGTGTGTGTGTGTGCGTGCGTGTGTGTGCATGTGTAGGTGTGTGAGTGTGCATGTGTAGGTGAGTGTGTGTGCGTGCGCGTGTGTGTGTGCGCGCATGTGACATGACTCTGGAGCTTCTCTCCACTGGTTTCCATCACAGGGAGCTCCTTCCTCGTTGCTCTTCAGTCAGTGATTGAGATTCACTTCTGTCATATTTGATCCTGTTGTGATCCAGGGGCAGTTTGACCTGCCTTTAGTCACAGACTGCACTGGAGCATTTTTCTACGGTCAGTGAACCTGAACCTGACCCTGAACCTAGTGTACATGGAGATCACTGTATCTATAGACCATTCTTAACTGATGTCACTGATTAGATAACTTACACGAAATTGACATTTGCGGGTGACATAGAGGACACAGCTACAACGTCTTCTTGGCTGCTACAGGTCACTTTTTCACCTGGAACTCTCATCTGCGTCTGTGACGTGCCACTGTGTTTTTACGAGAGAAAACACATGAGTCTGGTCCATGTTTCCTGACTTTTCATTGGTTAAGCAGCATCATGTTATCACTTGCTAACCAAAACAGAAAGTTGTGGTGCTAGCCTGACTCTCAGGTTTTTCTCAAATGGACATTAAAAGTAGCGACAGGTGAAGAAGTTGGACATATTTCCTATGGATGTTATCAGAGGAAACCTGTGTCCAAACAGATGAGGACATCAGACACAGAGGAAAAGAGGAGGAGGGGTATAACACTGTCAGTGCCATGATTTATGCTTGATGCGCTTCAGCTTTAGTTGGAAGTGTGAACTTAGTACCTGCATTTTTAACATCTTACATTCGATGATTTGGCAGGGATATCACCATGTCCTTCTCTCTTGCCTTTGTTTGTGCATCTCTTGTTTTGTTCATCCGCTTGTTTTCATTGGCCGTTGGGCTTCGTGTGTGCAGAAGTGTCAGTGAACAGTGAACACTGTACTGGAGCACAACCACAATGGGCTTTACGATTCAAAGATGTTTAAATGACTACTGCTTAGGTCTAGTTATGTCTTTCGGTGGTCCACACATCGTGATTCAGATGCAAGTCCAGTTGTAACAGCTCCACACTGAGACTGAAGCAGCTGCCACTGTCTTCAACTAGAGATGACGGAGAGTAACAAAGAACGGGCTAAAAATATGTCCTCTGCTCTAAATGAGAGATACTGTGAGCAAACCCAAAGAATGTGACGTCACTGAGGTGTGAGGTGACATCACAACATTCTATAGCCCTGCAGATGGAAGCAGCAAAATGATTTACAGTTTCCTTGGATATTCCTTATGAAAATACCATCTGCAATATGGGGGCACTGGCCCCACCCTCACCTGAGAAGATATAGTCCTAAAGATTACAATGAGTGGATGGTCCAGTAGATACTAGGATTGGGATGATAGGCTTTTATCACGATACGATTCAATCACAGTACAAAGGGCTCGATACAATGTATTGTTGTTTAAAATATATGGAGCTATATGATAAATTGCAATTATTCATTTTCTACCGCTTATTCCCGTTAGGGGTCGCGGGTGACTGGAGCCTATCCCAGTGACTTTGGGCCTTAGGCGGAGTACACCCTGGACAGTGGCCAACTCGTCGCAGCTGACACAGAGACATGGACAGACAACCATTCACTCTCACACTCATACACTATTATTTAGAGTTTCCAATATTGTTAGGAAGTGCAGTATTTCCCCTAAATGAATTTACATATAATGCACAAGTTTCTAAATGTTACACTGTAAAGCAGTCTTGCATTTGTACAAATGCAAATGCACTTTAACGGCTAAGGACATAATAAAGCGTTCCTCCCATTTTAATTAACCAGCACCAACCTAATATTAACAATGCTGACACTAAAACTAGCTTTGTCTGTAACATAGTCTCAAACACATACATACATGTAATATAAAATCACATGATAGTCCCTTTTACAGTATTTCATCATGTAATAGTGTATGGCAGATCATAGTCACAGATAGCTGTTCTCTCTCCTCCTGCAGAATTCATGTCATTGTTACCGTGAAACCAGTGACGCAATGCAGCTTTATTAACGACATACCATTAAAGCAGTACTTCAAAAACTTTTTCTGATTTGTCCCCCTTTCAGAGATGAAAAATGTAAAACCCCCCCACAACCTTGACGAATTATGAAGTAGCCTATGATAAAAAAATAATATAAAAAAATTGCTATATATATATGAGCCTGATAGCGTAACCCAAATGATATTTATTTTTAGTACCAGTGTCATTGTCAGTAAATTAGGGTTTGACAGACTGATTGTCTTTCTTTGGTTTGTGCATGAAGCCATAAAGAAATATTGTGAGCCTCTCTAAGAGCTCTGCACCTGTCAGCTCCCTGTGTCTCTGCTCCTGTCAGATGCGCAGACCGTGGGCAGTGTCAGTCACTTATCCACGCAGAATTGCCGCTCCGTTGCGGTGAATTACAGGCGCATTCGCGTTATTCTTGGTTACTGCGTGGATCACTTTTACCACTGTGGGTCCCTGTCACACACAGACTGCTATCTGCACGGTGCTGACTTTATGTTTGTGCATATTTTCACATTCGACACGAAAAGTGCACGGGATCAAAGCGAAAGTTAAGTAAAAGCACATGCTACATATTCTGATATGCTTTGCATCACCAGATCTGCAGTCAGTTATCATAGCAAAAAGTTAGACTTAGAAAGGGCCAACAGTAAACACAAACATGTGACCAGCAGTAAACACAAACATGTGACCATCAGTAAACACAAACATGTGGCCAACAGTAAACACAAACATGTGACCAACAGTAAACACTAACATGTGACCAACAGTAAACACAAACATGTGGCCAACAGTAAACACAAACATGTGACCAACAGTAAACACAAACATGTGACCAACAGTAAACACTAACATGTGGCCATCAGTAAACACAAACATGTGACCAACAGTAAACACTAACATGTGACCAACAGTAAACACAAACATGTGGCCATCAGTAAACACAAACATGTGGCCAACAGTAAACACAAACATGTGGCCAACAGTAAACACAAACATGTGGCCAACAGTAAACACAAACATGTGACCAACAGTAAACACTAACATGTGACCAACAGTAAACACAAACATGTGGCCAACAGTAAACACAAACATGTGACCAACAGTAAACACAAACATGTGACCAACAGTAAACACTAACATGTGGCCATCAGTAAACACAAACATGTGACCAACAGTAAACACAAACATGTGACCAACAGTAAACACTAACATGTGACCAACAGTAAACACAAACATGTGGCCATCAGTAAACACAAACATGTGGCCAACAGTAAACACAAACATGTGACCATCAGTAAACACAAACATGTGGCCAACAGTAAACACTAACATGTGACCAACAGTAAACACAAACATGTGACCATCAGTAAACACAAACATGTGGCCATCAGTAAACACAAACATGTGGCCAACAGTAAACACAAACATGTGACCAACAGTAAACACTAACATGTGACCAACAGTAAACACAAACATGTGGCCATCAGTAAACACAAACATGTGACCAACAGTAAACACAAACATGTGACCAACAGTAAACACTAACATGTGGCCATCAGTAAACACAAACATGTGGCCAACAGTAAACACTAACATGTGGCCATCAGTAAACACAAACATGTGGCCAACAGTAAACACTAACATGTGGCCATCAGTAAACACAAACATGTGGCCAACAGTAAACACTAACATGTGGCCATCAGTAAACACAAACATGTGGCCAACAGTAAACACAAACATGTGACCAACAGTAAACACAAACATGTGTGTGACCAACAGTAAACACTAACATGTGGCCATCAGTAAACACAAACATGTGGCCATCAGTAAACACAAACATGTGGCCATCAGTAAACACAAACATGTGGCCAACAGTAAACACAAACATGTGACCAACAGTAAACACTAACATGTGACCATCAGTAAACACAAACATGTGACCAACAGTAAACACAAACATGTGACCATCAGTAAACACAAGCTCTACTCAAAATAACAGGAGAAGAGCTCAGCCGTGAACAGGGCCTTAACTGCATGTTTCCCTTTCATTTACTAACTTTTGCAAATGCAAAAACACAGCGAGCATGTCGTGCTCGCCTCAGCTAACTGCTACAACTTCAGAACGCTATAACCTGAAACTCTGGTATTAGCCACAATTGTGTGATCATGTGAACCATTGTACTGTGTGACTGTGTGCTGTCTTACCACTTTAAATTTTCTTATGTGACAGAAAACATTTACAAGTAAAGTGTGTTATGGATGAAAATCTAAATTTTCTTTTCTCCTTTTACATTTGATTGATTTATTAATGCCATTCATTATATTTCGTCCTTTTGTATATATAGGTTTGAAATCATCAATCATCAAATTCTAGAACGTGAACACAGCCGATAGAAATGCGTCTCCTGCAGCCGCAGCATAGGTGAGTGCTTTCATAAACACAGCTTTACAACCTGTGTTTGTATGTTTCAGCAGGATACAGTTTTGCCACAGCACAGGCCGAGCAGTTTGCCACACAGGTCCCCCCTCCCCCCACCACTCCTGGGAGCGCTCCTCTAGGCTTCGCTCCGGCCACAACTCCAACTCAGGACCTCAGCAAGGCTCCGACTGGGCAGCCCGACTTCTCCTACAGCCAGTACGGTGAGCACTGCACTGTGGATACACCAGATCTTAGGCCCGTATAGCTCCATGCACACAGCCGCTGCAGTCATCCTCACGTGCACAGGTAGCACACACACACACATGCATAAGCCACGGCTGAAGCTGTGACGCTGCTTCAGCAGTGCTCGTGGCCATTACTCAACATCTCTGGGTTGAATTAGATCATCCTGTGCAGTGTTTTGAATCTGTTTGTAGTATTTGCTTTTCCTGGATTACCTCCACTCTCCTGCAGCATGAGAGCGCTCCCTCAAACCTTAATTCTGCCTGTTTATCTGTGTGAGCGCTAACCAGCCGTTTCTCTCACTGCTAATATTGTTATTATGCAAACAGGGTTCCCACTCAGCCTGAATATTTTAACAACTTAAAAACATTCCAATCACCAAAAATGTTAAATGTCCGTTGTGAATGTCTCCTCATTTATTACTTTAATTTATTTATCGTCATTTTCTTTCTCAGTGTTGTTACTGTTGTACAGTGTATGGGCTGGTTTATCACATCTTATGTAGGATTCCATGTAAGCGTGAGTTTTTTCCTAACCTGCTGCTTGCACCTGCCATAACCTGAAGAAGAACGAAAACCTCCACAGTGTTCAGGTGTGAACTCGTGCATCTCTCTCACTCTCTCTGTAATATTGAATTCAAACTATCAAAATTGTGGTAACTTTTATTGTGAACGCCCGAACCTCAACCAAATATTTACAGACACATTTTTGCACATTAATGATGTGTTCTTAAAACATTGTCAGAATATTGTTATCAAGATAATACAAAGAAATGGCGAGATATACATTTTTTTAACATCGCCCAACCCTCATTGCGGTATTATGCATTTTATGACATCTCTCCTATGTCTAAACTCAAATCGTAATCCTTGAACATGCTTCACTACTGTTTTTTTTTTTTTATGAAAAAACAACATTTACAAGTCTGTAGTTCATCCCTTGATCTTAGTGATGGGAAGAATAACCGTTTTGCAGCGACGCACCGGCTTGCACATGGGCGATGCCAAAGTGTCGTTAGAAAAGTGAGACATCGATGCAATTCAAGTGACGAAAGTGGAGTACTTCAAACTTTCTATTATTGTCTCGGTTAATCTAGATTCATCCAAAACTGACGCTGCTAATGCCAAAGAGCTAAAACACGTAATGACTCTGTTACTGTGAGCTTCGTGCTGTGGAGGAGTTTAAGCATTATTTTACAATATTATAACAGATAAATAGGTTGTTTTAAGTAGACCTACTATAGGTAACACCGGTAATAATTTACTCCAAATTCAGCATTGCAAACATGTAGCCTATTTATGCACGCACAGTATAAGACTAATCTGTGTCTAAATAAAATAAAATAAAAATGCAATAAAAGTAAGATTGGAAATTGCAAACTAAAAAATATCATATTCAGAGCCAAAAAAACCAACAATGTTGTGTGAGTCGTTATACACCGTGATCCGAGGTTAGTTCAAATTGAATCGCATGTTCGTTGTGAGAATCGCATCTTAAATGAATCGGATCGTAGCAAGTGTATGGAGTTGCACATCATATCAGACAGAGATCTGACATTTCCATCACTGCTGGATGTGAAAAGCTTCCCTGGTGTGAAAGCGAGAGCCTGTTCTTTCAGGCTGTGATAAAGCGCTCAGATGTTTGTGGTGCAGCGAGTGGCTTTTGCTGAGACGTGCTGTGTACTCAGGCAGGATTAAGAGTCTGAGACCAGGCTGTGCGCACACATGGAGCCTGGAGCTGTGAGCGCCAGGAAGAGCACAGGATGGACCCTGTGTCACCCGCTTTCAGCTGCTCTCACCCGCTTTCCCCCTCTGTCACCCACTTTCACACATTTTCACCCTCTCTCACCCGCTTTCCCCCTCTGTCACCCGCTTTCAGCTCCTCTCACCCGCTTTCACCCACTTTCACCCACTTTCACCCTCTCTCACCCGCTTTTACCCTCTCTCACCCGCTTTCACCCTCTCTCACCCGCTTTCACCCTCTCTCACCCGCTTTTACCCTCTCTCACCCGCTTTCAGCTCATCTCATCTGCTTTTAGCTCCTCTCACCCACTTTCACCCTCTCTCACCCGCTTTCACCCTCTCTCACCCGCTTTCAGCTCATCTCATCTGCTTTTAGCTCCTCTCACCCGCTTTCACCCGCTTTCACCCTCTCACCCGCTTGCAGCTCATCTCAACTGCTTTCAGCGCCTCTCTCAACCACTTTCACCCTCTCTCCCCTGCTTTCCCCCTCTCCTCCCCTCTCCCCCCTCTCCTCCCCTCTCAGATTCTCTGTGCTGGGTTCATTCAGAGCTTTTGGCTCACAGCTGCAGCTCCACATGTGCACAGCTTGTTCACTGTTTCCTGTCTCTTCTCTTCATGTTCAGCCTGCTCATAGACGCCAGCTTTAAAGGACACACTTTATTATGTAAAATATACTTTTTCTAAGCATTTCACCCAACTTCAATGTTACCTGTTCAAACATGCAATATTGAACAGTACCTAGGACTCATTCAGGAAAAAACCAAAGTAAAAGAGCCCAAAACATTGATCAATAATATGTCCACTTTAAAGCTAAACTCTTACACTATAAAATTGACTTCAAATTAATTAATTAATAAATTAATTAATTAATTAAAGATGGAGTACATGTAGATATTTTAAAATACATTTCAAATCAAATCTAGCTTCGTTGAGAACTATTGTAATGTGCTGACAAAAACATCGGGCAAGAGGATTGTTCAATCAGAAAGCAGAATGAGTCTCACATGAGTCTCATTTGCGTTGCCAGTTTCAGCGCTGAAATCCAGTGTGTTTAACCCTGTGCGCCCTGTCTGTGATCTGAAAAGTCACTACCCAAAGCCCAGCTCCTGCACCAATCATGAACCAGAGCTGGTTTGTCCTCTGCAGCGAGAGAGCCTGGGACTCTGGAGAAGGAGCTGAACACGAGCCATGGCCTGAACACAAACTGAGAAGATGAATCTGATCTGCAGGTTAAGGCTCTGGACACAGGCTCACCCTTTAGTCAAACACTGCACCTTCACAGAAGTCTATACATCTCCAGAACAAGCCTGTGCACCACAGTTTGACAATCACTGCATTAGAAATTAGCGATTGGTAACAAGACCCAACAGAAAAGCTCTTGGTTGTGCATCTTTCAGATCGTTTGGTTGCTCATGTGCAGCTGCTCAGAGCAGTTCTGTTTCCTTGCCTCCTCACAGTCCTCTGAGGAGACCGGGCCATAGAGCAGAGAGCCACGCACTCTTCAGTCAGCTCTCATGACGCGCTCACACTGCTCGACACTAGGGGGCAGTCACCTGTCTCATCTGTTCACTTGCTTGTCTGCTGGACATCATGCGTCCCAATCCTATCCCAGTTTTCCCATCCCAACATTCCCAGGTCCCACACGCTAATCTAGAGTCCTGACCTGTCTCTAGTCTTCATGTAGACCTCCTGTCATGGAGAAGAACATGTTTCTTTGACATTTGGATAAAGCCATGCATGAGGGATCCAAAGCAGCTTGCATTGCCTTTGCCTCAGTCCCATCACACAAGCGGAGCCGCTGCAGTGTCAGTTTGTGGCTGTAGTTCATGATCATTCCACACTATGTCTTTTCTGACACTTTGTCATGTTGTATACTTATTAATGGATAACTGAGTGTAGAGTAACACGCTTAAACGTAAATAAGACTGACACGAGTTCCACACAATCTGTGACGGGAGGTGCACACATTTGTTTTTCACCCTCTGTGGCTCTTGTAGTCTCCTGTGATTTAAGATAAAGAGTTTTGCAGTGTCTCAATGTATTAAGAATGGGATGAGACGGAAGAAGACAACATATTGGGTCCACGAGAACAAGTCAAGACCAGATTTAGACATAAATAATTCCATAGATTTTTGCTTTTTTATCATACATTTCTTATGCATTATTCTCTGTGCACTGTTGAATATGACTGTAGCACTCTTTAGTTGTCTAATGTCTAATAATAGTTACTATGTGGTCATAATCTAGAGCCTTATTTGGACAGGATTAGTTTTACCCCGAGACGTCTTAAGACATTTTATATTTATATAAGCTTCAAAGCACCAAATAAAAACAGTCCAAATCACAGACGTGAGCATCACACAGGCTAGAATGACCTGAGGAGCTCTGAGTTCACAGAATTACAGGAAATAAAGTTCAGGGACATTTTAACAGATATTTTCACAGACACGGAGTATTCACATGGGACGAGAAACACAGTCGGCGTTCGTAATAATTCAGAATTTTCAGAGGTCTTAAGGTAAAACTAATCCTGTCTTTTGATGAAGCATTCTAAAACTGTCCAGGAAAGGTCTCCGTCTTTGTATCAATACTATACTTTAAACTTTATCTGATGAGTATCTGATTTTAATACAGCCCTAGTCTAATGTAACCTAAACTAAATTGGTTGCACACTGTTGGCAAATTTAAAAGGAATACACTAACTAGATCATTTTCCAGATAATGTTTGATCTCGCGAGATCTCGCTCCATGCCTACAATCATTCATACTTGAGACAACCTTCTTTGAGCTTAGTTAGAACGGCTAAAACCTTTAAAAGAATTACACATTCTTCCACATATTTAATTATTCACAGACATTTGCAAATGAATTACTATGAATATATGGTCCCAAATGATTACTGAGTGGGAACCCTGTTGTAGCAGTGTTAAGGTTAGCCATGAGTTAGCTCCAGTTAGCTTGGCTGCTAGTGTCTGGTCAGTGACTTAGTTGGCTGGGTCCAGTCATCCTTGGTTTGCTCGTCTCGTCCCGATAGGCCTTGGTAACTACCCCCAGGACCCCTCGGCCTATGGACCCACACGCCCCACTCACACTTATGGTCAGGAAGAGCAGGGAGGCGTTAGCGCAGGTAGGTCCTCTACAAACTCTAGACTCTCCTCTCTCTGCTCTAGAGCTGCACTAGACTCTGGCTCATGTCTCTGCCGTTGCTTTGTGTTGTTGTGCATGTACATTTTGCATGTACATCCTAATGACATGGTCCGCTGCTGTAGTGAGCCACAGCCAGAGGAGGCCTTTCCGCTCGAGAGGATTTGAAAAAGAAATGAGCCTTGAAGTGCGCTCTCAAAGGCTGTGGTTTGCTGCACTCAGACATGTCCTCTTTTTCCACGTTTCCGTTGCTTTGCTGATTACAAACTAAAGGATGATCTAATCGTCAGACACTTGTTCATGGTTGAGTTGTCAATGCATCAGCCGTTCATTCACCCGTTGTGTTCTCTCCTTGTGCTGTCTCCACATTTTAGCTAAAGGGCTGGCAAAAGAAGGAAGACTTAAGAAAGGCCAAGAATCTACCATTTCAGAAGTATTCTCTCCTTCCTGGTCCTGTTGGGATCACTCTATCTGTTTTATTGTGAAACTACATAGCACTTTGTCTTTGGCAGCCTTTGCCTTCCCTGTGCTGTTTCCATGGAGTAGTATGGGCATGTGTCGGACATGACGCCTCCTGATGAAGTTAGTATATTACATTCAACATCTTAGGTTTGATTCCATTTAAAAATAATGATATTGAAAAGAAAAATAAAACAACATTTGTTTTGTTAGCTTGAGGTCATTCCCTCTTAAAATAAATGAAGTTAAGAATAGTTACAAATTTAGCATTTGGACAATAAATGCATACACACATGTCACGATACGATACAGACACACAAGGCCCAAAGTGCAAATGCACATTAACGGCTGAGGTTGTGCTTTCTTCCATTTTTTACTGCTCACCAGCGCTGCTATAAACAGTACTGATACCAACACTGGCTTTGTGTGTCACTTAAACACACACAGGTGTCCCTTTACAGTATTTGATGTCAGTGTTCGGGCGGTCAGGAGTCCTCTCTCCTCCTGCACACTTCATGTCACTGTGAGCAGTGAAGCACTGCAGCTTTCTTATACACCACATGTTATTCAGGTTTTGTGATACATGTCTCCAGTGCCACACAATACGAGGCAACAAGACTGTGACAATGTTCAACTATATAATATGATATGAATAATTATCACTCATAGGATTTAAATTACATTTGAATAACGTATAATAGGACAGACTACCAAACCTAGTTCAACTTAATATTTTAAACTACATTTTAAATCAAAATTAGACCTTTAAAAACAGACCAGGTGAAACAGACAGTCATTAACACTTAAAACACTTAACAGAAGTGTAGTAGTTGCTTAATAATAAGAATAGGAATGATAATGCAAAAAGATTGATTCTCCTAATTACTTTCCTGTTTATCCTTATAGTTCTTTTGTTGCTATAATCCAGCATATTTACATTTGTTCAATACAGTAGTTGATTAATGTACATTGTCCCTGTTATATTAAAAAAAAAAAAATCCAACCCTGTCTGACCGACCGTACCATACCACTCCAGTGAAACCCTCCTTAGCTCAGTTAGCAAATCCATCTGCGATGCTCCTGTGTCTTCCAGGGAAATACTGCCATCTACTGTTCATAGACAACAGATTAATGCCTTTAGGTTGACTTTTCCCCCATAGATACATAAAATGTTTGGGAAATCAATAAGAAAAATCCACCATACCACAGCATTTAACTCTGATTGCTCTGACTGTTGAACGTCTCAAATTCAGACCTGGCAGCCATCTGACTTCCTCTTGTGTTCTAAGAGACGCTTGAATGGACTTTCACTGTAGGACTATGGAGGGCCCTGAGAGCCACGTTAAAGGAAACAAAGCTTTTATTAATACATTGATTTAACAAAACCATTTATCAAAGGAGTTTTGTTTATAAGAGAGTATTTATGAAATCTGTAAAACCTGTACTTTGTGTAATTAGCTTTTTGGTGTCTCTGCTGGTCCTCAACGCTAACATCAAGTAAATAAGAAAAGTGAATTAGTAAGGTGCTCTCTGATTGGTTAACAAGTTATTTTACAAGTTGCTCTAACTAATCAGAGAACTCTGATATCAGATACTCAGAGAACTTATTACATCCCTTTGTATTTTTGCTTAAATATAAAAGGATTCCTGAAAGGATTTGTGCATTAGGTAATTGTTTTACTTTAAAAACTCTTTCACTTCAAATGTTTAAATTTGGATGGATTTATTTATCGTTTTCTTTGCAGAGAGGGAGCCATACTAGAGATATATTAATAAAACCTTTAATGAAAGTATTTACCAATTCATGGAGTAAAATTGGCTTTAAAAACACTTTTAATAAAAGCAATTGTATAAAAACATATTTTAAAGAATCCTTTAATCAAACATTTACTCCATTAACAGGGCCCTTGGGGGCCTCCAGACAGATGCCGTCATTCAGATAAAAGACAAGTGTTTCCAAAGTCACTTGTTAAATTGTTTTCAAACCCGGTGGAGACAGCTGTACATAATTTGTGTTTTTTTCATTTTTTGTTTTAAATTTCCTGGAGGCTGCCATTGTCAGTAATATTAAAGCAAACGAAGGATTAGATGCAGAGGAGACATTTTGGCATTGGCTATGTCACATCTTTAGACCCGCCCCCTGGCTGTGATTGGTCCAGTCTTCCTCCAGAGGTAAACACCAGACTTTCTTTGTAAGGAGAATAGGAGGAAGGCGCACGGCAGACCAGGCTTAGAGCCAGGACAGTGATCAGAGTGTGGTGGATTCTTTCTGCTCTTTATGGTAGAGCCCCGGACACAGTTCATGTGATAATCCCCCGTGTCTTGTGTCTGGTCTTGTGCAGGTTATGGCCAGGAGCTGACCGCGTTCACCCACACGTTCGCAGACCCCACGCAGCCTCCCGCCTCATACGGGACGCCCACAGCACAGGCCCCTGCTCCGGCCCCTCAGCCCGCTCCAAGCGCCTTTGGCCGGGGACAGAACCACAACGTACAGGGCTTCCACCCCTACAGGCGCTGACCACACGCTCCGGCCCGGGCCACGAGAACAAGAACTTGAGAGGAGTCAGGGACATGTTTTACAAATGTGGATTGTTCATTGCAAACACGTTTTGTCGCGCAGGGATCCAGGACATTTCAGTGGGCTCAAAAAAAGAACGTCAGCAGAAGAAGCTTTTCTCCCCTCCCCACCTCCGTGTTTTATAGTAGAACAACTTTGCAATAATTTTGATTGTCTGGTCAAACACTAGCACAGAGAATATATGTGAAGAGACTTAATAAAATGTATGTATATTTATGGTGGACTAAAGTCAAAACAGGGTCTCGAGTTTTCTCAGCTTTAAATTCTTGGGAAAATGTTTTTATTTTTCATTTGATGAATTTTGTTTACTTTCTGAGCCTTTAAAGTTTGTTTAAAATGGAGATTATGAATATATATTATACACAAACTGTGCAATTTTTTAAAAAGAGAATTTTGTACTATAAATGTACACTTTGCTTGTTTTTTATTTAAAGATGTAGACTTCCCTCAGGTGGCTGTTTGGGTGCATTTTGCACTTATGCAAAAAGAAAAAAAGGACAAATTATTAAAAAAAATACATGTTTTAACAAAGTTACGCTCTTTGCCTCATGACTGACTGTGAAGTATATAACGTGCTTTTTGTATTGTTTGCATGTTTAGAATGTACAGATCTGAAATGTGGGCGTTTTACAGAAGGTCTGCTGACTTTAAGAAGATGGAGATAGTTTGAGGACTCCTGTAGAAGGTGGAGACGTGTGCCCTGTCACTGCTCTAGAAATAGAAAAACGTAGTAGGTCTTTGAACTGAAACGCACCCTTAGCTTTACTGACGGCTGCCTCAGTGTTCTTTCTTTGTTGTCAACAGTTTTTCAACAGATTTTCGACCTGTAAATGTGTAGTAGTTTAATACTGGACCTGTACAGTGGTTTCAGCCGTACTATCATAGTTCATACTAAAATAGTGACCCAACAGTGACCTGTTGGGGAGTTTAACCACCTTTTTTGTCATTTTAATCTCATGCTTAAATTGGCCATACATTCTACTGTAGTAGATATTTTTGGTTACAAACCTTAGTTTCATCCATATTTTCTAAAAATATATTTGAAAGTTATTAAGCCCAGTATTACAGAATTTACAAATTTTCTCACTTTTTTTCTTTTTTTAATTCTGTTAATCCACTTCTGTTCTGACTAAGAATACTATATTTGAAGAAGGTTTTATTTATTATGGATTCAGAGAGGTGCTGAACATATCACAGAATATAAAATATGAACATTGGCTGAAATAGTTTTTTACCTTTATTACAGTCTTGGACGTGTGAAAGACTAGTAACAACACTGACTTTGTTTGTTTTTTGCAGGAGCAGGATTTTGTTGCTGTTTTACTCCACTTTTTTAGACAGCTGTAAAAAGTTAGTAGAGAATATATTTTTCAAACTTTTTTTTGTTTAATTCTGTTAATTCGCCTTTGTTCTGTCTAAAAATGGAAAATCTTTAAGCTATATTGAAAAAGTGGATTCTCAGAGGTGCTGAAAATACCGCACAAAATGTCCAAGAGTGAGAGATCCTCCTCCCACAGACGGACAGACTGCAGATGGACCAGGACCATCAAGAGGAAGGAAGGTGGATCATCTAGAGTAGAGAGAGTTCCTCCAGGCAGACGAGGAACTGTTCATCTAGTGTAGAGAGAGTTCCTCCAGGCACATGAGGAACATCCGGGTCTACAGGTCAGGGTGAGATGGGGGCAGTATCGGAAACAGTCTCCACTTCCCTCAAAGAGAAAAAACATTGAATGAACACTCCAGTTGAACTCAAATCTTCAATCTTGTTGATGGAAGAAGAAGACCCAGAGGACAGTGTTCAGCTCCAGACTTCCACAGCAGAGTTGCTCCTGGGGCAGTGCAGCTAAAACTGTAGGTTTTTATATTTTTGGTTTGTTTTCTACCTGCTGTTTGCCGTTCTGAGTGGCCCATGTGGGGTGTGACATTGAGTGTTTTCCTCCCTGATCTTGTCCTCTTCCTCACTGATGACGTTGATGCATTTGAAGAATATTCTGACAGTTTTGTGATGCCGAGTGGATATTGATCTGTGTGTGTGGGTTTCCTGTGAACTGTGGTCCTCAAGCTGCCGTCCTGTTGATGGTGAATGTCCAGAAATGGTATCTTGCCCTCCTCCTCCTCGTGTGTGGATTTGTTCTTGTGTTTGTCCTAGTTTTACCTTTTCTGAAATGTCGTCTGCATAATGTTTTCATAAAGTGTGGGCCTGTATTGTGTTGGGGCTTTTTTATTGCACTGTCCTCTAAATCCTCCATGAAGCTCTACGTTTGCTGCCTTTTTCTTTATTATTTGTCACCAGTGTAAACCTTGGGCCATTATGAGTTCAACTCGGCCCCGTTTGGTCCCAGGACCCAAAACCCCTCTTATGACCCAAGACTCTGACAGAATACTGTGAGGAAAAAGAAGTGCTACAGTTACATAGTGTCACAGTCTGGAAATCTGGAACAAAGAACTCTGGAATGATGAGGAATATGGCAATACAACATTGTACAAGTTTATGCAGATTAGTTTCCAATTATTAGACAATTTATTGGAAAAAAAAAAAACATTCTCATAGACAAGTCCTCTTGACAAACAGTTACATTGTGACCCCAGTGTATTAGCTTTAAATCAAACGGTTCACCTGCTGGAGCAGGATTCATATTTCATGCTCCCAAAGCGACACATACAATTCTCATTCATTTGTTCAAAGAAAGTCTATGGGAACATTTTATGAAAAAGCTGCAGACTTCAGGAAAATAATTCAACTTAACCATGGATTAATTTCAACCTTGGCACAGTTAATGTTGATACACTAAATATTAAAGTGAATTTTAAGACTTACTTAAAATACTTTTTGATTTGTGAGATTTAGGGGCTTTGGGTGTGGTCAGAATCAGATATAACAAACAAAGTTCCTTTAGCTACAGACTTTGAACTGTATTTGGCAACGTTTTTTTCTTTTAATGTTTTTATTCAAACTAATTATACTTTTTATACAGTTGTTTATACAGTTTTATACAGTCTTTTTTTACAATATGACTGGAATTGTATTGTAAGATATGGTCAGTGCAACAGAGTTCACTTCAATTTCTTGTTTTTTATTGACTCAAAATCTTATGTACAATAATTCTTATGTATTGTCATGTCATGTGGTCTTGTCTCAGCTGTGTCTGAAGAGCAGAGGGTAACACTGCTGCTCCGTCAAATACACTGATGTAATAGTTCAGACGATGATCATCCATACATACTTTGTCACAGGATTGTGACATTTTATATACATTATTCTGACATAATGGGGACAATAATTCATTTGCATTCTTGAGTGAAGTGTTTAATTCTTCAAACATAACTTCAAACAACATAACATGAGCATTCTGAGCTGACCTTTCTCCTCATTTAATATTGTATTCTGCTCTGGTTAATTGAAATGAATGTAATTAGAAAATGTATCCAATTTACCGCACGGCAGAATCTGGCAAAGAAAATAAAAACTTGGACATGAGACGTGTGAGACATGAGACACGTGGACAGAACGTAACAATGTGTCCAAGGAATGGTCATTTGAGATGTTTTGTTTTTCCTTCAAAATGTCTAATGTTTGAAAGATTAAGCACATTATACTCAAGAATGCTATTCAGTTATTATCCCAATTGTTTCAGGATAATTTGCACCAAATGTCATAATCCTGGCATACAGGACGAGCGCACACTTCAAAAAAGAAGTCAGAAATCAGACGACAATCACACTCATGTCTAACAGATCATATCTTACAAAATCAAGTCATGTTGTCAAAAAACGTACTTGACATTGTATAAAAAGTATAAATAGTTGGAATAAAAGATAAAAATTTGCAAAACATTCCAAAAATAGTCCAAAGTCTGTGGCTAAATGAACTTTCTGCTGGGTCAGATTTTGACCACACCCCCATTTTGAACCCCCCAAATCTCAGACACTAAAAAAGATCAAAACTGTGCCAAGTTAAGTTGAATTATTTCCTAAAATCTACAACTTTTCCACTGAATGTTCCCATAGACTTTCTGTGGACAAATGAATGAGAATTGTATGTGTCGCTTTAGAAGCATGAAATATGAATCCTGCTCCAGCAGGTGAACCGTTCCAGATTTCCTGACGGTGACACTATGTAACTGTAGCACTTCTTTTTCCTCACAATATTCCGTCAGAGTCTTGGTTCATAAGAGGGGTTTTGGGTCCTGGGACCAAACGGGGTCGAGTTGAACCAAAAGACTGCCCGAGGTTTACACTCATGACAAATAATAAAGAAAATTCTTGAAACACAAATACATCAATAAAGTTAAGGTCGTTTATGGGCAACCACAGCACATGGGACGTCCTGTGGATGCAGTACTAAAAGCCATCACTAGATGTCCCTCTGATAAATGGTAAATGGTCACATTTATATAGCGCTTTTCTACCTTTTTTAAGGCACTCAAAGCGCTTTACATCAAGGAACCAGTCACCCATCCACTCACACATTCATACACCAGTGTACGCAGACACTGGGGGCCAGGTGGGTTAAGTGTCCTGCCCAAGGACACAACGGCATTATTCATCTGAAGGAGCTGAAATCGCACCACCAACCTGCGGGTCAGGGGATCTGACCACTCAACTACTCCATGTCTGGAGTGGGATTCGAACTGCCGACCTTTGGATCAGAAGGCGCCCACTCTACCTACTGCGCTACTGCCGCCCCTGATGAAGCCTTCATACTGGGTTTCGAAGCCTCGGCACGTTTGGTTCAAATGCTTTGCTGTTTCATGATTTACTCTCTGAATAAAACATACTTTTGGTTTGTGAATCTGTGTTTTGAATTGAGTTTGAATCTGAATGTATGGATCAGCTAAACTGAGTGAATGTGCAGATTTATGACACAAATGTACAGCTTTGGATCCTCACAAAACCCAGATTTATTCAAAAAGTTAGACTTGCATGCAGTGATTTTTAATTCTTTTAAATAATTCATTCATTTCTGTATGTTAACAACTCCACATGTAAACGTAGATCAAGTCTTATCCTAAATTGCCCCTTGGGGATGAATATAGTTTTATTCAGTATTTGAGTGAGTGAAGAGGACGAGTGACCTGGGAGTGAGTCCTGGGCTCAGCTCTGAGAGCTGCTGTTGTGATACATGGGAAGTAAAGAGACACCAGAAAGACTTAAACTGCTTTCGCTTTAGGGGAATATGTAATTTAAATGTGTCATGTGTTTTTATTTTTTATTTTTTTCTAGTTTGGTCCTATATTGGAAAATACAGCCTGGTTTGTATATAAATGGTGTGATGTGTGATTTGTTTATTGATGCTGCAGCTCTGCACAGCTCTCCTCTTGTCCTCGTTTGATCAGCACATTATTATCTGTTTAATGCACATGCGGCTCATGTCTCATTACTTGGATCCACCCACTTCTGTCCGAGGCGTCAGAGATTGAAACAAGAATCAGAGTGTTATGGACCTGTTTAGACACAGCCTGCACATAATCCTGATGCATTCATCTGATCAGTGAACAGGCTTTAGTTTTGAAGATGGCTCTTGTTTTGTGTGGATTGGATGTGGCGCATGCACATACAGCCGCTCACTCACTTCACAAGGTCATTTACGAGGTGACACTTTGAGTTCACCTGTCAACATGCACTCGGGGCTTAGCAGAGTAATAGTTGACCAGTACTCCGTTGTAATAACACGGAGAAATGAGCCTTAAGGCGCACAGGCGAGTATCTTTACAGGAGGACAATAGGTTCCATCAGTTAGTGATGTATCTTTATTTATCAAGGATTGATCTCAACCAGGATCTAGTAAAAACACAAACACATGCTGATGACCGCTGGAGTCCATGATTTCCCAAAAGTCCCAAAAAACAAATTCTGTTTGTGGCCTCTTTTCAGTCCTCCTTCCTCATTTAACAAGTCCATAGTTTGCAGAGAGTGTGAAGTGAACGAAACACAAGACAGAACAGAGTAGGTGCAGCTGGCTCTGTTCCTTCCTACATTCTCTCGTCACATCCACGTGATGAGAGCTTGTAAAGAAAACACACTGATCCCACTCAGCCGATCTACACTGGGCCCCAGCGCTCTCCCCTTCCACAGCAGCTCTACAGAAATGTTCACACGGGCCCAATCGCATAATAATTCACAAAGATTATGACGTTTGTTTAATACCTGCTGACATGACGCGCCCGTGTGACCAGCACCAAACAAAGTCAGGGGCCAAACGAGGGCAGAGGGCAGACTTTTACAGCAGGGGGTCTGGCAGCATTTGATTCACTGTTTTTAAATAAAGTGCTGGTTCTGCATCAGGAGCACAGCTACTGGACACCAGGAGGCGCTGTACGAGCTGCTGTGAGGCAGAAGTGCTCGAGGACAGCTCATATTTAGTGAATACTGAAGTCCAAACATATTGATATATATAATATAATATATTTTAATGAACAGTACTGTTCAGCCCTGCGACGAGTTGGCCACTGTCCAGGGTGTACCCCGCCTAAGGCCCAAAGTCACTGGGATAGGCTCCAGTCACCCGCGACCCCTAACGGGAATAAGCGGTAGAAAATGAATGAATGAATGAATGAATGAACAGTACTGCCTGCATGAATTCATGTTGGTGCGATGGATAAACACACAAGTCAGACTGAGGGCTGTTACTCTCCTCAAACTGCCCACATGATCTGCAGACTCCCTGACAATCCTCCTGCTACAGACTACAGGACCGACCCAGTCTGGCCAGGCCTATAAGTGGTAGTTTAGGGTCCCCCTGGCCCCCAGATGGCCCCCAAGAGCACTTTATTGGAAAGTTTTATTGGAAACTATCCGGCGCTCAGGTGCCCAGGAGCCCATAACATCCATGTGTCTGCATGTGTTTGAGCAGCTCTGTGTTTGCACCAATGCAGGGGCCCAGAGGACCAAGCACCAAGGCCACCAGAGGGAAAGACGGACATTTAAGAGAACATGAAACATGGTCACTTTCCTCCGATGGACCTGCAGGGCACAAGCTGGACCTTTATATTATACATTTCTCTGAGATGAAGACAGCCTGATGAGTCTGTTTGTTTCTCTGTGTATGTGTGGGCTTTTCCTTTTGTGATCATAGCGTTATGTGAATGTTTGTTGTGCAGGTTTCTGCTCTGTATCAGATAAACACTGTTAAAGGCAGAAACATCACATCTGGAGTGAGCGACCTGTGAACGAGCTGTTAATGCCGTCTCTAAATGCTCGTCAATATGTGCATTTATGGAAAATGTCCACTAATTTCTCGTGCACATTTACATTCCATAGCTCAACTCTGCTTTCATAACCCACAATAAATATCAAAATAAAGTGATCGGCCTCAAGATGAGACCATAATCTGTGATAAAACGTATAGAGTAGCTTTGGATTTTTCTTTTCTGTTTTAAATCAATCCCTGGATGGTTAGTGGGTCTTAGAGGCTAAATATTTCCTTCTAGTATAAAGCAGACTATTTAAGCAAATATAACATTTCAGTCATTTTATCAGAGATGGGTTGATCTCAGTACAATTACTTGAGTTACTTTTTATTAAAACAGCACAGCTCTTTCAGATATGATTTAGGTTTTTTTTTGTCATTTTTGTGTCAGTGCTTTGTGTATTATTTCATGTTTATTCCACAGTCTAATCAGAGGCACACAGACATTATATTTCATATAGATTTTCATAAATGTAATGCCATTTTAGCCCGCTGGAACACATTCAAATGCACCAAAAATCTGAAAAAATGTCTTGCAATAAAAAAAAAAAACAAATACAGTGGACCCCCTGAGTGTGTGCTGTTGTTTGGGCTGCAGCTTCTGGGATACTTCAGTCTGATGATGGCACTACAAATGCAACTGCTGCTGATGACAGCGCTGTCTTAATTTAGTCAAATAAGACATTTGCCTCGGGCCCCTGAAGACGAGGGCCGTCCTGTTTGACTGAGACAAAGTGAGACCATGTGTAAATGAGTGGGGTTTTGGTTTGTAGGTGAAAGTGCACGTCCGGCCGCCTCACGTGCGGCGCTTGCACACACTGAGGGAGGGAAGTAGGTAAAAGTTCAGCGTGTGCAGCCCCTGAACGCCCCGCGGCCGCAGATGTACAAAGCAGCTGTTTTTGTCTGAGCCTGTGGAAAAGATCAACATAACCTTTCACACACTTCTGAGAGCCATGAGTAACCACAGGGGAACCCACCAAACTACAGCTTCAAGTCGAATTTTGTGTCACAAGTTGACATAGTTTTACCTTGAAAATCAACAATTAACGATAAACAAACAATTAAAAGGGGAAAATAGGAAAGGTAACGTTATAATCATGTTCAAAACAAATATAAAAATCTATCTGACCAATTAAAAGACTCTTCTCTCTTTCTTATAGGATGACGTGGGGAGAGTGCATTGTTGGGTTGTCAAGAATATACCCAAATATTTAGACTCGGCTTAAAAGGAAATGCCCAATAAGGGAAGCTTGGTACACCTCCGAAGGTGTGTAAAAGTGTAAAAGTGCTGCTCTCCCCAACATCTACTGGAACAAACTTTGACTTTAGGGGTTACATTGTGCTAAATACACAAAGACATGGATTTGAATAAAGCAGTTCAACGGCCAATCTATGAATAAATATCCCAGCTGCACGTGTGACCGGGTCAGGACAACGACATGGTCAGTTCAATAGAAAATTGAACTAACAAAACCACTGGAACTTAACCCAGAATATTAAAAAGGACACAGGTCTGTTAAACCGAGTGCACAGAGGCATTGGTTTTCAAAAGTGTATATTTATTTTATTTATATTATAAGTGTATTATTATGGTGTTACAATTTTTAACATTTTCATAAAAAAAAAAAATCACATTTTCATTGATTTCACTTGTGGTGCATGGGTAAAAAAAAAAACAAGAACGGCTGTCATGCACTGGACACATACCAGGGCCGGAGCATGTGGCACTGGCCCCGACAGCCTGACACTCCTATTCAGCAGCAGGACATCTCAGTGTCCCAGGACAGAGGCACTGAAATCATCAGCATTAGCAGCACACTCAAACAGTTACAGAATTTACACAGAATTTCAACAGCAGCCCCTCTATTTACAGGACGCTGTCAACTGTTAAGTGCTTTACTCTGTACCATTACACATGCTACATGCTATTAGGACAGCGCCACCTGCTGTATTTAAACATTAGTAGAACGATCCCTTTTTATTTTCTGAGTTAACACCATATCAACGTCTATCATGGTTTGAGGAAAGCTGGGACACTGCAGAAAGACAGTGGGCGTTTTCCTTTTCCCAGGACCTTGGCTTCTGAACCACTTCAGAGGAATCTACGTCATCAAAGCTCCGCCAAGTGCTGTTCCAACTCAACATGTCCCTCATGTCCCCTGCAGCTCCAGGATGCACCTGTGGATCCTTGGCCCCCTTGGTGCACTTTATCTGCAGCAGATGATGGTGCAGTTCTACACGGCCATCATCGAGTCCATCCTCACCTCCTCCATCACCGTGTGGTCCATCCTCACCTCCTCCATCACCGTGTGGTCCATCCTCACCTCCTCCATCACCGTGTGGTCCATCCTCACCTCCTCCATCACCGTGTGGTCCATCCTCACCTCCTCCATCACCGTGTGGTCCATCCTCACCTCCTCCATCACCGTGTGGTCCATCCTCACCTCCTCCATCACCGTGTGGTCCATCCTCACCTCCTCCATCACCGTGTGGTCCATCCTCACCTCCTCCGTCACCTCCTCCATCACCGTGTGGTACAGGAGCTACAGCCCGGGACAAACAGAGACTGCAGGGCATTGTGCCTCTGCTGAGAAGGTGATCATCTCTGCAGGACCTGTGTGTCTCCAGGACCTGTACGTCTCCAGGACCTGTGCTTCTCCAGGACCTGTGCGTCTCCAGGACCTGTGCGTCTCCAGGACCTGTGCGTCTCCAGGACCTGTGCTTCTCCAGGACCTGTACGTCTCCAGGACCTGTGCATCTCCAGGACCTGTACGTCTCCAGGACCTGTGCATCTCCAGGACCTGTGCGTCTCCAGGACCTGTGCTTCTCCAGGACCTGTACGTCTCCAGGACTCGGAGCAGGTTGGATCACAGTTGACCCCTTCCGCCCTGGAGCCCCTCCCCTCGGGCAGGAGGCTACGGTCCATCCAGACCAGAACCTCCCTCCACAAGAACAGTTTCTGTCCCTCTGCTGTTGGACTCATGAACACTTTATAACACCTGCCACTTTAACAATCAGAGAATAAAAGAGCGATCTGTTTGCACATTTGCACTACTGTCTGTCCAACTGTAATATTTTCTTTATATAGTCCAAGTCTATTTTATCTTATTTAATTCTTAATTTTATGAATGCCTCTTTTATATATATCTCGCTATTATTTTATTGGTTGTTTTATGTTGCACCTTCCTGTTCGTAAACTTTGATCACTGACAATGGCAGTAAATCTGATTGTGATTCTGAAAAGAGCACTGGGGTTACAGGAGGGTAAAACAACAGTCTTTCCCACATCCCTGAATGACCCCTGCTCTGACTTTTGCCTGTTATTATGTGTTATCTTCTTTGTTACATAACCATCAAGTGTCAGCGTTCATGGTGCTGTGACAGGGTGTCTTGCCCAAGGAAACAACCGAAGGCCAGATCAGTATCAATCACCAGCCTGTTGAAGCTGGAGAATGGCTCTATGGCAAAAGAATGAGCAGGTTCTCCTGACGTCCAAACCGTCCAGACCAAAGAGTGGAACTTAAACCTATTTCTAACCTTCCACTGTGAAGCCACTTGTTTGCTGGATTCTAATTGCAATCGTTGTGGTCCTGTCTCTCACTTCTAGCTGTGAACATGTGCACTTGTAATCTGTGCTGTTTGTGTTGAAGTTGTGGTGTCCCAAACAAACCCACATGCTCGGAGGGAGAGGAGGTGTAGAGCTGATGCAACAGAGGATCACGTGACCAGCCCTCACCTTTTACACACTGACCCAGTGTAGGCCACTCCTCTGCTGGACCACACCTCCTCGGGAGAGGGGAGGAGAGCAACTGTACCGGGGTCTGGCAGGATTTGTAATGCCTTCAGAATGTGGCATGAAGTTGTCAAAAAGTATACAAAAGAGTTCAGTCTCAGTTGTTTTTGCAAATGTTTTCGCTTCAGAATCAGAATTCCTCACATTCATCTGCAAGAGGAGATTCTTTTTGTTGTAAACATGCAGCTGGTCAGTTAAAGTTCCAACTGTCTGTCTGTCCTGTTTGGACTACTTTTTGTCGTTTTAAAACATGGCGCTTTGAACTGGAACTAGAACTAAGAACGGCTACTGGAGAGAAGAGAGCAAGAGAGCAGTAAGACAGTTTAGGTTTGGTTGGTTGTGGTCCCATGTATTATCAGTGAACTGACATACAGCAACAAAACAACAAACAATACCCCAAAATGTTTGCAGTGGCTGATTTGATGTGCACATGATCCCGATAACTGAAATGATGGAAACCGTGTTAAATGTCCGTACAGTGTCTCGCAAAATGAAAGTCCGTATCGCCCTGCAGTGTGTCCGTACTGTGTTTATTGTTCGGCTAGGGATGAGAAACGCGTTATGTCTGTAACTTATTGTGCAAATGTGGTGACAGACGTAGGGGAACCTGACCCGCAGTGTGGGTGTCGAACCTGAGTCAGTTTCCTGCTCCAGTTTCAGATCCTGTTAGAACAAATAGGACCATTAGAACATTGTAACTAAACTAGCTTCAGTTTCATCTTAGAAACGTTCCAATTCTTGTCATGACGCTGTAATGTAATGATGACAATGCAGTGTTCTTTTGGTTGTGATATCAGGGCTCTCATAATACATGAGTATGTTCTACTTCCTATGTCTTCTAGAAGATCTTCATGCATTCATTGTCTCCTGCTTGTTCCCATGAGGGGTCACAGGTGACTGGAGCCTGTCCCAGTGACTCTGGGCCTCAGGCTGGGTACATTCTTGGATCTTCATGCAATGCAGGGCCAATTACAGAATTGTCAATGCTGTACTTTATTCAAACACACACAAATGTTCTTGTTTGAAATGGTTCCCAATAAACACAGTAATCAACAGAAGAATTAGACTTCTTAAATGACCAGCAACACAAGCGGCAAGCTGGAGCTCTGCCTCCTTCACAGCAATAGATGTTTTTTTAAATTAACAGCCTGCATTAAATAATGTCCTGGCATTAGGGAAATGACACGTATTTCTTGTTCATTCCTGTGACAGCAAGAAGTCAACAAGTCATTGTGGTGTGCTCTGATTTCCTTTTTGCAAAACACCTTTTTCTCGTAGTTTTGAAAATATCAAATACACTCCTTCAATCTCCCATTCCTTTCCGCATTTCCCTTGTTTACCTGACATTCTTCTTATGTACATGCTCAGTCGTTCAAATTATTCAACTCCGAATCATAGTGACCATGTGACCTGCTCATTCACGATGTTCGCGCACTTGTGTGGGGTGTGTCCTACTGACCTCGCGACGTGGGCTCAGGCTCGCGGTGTCTGTTTGCTAAATGCACGCTCTAGACGCGAGAGAGGAAAGGCTGCCTTCATGGACAGCGATTGTCACAGTATATTTTAGTAAATTTCAACAGTTGTAAAGTAATGTGTAAATCATTTTTTGGCTGCATAATTTTAAAATTTGCCCAACAAAACCGCATCTCGCTTCCTCTCGTGACTCATTGTGTGGGACAGTTAAGACATACTGGCCTAGGCACGCGTCCAACATAGACTTTGTGTTTAAACCCGAGACACCATAAGAATCACACAGGTCAGGGACTTTCTTGGCTGGATTCCTATTTAGCCACAGAATGGTTGTGTGCTGACAGGAAGCTGCTGCTTTTGGAACTGGACCAGTGGAGTGAACACACCGTCCCACCCTGCCCCCTGCCCACACCGCACACAGACAAACAGCACTCATCACCAGTAAAGCATCAGGGGTGCTGGAGGTACGTGCGTAAGAGCAGACCTCATCAGTAGAAGTAGGAGACGTGCACAGGGTGAGAGTCATGAAGTACACTAAGTTCAGAGAGGACAGAGGGACCTGCAGCAAATCCAGCCTTTGTTCCAGCAAACTCACCGAACAAACATGGGGCTGTGTGAGAGTCAGGAGTCGTGTGAGGGCCACCTCCACAGACAGCTTCAATAAGCTCTACTTTACTTTACTTTTTTTTTTTTTTTTTTTAATTCACCAGTTCCCTCTCGAACATTTTTCCAAGTGGTGCAGACGGCCTCATGAAGGACATCTACTGTCTGAACTGTGCTCCATTTGTGTAAACCCCCTCCCTGTGGAGCGTAGAAAACATCTCAGGTGGATCTTGTCGTGCCAGTAACGTTTAAACCATCAGGACCATCAGGGTTACATTTTTTCTCATCAGAATCAAACTTTCTTCCACTTTCAGTGTCCCATGTTTGTGTCTCTGGTAAAGTCCAAGCTGCAGTTCTGTGGCGTTCAAGGAAACGAGGACTTTGAAGACGTGTTTTGTTTCTGAAGCCCTTCAGTGTCAGATGTGTCTGATGTTATTGGGCTGCAGTCGCACCAGTAACAGCCTTCATTTGGGTTGAGGATCGTCCAGTGTCTTGACTGAGACTCAGATCCTCCGGCTCAGAGCTGGTGTCATTTTTTTGTCTTTCACTTGACTTTTTTGTTCCATAACCCTCAGGATCTTTTAAGAAATTCTAAATGACTGTTACTGTGTCCCACCTCAGCAGCGATGGAGAGAGGCCCCCAACAACCCACCAAGTTCAACAAGAAAACGTTTCTTTCCCTTTGCCATCAGAACATCATGACAGAGTGAATAAAATGTTTATTCAAACTTTTTTTTGTCTCTCTCCCATTTCTTGTTGCTTATTGAAGCTCTACTTGAACCTTGTTAAGATCCAACCATGAAAATGTGACTTTTGCTATTTATTCAGCTTCAACTAAACTTTCGATCAGGCCTGTATGAGGATAACACGAGGGTTTAAGCTGCAGATATTGATATCGTGGGACCAAGGGTTGGTGCAGTTGTCAAGACGTAACTTGTGCAAACAATGTCTGCACAAAAACTGCATGTAAAGGCTGAGTGTGTGGAAAGGAAGTTCCCCCCTTACCCCCCTCTGTTTACAGTGCACCCCCCCCCCCCCCCCCACACACACACACACACACACCATCCCTGTCCCACGTGCCCCTCGTGTGCATGGAGTGAACTTTTACCTACTTCTCACACAGCCCAGCGCTCCACATTCCTTACATTCAGATGTTTTGTCAGGTTAACTCATGTCTGTGTCATGAAAAGTGATAACATAATTAACACTAAATAATATTTACAAAGTTTGACCATGACAGGGGAAAACAAAACAATTTAATGTATTGTACTGTACAAATGACATTTTGGTGGAAATTGAGTAATTACAAATGACCTCCTTGAAACTTAGTGGTTAAAGTCATATCTGTCCAGCGGATGATAAACCTTTATTTTTTGTAATCAAAATGCCTCTAATTTAGTATTTATTTATTTTCATCATTGTTTTCAATTCACTCTGTATTATCAAATAATCATGTAGCTGCTTCAACCATACCCCTGCTTCTGAGTTAGTGTTTTTATATATATATATATATATATATATATATATATATATATATATATATATATATATATATATATATATATATACACATACACACACATATATATACATATACATATATATAATTCATAAATCCTCACGATGACGAGCGCATAAATCTCAGGGGCTGATGTTTACGAGCGTGTGGAGCTGTGGAGAGCCGTGCGGCACAGAACAAACCAAACACGTGGTGGAGAGCACGTGTGAGCAAAACTCCTGTGTGAGCGCTAAAACAAGTAAACTAGACCAAACATATCACCAAACTATTACAGAGCACGTGTAGACGCCAAAACAACACCAGCTTCATCCATGTCAGTTACCTCTGTAACTATAGTTCTATGAGGGTATGAAGGGCCCTTAATCCATTAAACCTATTTGGTCATGTAGCCTAGATTTACCTGAAACGTGTGCCACAGACTCAATATGAAGTGTGTAGACTTTAATTAAGTCTAGACAGATTTAAATAATGTATTTAGATCTGTGAATGAATGAAATTATTTAATTTTCAGAAGAAAATGTGCAAAATACTTCAAAATAGACATATTTCATATCACACAACAGTGATGCAAAGTGGTGAGGAGAGGACCACAGCACACAGCAACCTCCCAGAACAGAATCCAGTCACAGGGGCAGATATCCAAGAAAAACTGGACAGCCCCAGACATGATCCCCGCCTACGGCTAAAGACACTCACAGCACTCTGAGCCCCGAGCAGCACAAATGAACCAGCTGCTGAGGGATGGGACTCACCCTGAATGACTAACCGAAGGGCGTACGATCCTGATCATGAAGGATCAGCCAATAACCTGTCTCTCCACAACATGGAAGCTCCTTGACATCCTTGCGGCTCAGATAAGTGTTACATGGATCAATACATGACAACAGTCGCCCAAGACAGCAGAACACACCTACCAGAAAGCCTGCCACTCAATGGACAACTATGTGTTTGGGCCTCAAAACTCCTGCCATGGACACAATAAATGGACACCTCTGTCTGGAACCCATTCATTCATTTTCTAGCGCTTAGTCTCATTAGGTGTCACGGGTGACTGGAGCCTATCCCAGTGACTTTGGGCCTTAGGCGGGGTACACCCTGGACAGTGGCCAACTCATCACAGCAAACACAGAGACACAGAGACATGGACAGACAACCATTCACTCTCACATTCATACACTAGGGACTTTAGGGAATTTAGAGTTTCCAATTAACCTACACAGTCATGTCTTTGGACGGTGGGAGGAAGCCGGAGAACCCACGGTAACACGGGGAGGACATGCAGACTCCACCCAGAGAGATCGTGTGATGTTGGGGTGGTCCAGGATTCGAACCCACGATCTCCTTATTGAGAGGCAGAAGCTCTAGCCGCTCTGCCACCGTGCACCCCCTGTCTGCAACCCAGTCTCCAGAAAAATATGTGCATAATTTATGTTTTTGCATTTACACAGCTATTGTACGTTTTTGTGGACAAAATATATTCAATAAGTATGTCTGTGGAAAATACACATTTTACGATTTGTAAATCAGGTTAGATTGAGACAATAACTTTTGGACTAAATTTAAAATTTCCCAACATTTAATGGCCTTGGACTTTGGACCAAATGGGACAGTGACACTGGACAACGCATTTCAGACTATTTAAAATGTTTGTATGTTGTTTTTTGTCTTCCTGTGTTGTTTTGTATTAATTAAAATGAAAAGATGTAATAAAAGATTTAAAAAAAAAAAATAAATACATTTTCATTTCGACTACATCATAATAGTATTCCTTTCCACATTTCACTTGGCTCAATGGAAAAACTAGAGAATGTTTAGTCAAATGTAATTCAAACCTCACAGAAGCCTAAAGTATACCCACTTCTCTCCCCTGGGATGTTTTGTGCTCAATCCACATCTTCTCTTGCATCATGGCCCCTTCACTCTTCCAGGCCCACCACCTCCCCCCTTTTCTCTCCCCTCCTCTCCACAGCTCCTCCCAGAACCTCCCGTCTGTACATAAAAGCTGCTGCTGCTCTCCACCCCAGACCGCGCTGAAAACCTCCAAACCAAAACCATGACCATTCCACAGCTGGCCCTGGTGGTGCTCCTGGGCGCCCTCTCCGTGTCAGGGTACCCCACGGGCGGACGGGACAAGCAGCGCGCCTCCTGGGACGACGTCAACGTGGTGGCCCATGGTCTGCTGCAGCTGGGCCAAGCGCTGAAGGAGCACGTGGACAAGAGCAAAGCCCAGATGAGGGAGCTGAACGCCGGGCTGACGAGCGTGAACGCCACCCTGCAGAGATTGGGGCAGGACGGGGGGAGACGGGAGCAGGACGGGGGGACACGGGAGCAGAGGGACGAGCTCAGCGACAGGGTGGACAGGCTGGAGCAAAAGGTGGAGGAGGCGCTCACAAAGAACAGTAACCACAGCGAGGACGCCAAGATGCCGTTTGTGCAGGTAAGGACTGAATACTATTACTACTACTATTACTACTACTTTACATCGACGACTACTACTACTACTGGCTCTAGTATCACAACTCTAACTACTACAATACCAACTACAACTCATGCTACTTACTACTGCATAGCTGTTTTCACTGCTGGCATTGATTTTCCTGCTTCTGCTGCATTTGGACACTACTTTTTGGGAAGTTATTTTCAAAACTGTTGAAACAAGGCCTGTCACGATATTTACTGCATCGACTTATCGCTCAATATATGAAGGTGAGACGCTGCAGGTGAAGAGGAAAAAAATCTTAAATTTAAAGATATCAACTGTAAACTTCTCCTGTAGTTTAGTCACATAAATGTAAGAAAAAATGTATTACAAGTTTTCATCATGTCATGTTTTCATATAGGAATAAGCCAAAAATACACATATGTGGGACATATAAACCTAAAAATGGACAGAATCAGGTTTAAATTGCACAATCTACACATATTAGTGTAATAAATCCGTTTTAGAATTAGGTATCAAAAAATCCCTCTGTATGTTTTGTCAAAATCTTGTCGAGTCCAAAATTGTAAATGTTTGTACGTATGTAATGTAAATATTTCATGTATTAAACATGTGGGGTGTAGAGGGTTGAATAATAAACATATACGACTCAAAAACAGACAACTCATGAGTTCTAACCTGCTGTTTATTTATTCCAGTTCATGATTTTAACGTAGATATAGATCATCTGGAGTATGATTTACTGTATGTGGCATAAGGTATTCGATATTAGCGTTTTCGTGACATTCTGGAACAATATATCGCGCATCAGAATTAGTAATGGCTTTGAGTGCCTCGAAGGTGGAAAAGCGCTATATAAATATGTGACCATTTACCATTACCATAATGGGGACAGGCCTGGTTCAAACATCTGTTTCTAGACCCAGGAAGACGAGCTGGTTGCGTTGCTTTCAGATAATGGAGCCATTTAAAGAAACAAGTGTCTGTTTCAAATCAAAGTTCAGAGGACTTTTGAAGCCTTTAATCCCATGGACTCCACATGAGGGGTCAACGCAACCTCAAACTCATGCTTCTTTTTCCACTTCATATTGTTGCATATCTACATTAGCTACAATAGATGGGGCAGGTCTTTAGTCGACTACAGCCCTAGGAGACACTGTATGAAGATGTTTGTGTTGGTTTGTCGCACAGAGAATGATGGCGGCACAGAACCGGCGCATCGATCAGCTGATGGAGAAGATCAAGCAGCAGCAGGACAAGCTGGAGAAGCAGAGTGTGCACCTGCAGACGCTGCAGAGCAAGGTCAGCCACTCTCCTGTCACACCGGCCATGTTCAACCAGCACTCATCCTCTGGGCACTAACGAATGACTTTTGAATTTGTCGCAGGTTGGACAAAAGAGGATGAAATCTTTCAGGCGCAGACATGAGGCGACGGAGCCCAAAGAACAGACAACGCCAAAAGGTCAGGCACTTTCACTGTCTCCTGCTGTAATAATATTATGCAGCTCCACTCTCCACAAGCTACATTGTAATAAATGTATGTTTTTCAAATTGAAGTCAAGTATATTGAAAAGTATTTAAACATGGAAAAAAAAGCTCCCAAAATTTTACTTCAAATCTTAAATTATTCATTTTTTCTACATATTGCATTTCAAGCTCAACTTAAAGGATAAATATCCTTCAAAATCCACTTTTAGAGCTGTTAACCCTGTTCTAACAATGTTCCGTCATCATTCACGCTAGTTTGATCAATCCTGGTCAGAAAATCCTCCCACTCCGACCGTCAAAAATACTCCCTGCTGAACTCCTTCTATGTGTGACATTTTTCCAATAATTATCACTTATCCCAGAACCTTCTGCTGTTTTAAGTCTCGTTGTGAGCGTTTTGCCTCTGAACACCATCACTACAAACTGCTAAGGCTGACTTAAACTCAGTTAGTGACATGGAAAATGATGTTGATGTTCATTTAGTTTTTCATTAAAAATTAAAAATATTTTTTAGTTCTAAAACATGAAATGCCAAACTTAATATACTAAGAGCATGTTTAAAGGTCAACAACAATACAAAAATGTATAATATGGTTCCTTTAACTATTTGTTTGAAATCCAATATTCATTAATGTCAAGTCGGCTGTAAATGTAGATTCCACGTTCAAAACAACTGAGGTCAATCAATCATCTACAGACCCACCCTATGAGTGTTTGTTGACTCTACTGTCCCGCCCAGTCGAGAGGGCAACACCCCTCCTCTGTTGTGGCCCGGGGTACTACTTTACCTTTGTACTTGGAGTTATATAAACCGACTTGTTGGCAGAGCAGGGTTCAAAGATTAATGAGAAAGAGCCTGGTTAAAATACAACCCGAGACAGTGTGTACAGTGAGCAAAACAATGTGATAAATCTGACAATAACAAGGTTGACTCATTTGTTTTTTAGGTTTTGCCAAAGACTGCCACGACCTGTTTGTCCAAGGCCAAAGAAAGACGGGTGTTTACACAGTCCAGCCGGACGGCTCCCGGCCCTTCAGCGTGCTCTGCCAAATGACTCCAGGTACACCAAACATTCCACAAAGGCCCCGATAATTGACTTGATTTTTGACTCATCATATCAAGATTCAATACAGTTATGTTATAAGCAAACATCACGATGGAAATGAATGTAATTTGACCAATGGTTTATGATTCTTAAATACATTCTTGTTATTGTTGTGTGTCTGCAGAAGGTGGTTGGACAGTTATTCAGAAACGTTATGATGGCTCCCAGAGTTTTGACCTGGCATGGAACGACTACAGGAAAGGATTTGGAAGCCTGAATGGTAAGCATCGACTGATGTGGTGATATAATATGGATACAATACAATTTAAAGCACAAACAACTTATGAAATATGGCATGAACAGAATTGAAGTCAAGTGTTTTAAGGCGAGACACTACAGGCAAAGCTCTTTTTTTTTTTTTTTTAACTTTTTGTTTTTTGGTCAGTTTGCTCCCTCAGCATATCGGCTTTCATTTGGAAACAACAAACCTGTCCAATCTGCTCCAAAAGATGTTTGATTCTTCCATTTAATCCACTTCATCCATAGATTTCTCTGGGACATTTCAACTTCAAAGGCCGTTTTCTTAAAATGCATTTTTCTTCCTCGAGACATAAAGATCAGCCTTAAAGTAGATCCTACACCAAACTGTACAATCTGGACTCAACAAGATTTAGACAAAACATACAGAAGGATTTTTTAATATCTAATTCTAAAACTGATTTATTGAAGTTTTAAGTTAAAAAAAATTGGCAAAATTTTAATTTTTAGAAAAATTTAATCTAATTTTTAGGAATATCTTCCTAAAAAGGAAGGAATATCTTCCTAAAAATTAAATAAGAAATCCAAAATCCCTTCTGTAAAGTTTTTTGTAACTAATATGTCACAAAATTAACCAAGAAATTCAAACCTGGTTCTGTCCATTTTTCTGTGTAATTTTGGCAATTTTTTTCACATAAAATGCCTTATTTCTACATGACTTGATGAAAAACTTGTAATATTTTTCTTCTTACATTTCTATGAGCAAACTACGGGAGAAGTTTACAATTGATATCTTTGAATTGAAGCTTTTTTTCCTATTCACCTGCAGCGTCCACCTTAAAATGCCAACATATAAATAAATTCGACCTGAGCAGCCATCATTTAATGCAAATGCAATGTTTTTTAAGGCAAACAAAAAAGAAACAGTAGAAACTGAATTAATGAAGATAATATGTGGATTATTGTGTTTTATTTCATGATCTGAATGAGTAGAGTCTGTACTTACTTGGTCACAACATCCTAATGAAAATGGGACTCTTTTAGGTGAGTTCTGGCTCGGGTTGGACCACATCCACGCCCTCTCCGGACAGGGCCGCCACGTGCTGCAGGTGGAGCTCTCTGATTGGTCCAGGCAGAGTCACGTGATCAGCTCTGAGTTCCAGCTGGATGGAGCGGAAAGGCAGTTCTCCCTCCACCTCAGCCCTGGTCCCGGGGCCGGTTTGGGAGGCCTGTTCAGTTCCGGGCCCTTGGGTTCCTCTGGGCTGCCCTTCTCCACCGCTGACCAGGACAACGACCTCAGCGCGGGGGACAACTGTGCTCAGAAACACTCAGGTAACATATGCAAGGATTTTGTACATCTTCATCTGTTTTGTGATCTTCTCCTCTTGTGTACGTATTGTGCTCTATAAATAACCTCGCCTTGCCTTCTGTTGTTCAGGAGGTTGGTGGTTCAGCAGCTGTGGAGACTCTAACCTGAACGGAGAATATCCCAGCAGCCTCGGTGTTTCTTGGAGCATGTTCTGGACCACGTCAGAGGGAATGTTAGCGCTGAGGTCCACCGTGATGAAGATAGCACCGGCCTCCATCACACAATGATCTGGATCTGCATCTGGAACTCTGAGCACTGAGAACTTATGAATTCTTTTTATTCCCTTTGTGAGGGAGACAAGATTTAAAGTAAACTGTATTACAGTTGGATATATTTTTTTATGCTTTTTATCTGAAGATTTTTTATATTTTGAAGAGGTACTTTTGTTTCAATAATAAAATTGTTTTAAACGTATCTTGTCTGGTTGTAACTTCAAATAATCAGAGACAAAAGAATAAGAATGGAAATATAAAAGCTCTCATTGTTCACTTTGAACACGACCAGTTCTAGGGAAGTTACTTTGAAAAGCTACCCCAGTGACTTTGTGCTTGGGTTGGGGTACACCCTGGACAGGGCCTCGTGCAGGGTAAAACACAGGAGTACATAGTGGTGCTTAGTGACATCACTGCAGGACGACTCTCTCGGGGCAGGGGGTCGTCTTCTGATCAGCAGTGTGATTCTAGCCCCCTCAGATAAATAGTGCTGTGGTGTCCTTGGGCAAGACACTTAACCCATCTCATCCCCAGGGTCTGCGCACAATGGAATGTGTGTGAGTGAACGGGCGAGTGAATGGGTGTGTGAGTGAATTTTTCATCTTGTATAAACCAGTGGTTCCCCCTGGGGGGCCTCAGAGACTCTGCAGGGGCCCCAAAGGTTATCCACATGACAAGCAAATAAGAAAATTGAGCTTGAAATCCACTTTACAAAATATTAGGTTACACATACTACTTTAAATCAATATGAAGTCTACAGTCATTACCATTAGTATTTTTATATATAAATTTAAAAAGAAAATCATTACATATTCTTTTGAAAATAGAGAAAATTATAATTGGGGGGGCCCCGAGGGATTGTCAGGTTGATAAGGGGGCCTCGAGGCAGCAGAGTTTGGGAATGGCTGGTATAAATGAATCAGGTATTTATGTTTTAATAAAGACATTTATATAAAAGTAAAGATGGCATGACACAAACAGAAGCAACAAACATCTCCACAAAATCTGAGGCGTTTACCTGCAGCTGAGGCTTTCACTTTAAGCACATTCCCTGTGCTCCTTGTTTGTGTGCAGAGGAGCACACAGTATGTTACCCGCTCCAAATAATGGGTATATTCAATATAATACTGACTGGACCAGTGCCAGGAGGCTTCCACAGCTCAGATGATCAAGTGGACCATGAGCAGCATTTATTACATTAGTTCAGGAAAAAAAACCTTCCAATAATAAATTCCAATAAACATGGTTTAGTTAAATAGAACCTCAAAACAGCAGCCCTACATCTCCCAGAGCATTTAAACCAGCTGCCCTACCAGAGTCTGAGTCCAGTGAGTTTCTAATCCAAAGCTCATGCTCACACGGCCACTACCTGAGCGCCACCCTGTGTTTAATGTGAGCACTGCACGGGCCAGGAGTGTGCTCCTGGAGGAGGCGTGTGCTCCTGGAGGAGGCGTGTGATCCTGGAGGAGGCGTGTGATCCTGGAGGAGGCGTGTGATCCTGGAGGAGGCGTGTGCTCCTGGAGGAGGCGTGTGCTCCTGGAGGAGGCGTGTGATCCTGGAGGAGAAGTGTGATCCTGGAGGAGGCGTGTGCTCCTGGAGGAGGCGTGTGCTCCTGGAGGAGGCGTGTGATCCTGGAGGAGGCGTGTGCTCCTGGAGGAGGCGTGTGCTCCTGGAGGAGGCGTGTGCTCCTGGAGGAGGCGTGTGATCCTGGAGGCGTGTGCTCCTGGAGGAGGCGTGTGATCCTGGAGGAGGCGTGTGCTCCTGGAGGAGGCGTGTGCTCCTGGAGGAGGCGTGTGCTCCTGGAGGAGGCGTGTGATCCTGGAGGAGAAGTGTGATCCTGGAGGAGAAGTGTGATCCTGGAGGAGGAGTGTGATCCTGGAGGAGGCGTGTGCTCCTGGAGGAGGCGTGTGATCCTGGAGGAGGCGTGTGATACTGGAGGAGGCGTGGTGCTCCTGGAGGCGCGTGTGATCCTGGAGGAGGCGTGTGCTCCTGGAGGAGGCGTGTGATCCTGGAGGCGTGTGCTCCTGGAGGAGGCGTGTGCTCCTGGAGGAGGCGTGTGATCCTGGAGGAGGCGTGTGATCCTGGAGGCGTGTGCTCCGGGAGGCGTGTGCTCCTGGAGGAGGCGTGTGCTCCTGGAGGAGGCGTGTGCTCCTGGAGGAGGCGTGTGATCCTGGAGGCGTGTGATCCTGGAGGAGGCGTGTGATCCTGGAGGAGGCGTGTGCTCCTGGAGGAGGCGTGTGCTCCTGGAGGAGGCGTGTGCTCCTGGAGGAGGCGTGTGATCCTGGAGGAGGCGTGTGATCCTGGAGGAGGCGTGTGATCCTGGAGGAGGCGTGTGATCCTGGAGGAGGCGTGTGCGGAGCACCCGGCCAGTGGTGAACAACAACGATTATGTTCTAACCCGATCCCCCTCTATTGTTTGACCAAACAATGAAAAAGAGGTTTAACAAAATATTATTTTCACATGACGACATGTTAAAAGCAAGCAAAAACATTTTCAAAGTCCCAAACATGAACTCAGTAATGAGTAGTTGTTGTCTGTTGGTGCAGACGGCCTCATGAAGGACATCTACTGTCTGGACTGTGCTCCATTTGTGTAAACGTCCCTTGCCGTCCGTCCCAAAGGGTCTCAGTTGGATTTAGATCAGGGGAACACACAGGACGGTCCAAAAGAGGGATGTTATTCTCCTGAAGAAGTCCTTTGTCCTGGGGCTTTGTGAACTGTAGTGTGTCCTGTTAAAAACCCAGTGGTTCCACAGACGAGGCCCTCAGTCATGAGGGATGCTCTCTGCAACATCTGCACAGAGCCAGAGGCCCCTGCTCCACCTGGAGCTCCATTGCTCCACTGAAGGAAAAAGCCCCAGGTCATTCTGGCGCCCCCTCCCTGTGGGGCGTAGAAAACATCTCAGGTGGATCTTGTCGTGACAGTAACGTTTAAACCATCAGGACCATCAGGGTTACATTTTTTCTCATCAGAATCAAACTTTCTTCCACTTTCAGTGTCCCATGTTTGTGTCTCTGGTAAAGTCCAAGCTGCAGTTCTGTGGCGTTCAAGGAGACCAGGACATTGAAGACGTGTTTTGTTTGTGAAGCCCTTCAGTGTCAGATGTGTCTGATGTTATTGGGCTGCAGTCGCACCAGTAACCGCCTTCATTTGGGTCGAGGATCGTCCAGTGTCTTGACTGAGACTCAGATCCTCCGACTCAGAGCTGGGGGGATTTTTTTGGGTCTTTCACTTGACTTTTTTGTTCCATAACCCTCAGGATCTTGTAAGAAATTCCAAATGACTGTCTTACTGCTTACTTACCTCAGCAGTGATGGAGTGAGGCCCTGCTTATGCAGCTCAACAACCCGACCACGATCAAAAACAGAATGTTTTTATACCTTCGCCATCAGAACGTCATGACAGGTGAACACCTGACAGAAAATCACACTGAATCCACATTTTTGCACAGATTTGGGCTTTTAAAAGCTTGTGGTCCTAAACTTTTGATCAGCTGCAGAACAGACTATTTCAGTTTAATTGTTGTTTTCAATAAATAAATGTTTACTCAAAGTTATTTTTTGTCTCTCTCTCATTTCTTGTGGCTTATTGAAGCTCTACTTGAACCTTGTTAAGATCTAATCATGAAAATGTGACTTTTGTCATTTATTCGACTGGTCTTAAACTTTTGATCAGGACTGTATGATATAATATAGACATATACAGTATAACAGCATTTTCCCTGTGTTCTGTGAGATTTTATAAGTTGGTATAAGTGTGACAACATTTACTTTACATTTACATATTATAAATATTACATTATACACTGCCATGAAAACATTAATTTAAGTTTGAGTTTAGGATCCCATTATTTTTCTCATCAAGGGCCTAACTTTGGCTTGGTTGGTGGGGAGATATATTTTCATGTATTTATTTAGGTTTATTTGATAGAGATAGGTATGTTGTATGTTTTTGTTTTGGGAGGGAAAGAAACTATAGTTGATGTCCTGTCTCTGATGGAGGTTATGCCCTCTCACGTTCCCCTCCGCTCTGCACTGAGGCTTCAGAAACACTGCTTTTCTTAGGGCTCTACACTTATGTTGTTTGTCATTCTTCAGTTTATAGCGTTAACAAGTTTGACTTCTCGGCGTGCACTTCTGTGCGCTGCTGCATTGGTGTATCTAGTTCCATTCATTCACACTTTTGCAATTTTCTTCATAAATATGAGGCCAGTTGTCGGTACAGAAACATTCTGTAGCTTAACATCAGCAGAAAAACCCAGTGTTTTCAGGTGCACATTTACACTGTCTGGTGTTGATTCATGTGCCATGTCCCTTTCAGATAAAGCAAGAATTAAACCAGACAGTTCTATCCGCAGCAGAGCCATCAGTCGCTGCAGTGTTTAATGTGAGCAGTAGGTGGCAGCATTTGCCAAGACACACAAACACATCCACGTCTTGGCTGTTG